>CADEHL010000477.1:20000-33561 GCA_902827135.1 Harpagifer antarcticus | reverse complement strand
ACCGTTTCTCACCCATTTCATCAACACTTCTCTAACTTCTGGTCACTTTCCAAACAGTCTCAAGGAGGCGAGAGTAAACCCTCTCCTAAAGAAACCCACTCTCAACCCGTCTGATGTTATAAACTACAGGCCTGTCTCTCTCCTCCCGTTCCTGTCTAAAACACTTGAACGCGCTGTCTTTAAACAACTCTCCTGTTATCTCCATCAGAACAACCTTCTGGATCCGCACCAGTCTGGTTTCAAGGCAGGTCACTCCACAGAAACGGCCCTCCTTGCTGTCACTGAGGAACTGCACACTGCTAAAGCTGCATCCCTCTCCTCTGTCATCATCATGTTGGACCTGTCTGCTGCATTCGACACGGTGAACCATCAGATCCTCCTTCGCACTCTCCAAGAACTTGGAGTTTCAGGCTCTGCACTCTCCCTCCTCACCTCATACCTCAAAGACCGTACCTACAGGGTAACTTGGAGAGGGTCCGAGTCCGCCCCTTGTCAACTAACTACAGGGGTCCCTCAGGGCTCTGTTCTTGGTCCCCTCCTCTTCTCCCTGTACACAAACTCGCTCGGATCAGTCATTAGCCCGCATGGTTTTTCATACCACTGCTACGCTGACGACACCCAATTAATTCTGTCCTTTCCCCGCTCAGAGACCCAGGTCGTCGCACGCATCTCTGCTTGTCTAGCTGACATCTCTCAGTGGATGTCTGCTCATCACCTCAAGCTCAACCTTGACAAGACTGAACTGCTTTTCCTTCCGGGAAAAGATTGTCCCACTCTTGACCTGACGATCAACATCGGCACCTCTGTTGTTTCCCCGACTCAGACTGCAAGGACTCTGGGTGTGACCCTAGATAACAACCTGTCCTTCACTGCAAACATCGCTGCTACAACCCGTTGCTGCAGATACACGCTGTACAACATCAGGAGGATTCGTCCCCAGCTGACCCAGAAAGCCACGCAGGTTCTGGTCCAGGCTCTCTTCACCTCACGCCTAGACTACTGCAACTCCCTCCTGGCTGGTCTACCTGCATGTGCCATCCGACCTCTGCAGCTCATCCAGAATGCAGCGGCTCGTCTGGTCTTCAACCTTCCTAAATGTCCCCCCCCCACTCCGCTCCTCCGCTCCCTCCACTGGCTCCCGGTAACTGCTAGAATCCACTTCAAGACACTGGTGACTTGCGTACCATGCTGCGAATGGATCTGGCCCTTCCTACATCCAGGACATGGTTAAACCGTACACCCCAGCACGTGCACTCCGCTCTGCATCAGCCAAACGACTCGCTGCACCCTCGCTGCGAGGGGGACCCCAAGTTCCCATCAGCAGAAACACGTGGGTTTGCTATCCTGGCTCCAAGATGGTGGAATGAGCTCCCCATTGACATCAGGACAGCAGAAAGCTTACACACCTTCCAGACTGAGAACTCATCTCTTTCGACTCCACTTCCAGCCATAGAATTACTAACAAAGCTCTTATATACTAACAAAGGACTGGCTCCTCTAAAGCCAGCTGAGTAGCACTTGAAGTGTTTGGCTCTATGGAACCTGATGTACTTTATGATTCTGTTTCTTCAGGTTGTGTCTTCCTGGTCGAATGAACTTACTGTGAGTCGCTCTGGATAAAAGCCTCAGCTAAATGTGATGTAATGTAATATTGTCTCCACAGCTGATTGGTCCCGTACTAAACCTAATGTTCTATATTTCATTATCAGAGTCATTAAGCATCCACGAGGTTTCTCAAGACAGCTTGTAGAGTCACACACATTTCACATTTCACTCTTAGTCCCCTCTCAGTCCCCCTCAGTCCCCCTCAGTCCCTCTCAGTCCCTCTCAGTCCCTCTCAGTCCCCCTCAGTCCCCTCTCAGTCCCTCTCAGTCCCTCTCAGTCCCTCTCAGTCCCCCCTCAGTCCCCCCTCAGTCCCTCTCAGTCCCCCTCAGTCCCCTCTCAGTCCCTCTCAGTCCCTCTCAGTCCCTCTCAGTCCCCTTCAGTCCCCCCTCAGTCCCCCTCAGTCCCCCCTCAGTCCCCCTCAGTCCCCCCTCAGTCCCTCTCAGTCCCCCCTCAGTCCCCCTCAGTCCCTCTCAGTCCCCCCTCAGTCCCCCTCAGTCCCCTCTCAGTCCCTCTCAGTCCCCCTCAGTCCCCCTCAGTCCCTCTCAGTCCCCCTCAGTCCCCTCTCAGTCCCCCTCAGTCCCCCCTCAGTCCCCCCTCAGTCCCTCTCAGTCCCCTCTCAGTCCCCCCCAGTCCCTCTCAGTCCCCCTCAGTCCCCCTCAGTCCCTCTCAGTCCCCCTCAGTCCCCCCTCAGTCCCCTCTCAGTCCCCCTCAGTCCCCTCTCAGTCCCCCTCAGTCCCTCTCAGTCCCCCTCAGTCCCTCTCAGTCCCCCTCAGTCCCCCCTCAGTCCCTCTCAGTCCCCCCTCAGTCCCTCTCAGTCCCCCTCAGTCCCTCTCAGTCCCCCTCAGTCCCCCCTCAGTCCCCCTCAGTCCCCTCTCAGTCCCCTCTCAGTCCCCCCTCAGTCCCCTCTCAGTCCCCCTCAGTCCCCCTCAGTCCCCTCTCAGTCCCTCTCAGTCCCCCTCAGTCCCCTCTCAGTCCCCCTCAGTCCCTCTCAGTCCCCCTCAGTCCCCCCTCAGTCCCCTCTCAGTCCCCCTCAGTCCCCCCTCAGTCCCCTCAGTCCCCCCTCAGTCCCCCTCAGTCCCCCTCAGTCCCTCTCATATTGATCAGGAAACAAAAAGACAGAAATTCAAACATCAATAAACTTTTTCCTCTCACACATTTTATTTTCTAAACAATATTTCCAAATTCTGCAAAAGCACGTCCAGAAGAGAGGTTTATATTTCTCTCATTGAAGTCGGATTTATTTCATGATATTGATTATGATGGAAAACAGCTGATCGTTTGAACCTACGGGAGCTCAAAGGGGCCAAAACTCAATCCATTCAAAAGCAAAGATTCAAACCCCTAAAAGACCCAAAGTGTGCTCCCATCTGAAGTCCCGCTCCGAGACATCTGAAGTCCCGCTCAGAGACATCTGAAGTCCCGCTCAGAGACATCTGAAGTCCCGCTCCGAGACATCTGAAGTCCCGCTCAGAGACATCTGAAGTCCCGCTCCGAGACATCTGAAGTCCCGCTCCGAGACATCTGAAGTCCCGCTCAGAGACATCTGAAGTCCCGCTCAGAGACATCTGAAGTCCCGCTCAGAGACATCTGAAGTCCCGCTCAGAGACATCTGAAGTCCCGCTCAGAGACATCTGAAGTCCCGCTCAGAGACATCTGAAGTCCCGCTCAGAGACGGCTGACCTCTAATAGACGTTGGGTCTCCACGGAGCGCCGCTGCTGCTCTCTGTGAAGACACACAAAGACATGAGATATCACTTTGATGACGACTGATGAGAGACAGCGTCTGTTCTTCAGAGAAGAGCACTTACTGGAGGGGTCCTGCTGGCCTCCCCTCCTCTGGTCCTGCTGGCTTCCCCTCCTCTGGTCCTGCTGGCCTCCCCTCCTCTGGTCCTGCTGGCCTCCCCTCCTCTGGTCCTGCTGGCCTCCCCTCCTCTGGCGGGGTCCAGAGACCTGCAATCAGCATTTCATCAATACCACACACTTTAACACTTTTATCATCATCATCATCATCATCATCATCATCATCATCATCATCATCATCACCACAATCATCATCATCATCATCACCATCATCATCATCCTCACCTTCCTTGTGCCCCCCGAGGTGCTCAGAGCGGCCAGCTTACTCTCGATGTCGGAAACCTGCACACACGACACATGAATGATGCAACCCCTGAGCCCAGGCTGCTCTAATTGGTCAACCTCTCAGAGATGCCCCGCCCCTTAAGGTACAATGTGTTGGATCGTTAGCCAATAGGAGCGAGAGTGTACTGTAGTGATGTCACTGTATTCAGGAAGTAAGCAAAGGAGTCCAGTGGAGTTGTTTTGTAGTGTTTGTGTACAGTATAAACATGTTACCTCGCTGTCGGCACTCTGCACCCTCTGAGCGGTCCGAGCCACCTCGTCCTCCAGCTCCGACAGATCAGAGTCCGTCGCTCCGAACCTCGACTGAGCGCCGCGCTCCAGGTGAGAGAGCTTCTGCTCCAGAGAGAAGGAGGAGCCTGCCGCCAGGTACACCTGTACAGGTAATACACACACATATATATGTCAAAGATTCTTGAGAAAGCAGTCGCTAAACAGCTGATTACTTAACAAACAATGATTTATTTGAAGATGTTCAGTCTGGCTTTAGAACACATCATAGCACAGAGACACATCATAGCACAGAGACACATCATAGCACAGAGACACATCATAGCACAGAGACACATCATAGCACAGAGACACATCATAGCACAGAGACACATCATAGCACAGAGACACATCATAGCACAGAGACAGCTCTGGTTAAAGTCACAAATGACATTCTAATAGCCTCTCACAAAGGACTTGTCTCTATTCTTGTTCTGCTCGATCTCAGTGCTGCATCTGATTCTATCGATCATGATATCTTATTGCAAAGACTAGAGCACTTAGTTGGCATACAGGGAACTGCTTTAGGCTGGTTTAGGTCCTATCTATCTGAACGCTCTCAGTTTGTACGTGTCAACGATGAATCTTCCACGCAAACCAAAGTTAGCCACGGAGTGCCACAGGGCTCAGTGCTCGGACCTATTTTGTTCACATTATACAGGACTGTCTCAGAAAATTAGAATATTGTGATAAAGTTCTTTATTTTCTGTAATGCAATTAAAAAAACAAAAATGTCATACATTCTGGATTCATTACAAATCAACTGAAATATTGCAAGCCTTTTATTATTTTAATATTGCTGATTATGGCATACAGCTTAAGAAAACTCAAATATCCCATCTCTAAATATTAGAATATCATGAAAAAGTATACTAGTAGGGTGTTCAACGAATCACTTGAATCGTCTAATTAACTCGAAACACCTGCAAGGGTTTCCTGAGCCTTGAAAACACTCAGCTTGGTTCAGTAAACTAAATCACAAGTATGGGGAAGACTGCTGATCTGACTGCTGTCCAGAGGACCGTCATTGACACCCTCCATCAGGAGGGTAAGACACAAAAGAAATTTCTCAAAGAGCAAGCTGTTCACAGAGTGCAGTTTCAAAGCACATCCACAAAAAGTCTGTTGGAAGGGGGAAATGTGGCAGGAAACGCTGCACAACCAAGAGAGATGACCGCAGCCTTAACAGCATTGTGAAGAAGAGTCGCTTCCAGAATTTGGGGGAGCTTCAAAGACAGTGGACTGAAGCTGGAGTCCAGGTATCAATAGTCACTGTTCACAGACGTGTCCGGGAAATGGGCTACAATAGCCGTATTCCCATGGTCAAGCCACTTCTGAACTCAAGACAACGGAAGAGGCGTCTGACTTGGGCTAAGGAAAAGAAGCACTGGACAGTTGCACAGTGGTCCAAAGTCCTCTTTTCAGACGAAAGCAAGTTTTGTATTTCATTTGGAAGTCAAGGCGCCAGAGTCTGGAGAAAGGCTGGAGAGGAGCAAAATCCAAGTTGCTTGAAATCCAGTGTGAAGTTCCCACAGTCAGCGATGGTTTGGGGAGCCATGTCAGCTGCTGGTGTTGGTCCACTGTGTTTCATCAAGCCCAGAGTAAATGCAGCTGTGTACCAAGAGATTTTAGAGCACTACATGCTTCCGTCTGCTGAAAAGCTCTATGGAGATGAGGAATTCATTTTCCAGCATGATCTGGCACCTGCCCACAGTGCCAAAACCACCAGTAACTGGTGTACTGACCATGGCATTACTGTCCTCGATTGGCCTGCAAATTCCCCTGACCTGAACCCCATAGAGAATATGCGGGGTATTGTGAAGAAGAAGCTGAAAGACACCAGACCCAACAATGCTAATGAGCTAAAGGCCGCTATTGAAGCATCCTGGGCATCCATAACACCTCAGCAATGCCACAGGCTGATTGCCTCCATGCCACGCCGCATTGATGCAGTAATCCGTGCAAAAGGATTCCCAACCAAGTACTGAGTGCATTAATGGACATTTTCAAATGTTTGATTGTGTTTTGCTGTTATAAATCTTTTTTTTTTACTTGGTCTGAGGAACTATTCTAATTTTTTGAAATAGGATTTTTGAGTTTTCTTAAGCTGTATGCCATAATCAGCAATATTAAAATAATAAAAGGCTTGCAATATTTCAGTTGATTTGTAATGAATCCAGAATGTATGACATTTTTGTTTTTTTAATTGCATTACAGAAAATAAAGAACTTTATCACAATATTCTAATTTTCTGAGACAGTCCTGTATATGCTTCCGTTAGGCAATAAGGAATCATTCTGTAAACTTTCATTGTTATGCGGATGATACTCAACTATATTTATCAAACCTGATGAAATTAATCATCTAAATAAAATTCAAGACTCAAGGACTTAAAAACGTGGATGACCTTAAACTCTTTGATGTTAAACACGACCAAAACTGAAGTTATTGTACTTGGCCCGAAGAATCTACGAAACAAATGATCTAAAGATATACTAACTATGGATGGCATTAATTTGGCCTCCAGTGAGACTGTAAGGACTCTTGGTGTTATATTTGATCAGGATTTATCCTTTAACGCCCACATAAAATCAATGTCAAGGACCGCCTACTTCCATCTACGTAACATTGCAAAGATCAGGCATATCTTGCCTCAAAACGATGCAGAGAAACTAGTCCATGCATTTGTTACTTCAAGGCTGGATTATTGTAACTCTTTATTATCAGGGTGTACCAAGAAGTCAGTCAAGTGGCTTCAGCTGATTCAAAATGCTGCAGCTCGTGTCCTAACCAGAGTTAGGAAAAGGGACCACATGACTCCTGTTCTGGCTGCCTTACACTGGCTCCCTATAGAACACAGGATAGAATTTAAAATTCTTCTTCTGGCCTACAAAGCCCTTAATGGGCAGGCGCCATCTTACAGAGGGGTCAGAGGACAGAGGGTCTAAGGACAGAGGTTCTAAGGACAGAGGTTCTAACGACAGAGGGTCTAAGGACAGAGAGTCTAAGGACAGAGGGTCTAAGGACAGAGGTTCTAAGGACAGAGGTTCTAACGACAGAGGGTCTAAGGACAGAGAGTCTAAGGACAGAGGGTCTAAGGACAGAGGTTCTAAGGACAGAGGGTCTGATGACAGAGGGTCTAAGGACAGAGGGTCTAAGGACAGAGGGTCTAAGGACAGAGGGTGTCGTATTGTCATACTGATATTCTGTACAAACTGTGAAGTCCACTGAGACAAATGTAACATTTGTGACATTGGGCTCTAAATAAACATTGATTGAAATACTTATACACAACCAGAGAGAAGGAGGAGCCTGAGAACAATATATACATATATATATATATACA
The DNA here is from genome assembly GCA_902827135.1 of Harpagifer antarcticus. Taxonomy (NCBI): domain Eukaryota; kingdom Metazoa; phylum Chordata; class Actinopteri; order Perciformes; family Harpagiferidae; genus Harpagifer; species Harpagifer antarcticus. The sequence continues at coordinate 26,198 of CADEHL010000477.1, read as the reverse complement.
TATATATATATACATATATAACCAGAGAAGGAGAGTATTTTTAAGATATTTTCCAGGTATTTATATTTATTGGGTATTTTCCAGGTATTTATATTTATTGGGTATTTTCCAGGTATTTATATTTATTGGGTATTTTCCAGGTATTTATCTTACGTTCTCCTCGAGTTCCCTGAACGCCTCGTCGGCCTGCTTGGCGTCGGGCCGCCCAGTGGGGGGCCGCCCAGCAGGGGGGCTCTGAGGCTGGAGATCGTACTCTTGCGCCGCGTTCTCCGTGGCGTTTATCGTCCTCAGAACCTCCGCCGTGAGGTCGCAGAGCGCCGCCGCACTGGACCTCTGCAACCACACAATGCCGTACGTTATCATCTATTCTTAGATTTATTAATTATTATTTTATTATTTATTTATACCTTTTTTAAATATCTTTCGTCAGTTTTAATTATTTGCTTTAGCTTCCCTTTTGTCTGAAAGTATATTTGTTAAATTATATTTATTTGTTTATGTATGTTTTAGTATTCATAAATGTTAATATCTCGGCCTCTAAGGGACGTTAATGATCGGCGGTGCGACGGAGCTTCTGAGAAAGACCTCAGATAGTAACTGTAACATAGAGTGGGACCCCCCCCCCCCCCTCACCTTCTGGGCCTGGGTGGGCATCTCGTCACTGGAGGAGCTCATCTCTTTGTCCCGCCCCCCCCTCACAGCAGGGGGCCTCCCAGCAGGGGACCTCCCAGCAGGCTTCCTGAGGGGCTCCTCGTCTGAAGAGGGACCCCCCTTATCACTCAGAGGCCCCCCCAACTCACTCAGCTTCCTGCGCAGCTTCTCCTCCTCGCCGGGACCCCCCTGACAAATACATGATATACTTATATACATATATACAGTGTATATATACACAGAGCAGCTTCTCCTCCTCGCCGGGACCCCCCGACAAACCCATTATATACAGTGTGTATGTAGAGTGTGTATAAGTACCTGGTCGGCGGGGGTGATCTTTCCCTCCAGACGGTTCAGCAGACTCTCGATGGCCGACATCCGTTTATTCAGCTCGTTCATCTGGAGCAGAGAGAAAGCATCTGCGTCAGAACGCACATCAACAGCTGATGACAAACTGACACTGATTGGATGTCCCTGATTGTCGGCGGGGCTTAAGTAAGAGTCAGGTGATTGGTCAGGTGGTCAGTCAGTGCTGTGATTGGCTCTTACGGGGGCGGGGCTTGGGTCAGGTGAGTCGTCAGTTGGTCAGGTGATTGGTCAGTCAGTCCTGTGATTGGCTCTTACGGGGGGCGGGGCTTGTCCCAGGTTCTCTTGAGACGACGCCCTGCTGTTCCTGCGGCGGTGTGGGGGGGGCTGGTGGTAGAGGGGGGGTGGCTGCAGGTAGGGGGGGGGGGTAGCTCTCCTCTTCATCAGACGTGTCCACGTACTGCCGGGCGGCCGAGGAGCTGATCCTGGAGAGAGAGCGGGTCCTCACCATCCTGCTCTCCTCCTCTGCAGGTAAACATACAGGTACACAAAGGTAAACAGTGTGTACTGTGTTCCATTGGAGACACGTTGTAGCGGTCCAGGCTCTTGTGTACTCTGTGTGTACTCTGTGTGTACTCTGTGTGTCCTCTGTGTGTACTCTGTGTGTCCTCTGTGTGTACTCTGTGTGTCCTCTGTGTGTCCTCTGTGTGTACTCCGTGTGTACTCTGTGTACTTGTACCTGCTCTCATGTTGTAGAGGCTCTTGCGGCGGTTTCCTCTCATGTTGTTCGTGTCGAAGTAATCATCGTTCCTGAAGCCTCGCTCCTCCTGAAGCTGCTGCTGAGAACCACATCCAGAACCACATCCAGAACCACATCAAGAACCACATCCAGAAGCAAGCAGAACCACATCCAGAAGCAAGCAGAACCACATCCAGAACCAAGCAGAACCACATGAATAACCACATGAAGAACTACATGAAGAATCACATGAAGAACCACATGAAGAACTATAGCAGAACCACATCCAGAACCAAGCAGAACCACATGAAGAATCACATGAAGAACCATAGCAGAACCACATCCAGAACCACATGAAGAACCATAGCAGAACCACATCCAGAACCAAGCAGAACCACATGAAGAACCACATGAATAACCACATGAAGAACCACATGAATAACCACATGAAGAACCTTAGCAGAACCAATGCTAAATTGGCCAAATGCTAAAGCTATAGAGCCTCTAAATGCTAATCCCTAAATGCTAGATGTTAGATGCTAGTGTTAACGCTAGATGCTAGATGTTAGATGCTAGTGTTAACGCTAGATGCTAAATGCTAGATGCTAAATGCTAGATGTTAGATGTTAAAGCTAGATGCTAGATGTTAGATGCTAAATGCTAGATGTTAGATGCTAGATGTTAAAGCTAAATGCTAGATGTTAGATGCTAGTGTTAACGCTAGATGCTAAATGCTAGATGCTAAATGCTAAATGCTAAATGCTAGATGTTAGATGTTAAAGCTAGATGCTAGATGTTAGATGCTAGTGTTAACGCTAGATGCTAAATGCTAGATGCTAAATGCTAAATGCTAGATGTTAGATGTTAAAGCTAGATGCTAGATGTTAGATGCTAGATGTTAAAGCTAAATGCTAAATGCTAGATGCTAGATGTTAGATGTTAAAGCTAAATGCTAGATGCTAAATGCTAGATGCTAGATGTTAGATGTTAAAGCTAAATGCTTGATGTTAGATGCTAGATGTTAAAGCTAAATGCTAGATGCTAGATGTTAGATGCTAGATGTTAACGCTAGATGCTAAATGCTAGATGCTAGATGTTAGATGTTAAAGCTAAATGCTAGATGCTAAATGCTAGATGTTAGCCGCTAGATGTTAGATGTTAAAGCTAGATGCTAAAAGCTAGATGTTAGATGTTAAAGCTAAATGCTAGATGCTAGATGTTAGATGCTAGATGTTAATGCTAGATGCTAAATGCTAGATGCTAGATGTTAGATGTTAGATGTTAAAGCTAAATGCTAGATGCTAAATGCTAGATGTTAGCCGCTAGATGTTAGATGTTAAAGCTAAATGCTAGATGCTAAATGCTAAATGCTAGATGCTAATGTTAACGCTAAATTCTAGATGCTAGATGTTAGGGTTAGGGCGGTGGTGGCGAAGTCGATAGGGACTTGGCTTGGCAACTGGAAGGTCACCAGTTCAAGTCCCGGCAAGACCAAGTGCTACCGAGGTGTCCCTGAGCAAGGCACCGTTCCCTACACTGCTCCCCGGGCGCTTTTCAAAATGGCAGCCCACTGCTCCTAACACTAGGATGGGTCGAATGCAGAGAAACCATTTCCCCACGGGGATTAATAAAGAATATCAAAATACATTTTTTTTTAAAAAGAAGCTAAATGCTAGATGTTAACGCTAAATGCTAGATGTTAGATGCTAGATGTTAGATGCTAGATGTTAAATGCTAGATGTTAGATGCTAAATGCTAGATGCTAGATGTTCGATGTTAAAGCTAAATGCTAGATGTTAAAGCTAAATGCTAGATGTTAGATGTTAAAGCTAGATGCTAAATGCTAGATGCTAGATGTTCGATGTTAAAGCTAAATGCTAGATGTTAAAGCTAAATGCTAGATGTTAGATGTTAAAGCTAGATGCTAGATGCTAGATGCTAGATGTTCGATGTTAAAGCTAAATGCTAGATGTTAAAGCTAAATGCTAGATGTTCGATGTTAAAGCTAGATGCTAAATGCTAGATGCTAGATGCAAGATGTTAGATGCTAGATGTTAGTGCTAGATGTTAGATGCTAGATGCTAAATGCTAAATGCTAGATGTTCGATGTTAAAGCTAAATGCTAGATGTTAAAGCTAAATGCTAGATGTTAAAAGCGAAATGCTAGATGTTAGATACTAGATGCTAGATGATAGATGTTAAAGCTAAATGCTAGATGCTGGATGTTAAAACTAAATGCTAGATGCTAATGCTAAATGCTAGATGCTAGATGTTAAAACTAAATGCTAGATGCTAATGCTAAATGTTAGATGCTGGATGTTAGATGTTAAAACTAAATGCTAGATGCTAATGCTAAATGCTAGATGTTAACACTAAATGCTAGATGTTAACGCTAAATGCTAGATGTTAACGCTAATTCTATAACACATAGGTTTGAGCAAGCTCTCTGATTGGTCAATAGGCGTGTTTGATTCCACGATCAAACAACGGTCAAATAGAACGTGCCTAATCACAAAGTATCCAGGGGCCTACACACGCCACTAGCCTACCGGAACTACTTCCATGAGCCTACATAGTGTGGTTTCCATAGCGACGTTTAGCGACACACAGCCGTTACACGGTTACACGTTCTCTCTCGTTGGAAATCGGTAGCTACAAAATGTCAGAAGCGCCTGCATACAGTGGCTGGCGGAGGCAGGGTTGGAGGCCAGAGAAATCATGTCCGTTAGCGGACATAAAAACGAGTCATCGCTTCGCAGCTACTGGGCTCCGTCTCTAGACGACAGAAAGATGTGGAGCAACGCGCTTTGTGCCGGTCCGGGACACGCCATGAAACGGCCACCGGAGGAAAGCTCTTCCTATAACGTAGTCCTACCCGTGAACACCACAGCACCACCTGCAGAAAGTCTGGCATGGAGTTCATGGAGAGCTGTTTCAAGAAGTGCACTTTGAATGGCAGCATGAACATCCACCTTCATTCTGAACCCAACATGTTTCAGCACCATGGAGCCTGATTTGATTTGTTCCGCTAATCCCACACAGTGATTACTCACATATTTAAATAGCCTCATTCAAGAACTGTTTTCAATAAATTGTTTTCAATAAATTGGTTAATAATATATTATTTACTATAATTATATCAATAACTGTAAGCGGGGTAGCAGGAGTGTTCGATCGGCTATCGTTACCGTGGGAACTACTTTCAGGAACTACTTTCTGACGGAGATTAACTCAAGCAGAAAGCGTAGGTTTGGGAGCAAATTAGCACATTATGACATTATTTTACGATATTGTTGATTACAATGATAGTTTGTGTTATAGAATCGCAATCATACACGAGAGGCCGTTCTTGAACGTCATTATTGGTACGACAGTACTGCGGCAGGACCGAGGCGCTTGCGCCGAGGTCCGTACGCCTGTACTGGAGTTCAAGAACGGCCTCTCGTGTATGATTGCTTAAATGCTAGATGCTGGATGTTAAAACTAAATGCTAGATGCTAATGCTAAATGCTAGATGCTAGATGTTAACACTAAATGCTAGATGTTAACGCTAAATGCTAGATGTTAGATGCTAGATGTTAAAGCTAGATGCTAAATGCTAATGCTAGATGCTAGATGCAAGATGTTAGATGCTAGATGTTAATGCTAGATGTTAGATGCTAAATGCTAGATGCTAGATGTTGGATGTTAAAGCTAAATGCTAGATGTTAAAGCTAAATGCTAGATGTTAGATGTTAAAAGCGAAATGCTAGATGTTAATGCTAGATGTTAGATGCTAGATGCTAAATGCTAGATGCTAAATGCTAGATGTTGGATGTTAAAGCTAAATGCTAGATGTTAACGCTAAATGCTAGATGCTAATGCTAAATGCTAGATGCTAGATGTTAACACTAAATGCTAGATGTTAACGCTAAATGCTAGATGTTAACGCTAAATGCTAGATGCTAGATGTTAACACTAAATGCTAGATGTTAACGCTAATGCTAGATGCTAGATGCTAGATGTTAACGCTAAATGTTAGATGCTAGATGCTAGATGTTAACGCTAAATGCTAGATGCTAGATGTTAACACTAAATGCTAGATGCTAGATGTTAACGCTAGATGCTAGATGTTAACACTAAATGCTAGATGTTAACGCTAAATGCTAGATGCTAGATGCTAGATGTTAACGCTAAATGTTAGATGCTAGATGCTAGATGTTAACGCTAAATGCTAGATGCTAGATGTTAACGCTAAATGCTAGATGCTAGATGTTAACGCTAAATGCTAGATGCTAGATGTTAACGCTAAATGCTAGATGCTAGATGTTAACGCTAAATGCTAGATGCTAGATGTTAACGCTAAATGCTAGATGTTAACGCTAAATGCTAGATGCTAGATGTTAACACTAAATGCTAGATGTTAACGCTAAATGCTAGATGCTAGATGCTAGATGTTAACGCTAAATGCTAGATGCTAAATGCTAGATGTTAACGCTAAATGCTAGATGCTAGATGCTAAA
>CADEHL010000477.1:0-15000 GCA_902827135.1 Harpagifer antarcticus | reverse complement strand
CACACACAGTCACACGGTCACACACACACACTCAGTCACACACACACACACACGGTCACACACACACACACACACACACACACTCACTCAGTCACACACACACACACACGGTCACACACACACACACACTCAGTCACACACACACACACACACACACACACACTCAGTCACACACACACACACTCAGTCACACACACACACACACACACAGTCACACACACACACACACACACACACACTCAGTCACACACACACTCTGTCGGAGCCACATTTAAGTTGATTTATTTGTAACCTTTATTAATGCATGTTTCTGTTTCAGTTGGAGGTGTGCTTTGCTCAGGTGAAGGGGGCGGGGCTAAGGCTTTCAGTTGGAGGTGTGCTTTGCTCAGGTGAAGGGGCGGGGCTAAGGCTTTCAGTTGGAGGTGTGCTTTGCTCAGGTGGAGGGGGCGGGGCCTAAGGCTTTTCAGTTGGAGGTGTTGCTTTGCTCAGGTTGAAGGGGGCGGGGCTAAGGCTTTCAGTTGGAGGTGTGCTTTGCTCAGGTGAAGGGGGCGGGGCTAAGGCTTTCAGTTGGAGGTGTGCTTTGCTCAGGTGAAGGGGCGGGGCTAAGGCTTTCAGTGAGAGGTGTGCTTTGCTCAGGTGAAGGGGGCGGGGCTAAGGCTTTCAGTTGGAGGTGTGCTTTGCTCAGGTGAAGGGGGGCGGGGCTAAGGCTTTCAGTGAGAGGTGTGCTTTGCTCAGGTGAAGGGGGCGGGGCTAAGGCTTTCAGTTGGAGGTTGTGCTTTGCTCAGGGTGAAGGGGGCGGGGCTAAGGCTTTCAGTTGGAGGTGTGCTTTGCTCAGGTGAAGGGGGCGGGGCTAAGGCTTTCAGTGAGAGGTGTGCTTTGCTCAGGTGAAGGGGGCGGGGCTAAGGCTTTCAGTGAGAGGTGTGCTTTGCTCAGGTGAAGGGGGCGGGGCTAAGGCTTTCAGTTGGAGGTGTGCTTTGCTCAGGTGAAGGGGGCGGGGCTAAGGCTTTTCAGTGGAGGTGTGCTTTGCTCAGGTGAAGGGGGGCGGGGCTAAGGCTTTCAGTCGGAGGTGTGCTTTGCTCAGGTGAAGGGGGGCGGGGCTAAGGCTTCAGTTGGAGGTGTGCTTTGCTCAGGTGAAGGGGGCGGGGCTAAGGCTTCAGTTGGAGGTTGTGCTTTGCTCAGGTGAGGGGGCGGGGCTAAGGCTTTCAGTGAGAGGTGTGCTTTGCTCAGGTGAAGGGGGCGGGGCGGGGCTTTCAGTTGGAGGTGTGCTTTGCTCAGGTGAAGGGGGCGGGGCTAAGGCTTTCAGTTGGAGGTGTGCTTTGCTCAGCGTTGAAGGGGGCGGGGCTAAGGCTTTCAGTTGGAGGTGTGCTTTGCTCAGGTGAAGGGGCGGGGCTAAGGCTTTCAGTTGGAGGTGTGCTTTGCTCAGGTGAAGGGGGCGGGGCTAAGGCTTTCAGTGAGAGGTGTGCTTTGCTCAGGTGAAGGGGGCGGGGCTAAGGCTTTCAGTTGGAGGTGTGCTTTGCTCAGGTGAAGGGGCGGGGCTAAGGCTTTCAGTGAGAGGTGTGCTTTGCTCAGGTGAAGGGGCGGGGCTAAGGCTTTCAGTTGGAGGTGTGCTTTGCTCAGGTGAAGGGGGCGGGGCTAAGGCTTTCAGTTGGAGGTGTGCTTTGCTCAGGTGAAGGGGGCGGGGCTAAGGCTTTCAGTTGGAGGTGTGCTTTGCTCAGGTGAAGGGGGCGGGGCTAAGGCTTTCACTTGGAGGTGTGCTTTGCTCAGGTGAAGGGGGCGGGGCTAAGGCTTTCAGTTGGAGGTGTGCTTTGCTCAGGTGAAGGGGGCGGGGCTAAGGCTTTCAGTTGGAGGTGTGCTTTGCTCAGGTGAAGGGGGCGGGGCTAAGGCTTTCAGTGAGAGGTGTGCTTTGCTCAGGTGAAGGGGGGGGGGGCTAAGGCTTTCAGTGAGAGGTGTGCTTTGCTCAGGTGAAGGGGGCGGGGCTAAGGCTTTCAGTCGGAGGTGTGCTTTGCTCAGGTGAAGGGGGCGGGGCTAAGGCTTTCAGTTGGAGGTGTGCTTTGCTCAGGTGAAGGGGGCGGGGCTAAGGCTTTCAGTTGGAGGTGTGCTTTGCTCAGGTGAAGGGGGGCGGGGCTAAGGCTTTCAGTTGGAGGTGTGCTTTGCTCAGGTGAAGGGGGCGGGGCTAAGGCTTTCAGTTGGAGGTGTGCTTTGCTCAGGTGAAGGGGGCGGGGCTAAGGCTTTCAGTGAGAGGTGTGCTTTGCTCAGGTGAAGGGGGCGGGGCTAAGGCTTTCAGTTGGAGGTGTGCTTTGCTCAGGTGAAGGGGGCGGGGCTAAGGCTTTCAGTTGGAGGTGTGCTTTGCTCAGGTGAAGGGGGCGGGGCTAAGGCTTTCAGTTGGAGGTGTGCTTTGCTCAGGTGAAGGGGGCGGGGCTAAGGCTTTCAGTTGGAGGTGTGCTTTGCTCAGGTGAAGGGGGCGGGGCTAAGGCTTTCAGTTGGAGGTGTGGTGTGTGACGGGGGGGCAGCAGGCAGCAGCAATACCACACGTGACTGTGTAAACAGATTTAGGTCCCCACAAGTATAGTAATGCTAGGCCACACACACACACACACACACACAGTCACACACACACACACACACACACACACACACACACACACACACACACACACTGTCACACACACTTTTAGTAAAAGTAGCGCAATAGTCTTTTCATAATGAGGACATTGTGCTGCAGAACAAAGGCTGCTCTCATTGGTCGGCTGCGGGCGGACAGCCAATCAGAGAGCAGGAACACACAGTCATATTATTTGATATAAAATACAGAAAAAGGATCAAAAGAGAGCCTTAAAAGTAAATCAATAAATAAATATAATTAAATAAATAGGTTATTAAATTCTACATAATTATAACAATAATACATTTGAAGTACATTAAAAAACATCCTTAAAATAAAAGCTATTTAAATAAAAATAAGTAGTTTTTATGGATAAAAAAATAAATAAATTATTCTAAAAACTTTATTTACAATCATCTTTATTTACAATCCTCTGGTTCAACAGGTAATCAATAACTCCCGACTGATTGGAAATGAACTCAAATAAACACGTGAATAAATCAAAGTCATTACTTAATGATTGAAATTATTCTAAAGATGAAGGAAAGTAAAATCAGACAGAAAATAGATTTAAACTCCATTTCCATTCAAAAGGGATTTTAATGAAATACAAATCACTTATTTCAGATTTAATTCATAGAAATGTAAAGATTTGTTGTTTTAAATAAAGTTGAGCTCTACAGGGTAACATATGAAACTAACAGAGATCCCCCGCCTCATCACTGACGCAGGTCACGTCTAAATATGCTAATGAGGCGTTATGTCATGCTAATGCTAATGCTAATGGGAGTTAGAGCTAGTGATGAGTTACGGAAGATAAAGAGTCTCAAGATTACAAAACAAGAGTTGTCTTAAGAGCTTCAAGTGGAAACGTTTTACTGACTTAAACTCGTAGATATGGCACCGGCAGTCACTTGTAGTCTGCCTCCTGAAAGCCGGGGTAAGTCGTAGTTCAGCCGTAGTTTCAGTTGTTGATTCAGTCTCAGTTCAGTCGCAGTTCAGTCGTAGTTCAGCCGCAGTTCAGCTGCAGTTCAGCCGCAGTTCAGCCGCAATTCAGCCGCAGTTCAGTCGTAGTTCAGTCGCAGTTCAGTCGCAGTTCAGCAGCAGTTCAGCCGTAGTTCAGCCGTAGTTCAGTTGTAGATCAGCCGCAGTTCAGTTGTAGTTTAGCCGCAGTTCAGCCGCAATTCAGCCGCAGTTCAGCCGCAGTTCAGTCGTAGTTCAGCCGCAGTTCAGCCGCAGTTCAGCAGCAGTTCAGCCGTAGTTCAGCCGTAGTTCAGTTGTAGATCAGCCGCAGTTCAGTTGTAGTTCAGCCGCAGTTCAGCCGCAGTTCAGCCGTAGTTTCAGCTGCAGTTCAGTCGCAGTTTCAGTTGTAGATCAGCCTCAGTTCAGCCGCAGTTCAGCCGCAGTTCAGTCGTAGTTCAGCCGCAGTTCAGTCGCAGTTCAGCCGCAGTTCAGCCGTAGTTCAGTCGCAGTTCAGCCGCAGTTCAGCCGCAGTTCAGCCGTAGTTTCAGTTGTAGATCAGCCGCAGTTCAGTTGTAGTTCAGCCGCAGTTCAGCTGCAATTCAGCCGCAGATCAGCCGCAATTCAGCCGCAGTTCAGCCGCAGTTCAGTCGCAGTTCAGTTGAAGTTCAGTCGCAGTTCAGTTGTAGTTCAGCCGCAGTTCGGCCGCAGTTCAATTGTGCTTTCAGTCGGTGGTCAGTCGTGTTCCGACCTCCTGAAAGCTGTGGTTCAGACCCTCTCTGTCCTCCTGACGGGGGCCCCTGGGGGTGGGGGGCCCCTGGGGGGTGGGGAGCCCCTCGGGGGTCTGTCTCCGGTGCGCCCCCCCTCTGACGGTAACAGGTAGCTATGAGCAGGGCTCCGGCTCCCAGGTGCATCCCAGCCGCCACCCAGCCACTGTACAGCGCCCCTCCCTTCTCCCAGCGGGGGGCCACGGGGGGCAGTGAGGGGTCGAACCGGCTCAGGGAGGCCAGGCGGGCCACGTGAGACACCGGGACCAGAACCAGGAGCCCTGCCACCAGGCTGAGGGCCCCCCCAACACCCAGCAGGACCCTCTTCTGACGGGACCCCCAGCTGTGAACCACCTGTAGTCCGGGGGCCGTCAGCAGCAGAGCCAGGAGACTGAAGCCCAGCGAGGCCCCTGTGAGGACCCGGGCCCACAGCAGGTGGGGGGGCAGGGCCAGGAGCCCGGGGTGCGGCCGGCACTGCAGGGGCCCCCCGTTGTGAACCACACAGCCCCCCCACAGAGACAGGTCAAACCTCTCAGCTGGCAGCAGGTCGGTGGCCAGAGAGAGCCAGGGGGCTAATAGGGAGGTGAGAGAGAGCAGAGAGGCCCCCAGGAGCAGGAGGAACCCCCACAGGTCAGGAGAGAACACCCCCACAACGTCCAGCTGCATGGTACGATCCGTCAGGAGTCAGAGAGTCAGAGAGAGAGGACGGGAGGGCTTATAATGGAGGGAGGGGGGAGAGGAGGGTGGCTCAGGAGGGACAAGAATACGTCTGAGAGAGGGAGGATTTAATGTGGGACACAGAATAATAATGAATGAATGAAATGGTTAGTAGTTGAAAGCATAGCGTAGGGGGCGTGGTGTATCAGGAGCACTGACACCTGTCACATCAAAGGGATTTAGGGGCGGGACCATGGTGTATCAGGAGCACTGACACCTGTCACATCAAAGGGATTTAGGGGCGGGACCATGGTGTATCAGGAGCACTGACACCTGTCACATCAAAGGGATTTAGGGGCGGGACTAAGTCACTAATCAAACTCTATCATTTCAACTACGGAGGAACAATGAGAAATACATACAACAAAAAGGTTACAAAATAATAAATAGATAAATAAAAAAATAGAATTAAATGTTTTGGAGATAAATAAAATACAATAACAGAAAATAAAAAGGTTACAAAAATATACAAAAATGTATAAATTAATAAATTAAGGTAAAAAATAAATGACGATTTATATGATGGTATAAAAATGATAAAAACGGTATTATTGGCCGCTCACCCCCCGTACAGATCCAGACTCCCCCAGCTGTATCATGGTGTGATAACAAAGCCCCATTGAGCGTCTGCTCACAGGAAGTCCTCCAGGAAGTGAAGCTTTGTTTCAGCCTCTTTGTAACCGAGCCCCCCCAACCCCCCCGCCCCGTTTAACAAGACCTCCCTTTGTTTATCGAGGAAAACAGAAAGGCGTTGGTGAGGTTTCCACATCCAGGAACATGATGCGAAAACACTTTGGATATCGAAAGTATGAAAACAGTTGGTCCTCACAAAGGTAGTCCAACAAGAATAGACACACCTTGTGGAGTGGTCCTCACCATGACAGCTGTACAGGAACACACACACACTCGAGAAATCATTTTTAGATTTTTTATTATTTTTAAAAACATGCACAACCACAGAGAGACTGTCACACACACACACACACACTAACACGTTTTCAGCTCCGAGTGTGACTGAGGTCATGAGGTACGGAGGTCAAACAGTCACACACACACACTAACACACACACACACACTAACACACACTAACACACACACACACACTAACACACACTAACACACACACACAGCCTCATCCTCTGTCATACAAAATAAATAATGTGTTTATAATACGGACAGTAAACATGTGTCGTACGTGTGACTCGCTATCAGTCCCTTTAGGGAACTAATGAGCAGGTTAATGGCACACCTCGTTTAATACGAGAAAGGAAAAACAAAGGTTCAAATTATATCCAAATAAGTAAAACAAATTACTTACTTCAGGGAACTAATTTGTATATGTGAGGGAACATATTACGATTTAGCAAGATGGATAACACCAATCAGTAATACTATGAGTCACTGAATTATACATTTGAGGGAACTAATGACTCATTAGTTGGCACAAGTTATTTAATATGAGTCAGGCAGTAATATACGGGAACATCTGTCATTCCAGGAGAATAAGATAAAAAAAGTACACATGAATGTAATGGCACAGTTTGGAGGGAACTAACGTAACTTCAGGGAACCAAAGTCACTTTAGGGAACTAACAGTTTCAGGTAACTAAAGTCACCTCAGGGAACTAAAGTCACGTTAGGGAACTAAAGTCACGTTAGGGAACTAAAGTCGTTTTAGGGAACTAAAGTCACCTCAGGGAACTAATGTTAATTCAGGGAACTAAAGTCACCTCAGGGAACTAACGTCACTTTATGGAAATACAGTCACCTTAGGGAACTAAAGTCACGTTAGGGAACTAAAGTCGCTTTAGGGAACTAACGTAGTTTCAGGGAACTAAAGTCACCTCAGGGAACTAAAGTCACGTCAGGGAACTAACGTCACTTTATGGAAATACAGTCACCTCAGGGAACTAACGTTGCTTCAGGGAACTAACGTTGCTTCAGGGAACTAAAGTCGCTTCAGGGAACTAAAGTCACCTCAGGGAACTAATGTTAATTCAGGGAACTAAAGTCACCTCAGGGAACTAACGTCACTTTATGGAAATACAGTCACCTTAGGGAACTAATGTCGCCTCAGGGAACTAAAGTCACGTTAGGGAACTAAAGTCACGTTAGGGAACTAAAGTCGCTTTAGGGAACTAACGTAGTTTCAGGGAACTAAAGTCACCTCAGGGAACTAAAGTCACGTCAGGGAACTAACGTCACTTTATGGAAATACAGTCACCTCAGGGAACTAACGTTGCTTCAGGGAACTAACGTTGCTTCAGGGAACTAAAGTCGCTTCAGGGAACTAAAGTCACCTCAGGGAACTAATGTTGCTTCAGGGAACTAAAGTCACCTCAGGGAACTAAAGTCACGTCAGGGAACTAACGTCACGTCAGGGAACTAAAGTCACCTCAGGGAACTAAAGTCGCTTCAGAGAACTAACGTCGCTTCAGGGAACTAAAGTCGCTTCAGGGAACTAACGTCGCTTCAGGGAACTAACGTCGCCTCAGGGAACTAAAGTCACCTCAGGGAACTAACGTCACCTCAGGGAACTAAAGTCACCTCAGGGAACTGACGTCGCTTCAGGGAACTGACGTCGCTTCAGGGAACTAAAGTCGCTTCAGGGAACTGACGTCGCTTCAGGGAACTGACGTCGCTTCAGGGAACTGACGTCGCTTCAGGGAACTAAAGTCGCTTCAGGGAACTAAAGTCGCTTCAGGGAACTAAAGTCGCTTCAGGGAACTAACGTCGCTTCAGGGAACTAAAGTCGCTTCAGGGAACTAACGTCGCTTCAGGGAACTGACGTCGCTTCAGGGAACTGACGTCACCTCAGGGAACTGACGTCGCTTCAGGGAACTAACGTCGCCTCAGGGAACTAACGTTGCTTCAGGGAACTAAAGTCGCTTCAGGGAACTGACGTCGCTTCAGGGAACTGACGTCGCTTCAGGGAACTGACGTCGCTTCAGGGAACTGACGTCGCTTCAGGGAACTAAAGTCGCCTCAGGGAACTAAAGTCGCTTCAGGTAACTGACGTCGCTTCAGGGAACTGACGTCGCTTCAGGGAACTGACGTCGCTTCAGGGAACTGACGTCGCTTCAGGGAACTGACGTCGCTTCAGGGAACTGACGTCGCTTCAGGGAACTAAAGTCGCTTCAGGGAACTAAAGTCGCTTCAGGGAACTAACGTCGCTTCAGGGAACTGACGTCGCTTCAGGGAACTGACGTCACCTCAGGGAACTGACGTCGCTTCAGGGAACTAACGTCACCTCAGGGAACTAACGTCGCTTCAGGGAACTAAAGTCGCTTCAGGGAACTGACGTCGCTTCAGGGAACTGACGTCGCTTCAGGGAACTGACGTCACCTCAGGGAACTGACGTCGCTTCAGGGAACTAACGTCACCTCAGGGAACTAACGTTGCTTCAGGGAACTAAAGTCGCTTCAGGGAACTGACGTCGCTTCAGGGAACTGACGTCGCTTCAGGGAACTAAAGTCACGTCAGGGAACTGACGTCGCTTCAGGGAACTAACGTCGCTTCAGGGAACTGACATCGCTTCAGGGAACTGACGTCGCTTCAGGGAACTGACGTCACCTCAGGGAACTGACGTCGCTTCAGGGAACTAACGTCACCTCAGGGAACTAACGTTGCTTCAGGGAACTAAAGTCGCTTCAGGGAACTGACGTCGCTTCAGGGAACTGACGTCGCTTCAGGGAACTAAAGTCACGTCAGGGAACTGACGTCGCTTCAGGGAACTGACGTCGCTTCAGGGAACTGACGTCGCTTCAGGGAACTGACGTCGCTTCAGGGAACTGACGTCGCTTCAGGGAACTGACGTCGCTTCAGGGAACTAAAGTCGCTTCAGGGAACTAAAGTCGCTTCAGGGAACTGACGTCGCTTCAGGGAACTGACGTCGCTTCAGGGAACTAAAGTCACGTCAGGGAACTGACGTCGCTTCAGGGAACTGACGTCGCTTCAGGGAACTAACGTCACCTCAGGGAACTAACGTTGCTTCAGGGAACTGACGTCGCTTCAGGGAACTAACGTCGCTTCAGGGAACTAAAGTCGCTTCAGGGAACTGACGTCGCTTCAGGGAACTGACGTCGCTTCAGGGAACTGAAACTGGAGCTTGTGTTAGGAAGTATAAAGTTGATATCGTGCGGAACAGATTGAACTCGTATCGATTTGGCAAACTTTAAGATGGAAGTTTGAACTCGTCTTTTTGAACACGTTTCTATGTAACCGACTCTTCCTCCTCGTCTTCCTCTCACAGCAACGCAGAGACAAAGTGTAAATAAGTTAAACGTTGGCACACACACCTTTACAATAAATAAATAACCACTGTCGGAGCGGCTGCGTGTGATTGGTCGAGCATGGGACGTCCAATCAGAGTGAAGCGTGTGTTATTTGATGTTCTTCAGTAGTGAGGTGCGAGCGTTCACCACGGCCTTGAAGGCGTCTTCGCTGCCGGGGGCAACACATTTATCAGGGTGAAGCAACACTGCCAACTTCCTGTACGCCTTGTTCACTTCCTCCCTGGAAACAAGAGGCGGAACCAACGTTACAACCTGGTCACGTGACTTCACGTCACCAGCGCTAAGCTAAAGGTGGCTAATGTTAGCTACAAAGTGCTGACTCACCGCGTGGCCCCTGGTTTGACCCCCAGCATGTCCCAGGAGTCCTTGCTGTTTCTGATGCGTCTGATGGTGTCCGCCTGCTCTTTAGTGAACCCCACGCTGAGCTCCGTCACCGGACGCTTTCCTCCGTTCTCACACATGTCGGTGATGGAGGAGAAGAACGCCTGCGGGGAATCAATATTTGATTTATATTCACTTTGGAGGTTTTAAAGAGCTGTACAGATAAAGCTGCATTGTAGCCAATCGTATCGTAAAGCATCGTAAAGTATCGCTCTATATATATATACAGTTGCAAGTAAGTGAACCCTTTGGAACGACCTGGACCTCTGCATAAGTTGGTCCTAACATGTGTTCTGATCCAAGTCTCAGCAATAGACAAACACAGTCTGCTTAAACTAAAACCACACAACAATGATATGTGTTCATGTTTTCATTGAACACACCATGTAAACATTCACAGTGCAGGGTGAACCCCGGGGCTAAAGACTTCTTCAAGAGCTACTTGGAGTCAGGAGTCAGCCAACCTGGAGTCCCATCAATGAGGCCAGATCGGAGGCGTTGGTTAAAGCTGCCCTATACCAGATACACACCAGTTCTGAATGTTCTACTCTGAAGAAGCCTTGCCAGATGTGAGCCCTCACACAGAGAGCTCTCAGAAGACCTTCCTAAGAACTGTTGACTTGCATGCATCTGGAAAGGGTTCCAGAAGCATCTCTGAAGACCTTCCTAAGAACTGAAGTATTGTATCGTCATGTATCGTAAAGTATCGTATCGTCATGTATCGTAAAGTATCGTATCGTCATGTATCGTAAAGTATCGTATCGTCATGTATCGTAAAGTATCGTATCGTCATGTATCGTAAAGTATCGTATCGTCATGTATCGTAAAGTATCGTATCGTCATGTATCGTAAAGTATCGTATCGTCATGTATCGTAAAGTATCGTATCGTCATGTATCGTAAAGTATCGTATCGTCATGTATCGCAAAGTATCGTATCGTCATGTATCGTAAAGTATCGTATCGTAAAGTATCGTATCGTCATGTATCGTAAAGTATCGTATCGTCATGTATCGTAAAGTATCGTATCGTCATGTATCGTAAAGTATCGTATCGTCATGTATCGCAAGTATCGTATCGTCATGTATCGTAAAGTATCGTATCGTCATGTATCGCAAAGTATCGTATCGTCATGTATCGTAAAGTATCGTATCGTCATGTATCGTAAAGTATCGTATCGTCATGTATCGTAAAGTATCGTATCGTCATGTATCGTAAAGTATCGTATCGTCATGTATCGTAAAGTATCGTATCGTCATGTATCGC
The DNA here is from genome assembly GCA_902827135.1 of Harpagifer antarcticus. Classification (NCBI taxonomy): domain Eukaryota; kingdom Metazoa; phylum Chordata; class Actinopteri; order Perciformes; family Harpagiferidae; genus Harpagifer; species Harpagifer antarcticus. Next base: position 4,014 of record CADEHL010000477.1, on the reverse strand, counting down.
ACTGCATCGGAATGTATCGTTCACCTGGAACATGTCGTAGATTGCATCGTAGTGTTCCGTATCTTATTGTATTCTTTCAGGCGTGTTCGAGCGTTAGCAAAAGCGCGTTAATATTATTCTGACCTGGAACATCTCGTTGATGCCCTCGCCGCTCTGCGCCGACGTCTCAAAGTAATGAAACCCTCGAGACTCGGCGAAGAGTCGTCCCTCGCCTTCATCGACCACACGCCTCTTCGTCAGGTCCACCTGTACAAACAGTCACACATTAAATACACCGTCAGGTCCACCTGTACAAACAGTCACACATTAAATACACCGTCAGGTCCACCTGTACAAACAGTCACACATTAAATACACCGTCAGGTCCACCTGTACAACAGTCACACATTAAATACACCGTCAGGTCCACCTGTACAAACAGTCACACATTAAATACACCGTCAGGTCCACCTGTAAAACAGTCACATATTAAATACACCGTCAGGTCCACCTGTACAACAGTCACACATTAAATACACCGTCAGGTCCACCTGTACAAACAGTCACACATTAAATACACCGTCAGGTCCACCTGTAAAACAGTCACATATTAAATACACCGTCAGGTCCACCTGTACAAACAGTCACACATTAAATACACCGTCAGGTCCACCTGTACAACAGTCACACATTAAATACACCGTCAGGTCCACCTGTGCAAACAGTCACACATTAAATACACCGTCAGGTCCACCTGTACAAACAGTCACACATTAAATACACCGTCAGGTCCACCTGTACAAACAGTCACACATTAAATACACCGTCAGGTCCTCCTGTACAAACAGTCACACATTAAATACACCGTCAGGTCCACCTGTACAACAGTCACACATTAAATACACCGTCAGGTCCACCTGTACAAACAGTCACACATTAAATACACCGTCAGGTCCACCTGTAAAACAGTCACATATTAAATACACCGTCAGGGTCCACCTGTACAAACAGTCACACATTAAATACAACCGTCAGGTCCACCTGTGCAAACAGTCACACATTAAATACCACCGTCAGGTCCACCTGTACAAACAGTCACACATTAAATACACCGTCAGGTCCACCTGTAAAACAGTCACATATTAAATACACCGTCAGGTCCACCTGTACAAACAGTCACACATTAAATACACCGTCAGGTCCACCTGTGCAAACAGTCACACATTAAATACACCGTCAGGTCCACCTGTACAAACAGTCACACATTAATACACCGTCAGGTCCTCCTGTACAAACAGTCACACATTAAATACACCGTCAGGTCCTCCTGTACAAACAGTCACACATTAAATACACCGTCAGGTCCACCTGTACAAACAGTCACACATTAAATACACCGTCAGGTCCTCCTGTACAAACAGTCACATATTAAATACACCGTCAGGTCCACCTGTACAAACAGTCACATATTAAATACACCGTCAGGTCCACCTGTACAAACAGTCACACATTAAATACACCGTCAGGTCCTCCTGTACAAACAGTCACACATTAAATACACCGTCAGGTCCACCTGTACAAACAGTCACACATTAAATACACCGTCAGGTCCTCCTGTACAAACAGTCACATATTAAATACACCGTCAGGTCCACCTGTACAAACAGTCACATATTAAATACACCGTCAGGTCCACCTGTACAAACAGTCACACATTAAATACACCGTCAGGTCCACCTGTACAAACAGTCACACATTAAATACACCGTCAGGTCCTCCTGTACAAACAGTCACACATTAAATACACCGTCAGGTCCACCTGTACAAACAGTCACATATTAAATACACCGTCAGGTCCACCTGTACAAACAGTCACACATTAAATACACCGTCAGGTCCTCCTGTACAACAGTCACACATTAAATACACCGTCAGGTCCACCTGTACAAACAGTCACATATTAAATACACCGTCAGGTCCACCTGTACAAACAGTCACATATTAAATACACCGTCAGGTCCACCTGTACAAACAGTCACACATTAAATACACCGTCAGGTCCTCCTGTACAACAGTCACACATTAAATACAACCGTCAGGTCCACCTGTACAAACAGTCACATTATTAAATACACCGTCAGGTCCACCTGTACAAACAGTCACATATTAATACAACCGTCAGGTCCACCTGTACAAACAGTCACATATTAAATACACCGTCAGGTCCACCTGTACAAACAGTCACACATTAAATACACCGTCAGGTCCACCTGTACAACAGTCACACATTAAATACACCGTCAGGTCCACCTGTACAAACAGTCACATATTAAATACACCGTCAGGTCCACCTGTACAAACAGTCCACACATTAAATACATACACCGTCAGGTCCACCTGTACAAACAGTCACACATTAAATACACAACCGTCAGGTCCACCTGTACAAACAGTCACTATTAAATACACCCGTCAGGTCCCCTGTACAACAGTCACACATTAAATACACCGTCAGGTCCACCTGTACAAACAGTCACACATTAAATACACCGTCAGGTCCACCTGTACAAACAGTCACACATTAAATACACCGTCAGGTCCACCTGTAAAACAGTCACACATTAAATACACCGTCAGGTCCTCCAGCGCGTCGTTACTGAGGGTTAGGGTACCTTGTTAGCGCAGACCACGAACACGATGCTGTCCATGTTCGCCTGAGACCCCATTTCCTGCTTCATCTCCCCGAGCCAGCTGTCCAACGCCTCGAAGCTCTCCCTCAGACCCACGTCGTACACCAGCAGCACGCCCTGGGAGTCCTTATAGAACTCATTACGCACCTGAACACATCACAACACATATAGCCCTGGGAGTCCTTATAGAACTCATTACGCACCTGAACGCATCACAACACATATAGCCCTGAGAGTCCTTATAGAACTCATTACGCACCTGAACGCATCACAACACATATAGCCCTGGGAGTCCTTATAGAACTCATTACGCACTCGGAACGCATCACAACACATTAGCCCTGAGAGTCCTTATAGAAACTCTTAACCACCTGAACACATCACAACACATAAGCCCTGAGTCCTTATAGAACTCATTACGCACCTGAACACATCACAACACATATAGCCCTGGGAGTCCTTATAGAACTCATTACGCACCTGAACACATCACAACACATATAGCCCTGAGAGTCCTTATAGAACTCATTACGCACCTGAACACATCACAACACATATAGCCCTGGGAGTCCTTATAGAACTCATTACGCACCTGAACACATCACAACACATATAGCCCTGGGAGTCCTTATAGAACTCATTACGCACCTGAACACATATAGCCCTGGGAGTCCTTATAGAACTCATTACGCACCTGAACACATATAGCCCTGAGAGTCCTTATAGAACTCATTACGCACCTGAACACATCACAACACATATAGCCCTGAGAGTCCTTATAGAACTCATTACGCACCTGAACGCATCACAACACATATAGCCCTGAGAGTCCTTATAGAACTCATTACGCACCTGAACACATCACAACACATATAGCCCTGAGAGTCCTTATAGAACTCATTACGCACCTGAACACATCACAACACATATAGCCCTGAGAGTCCTTATAGAACTCATTACGCACCTGAACACATCACAACACATATAGCCCTGAGAGTCCTTATAGAACTCATTACGCACCTGAACACATCACAACACATATAACCCTGAGAGTCCTTCAGAACTCATTACGCACCTGAACGCATCACAACACATATAGCCCTGGGAGTCCTTCAGAACTCATTACGCACCTGAACGCATCACAACACATATAGCCCTGGGAGTCCTTATAGAACTCATTACGCACCTGAACACATCACAACACATATAGCCCTGGGAGTCCTTATAGAACTCATTACGCACCTGAACGCATCACAACACATATAGCCCTGAGAGTCCTTACAGAACTCATTACGCACCTGAACGCATCACAACACATATAGCCCTGAGAGTCCTTATAGAACTC
>CADEHL010000476.1:5731350-5908655 GCA_902827135.1 Harpagifer antarcticus | reverse complement strand
TGGCCACACGTGACAGCTAGAATCTTCCCAGGATCTGCCTCCAACCGGCCTTGCTGATGATGTGTCCCAGGAAGCTGACCTGTTCCTGGTGAAACTCACATTTTCAGATTGACGTACAGTTTGTTCTCAAGCAGCCTCTGAAGAACCTGGCTTGACGTGGTTCTGGTGTTCCTCCAGGCTCTTGGAAATGATCAAAATGTCGTCAAGGTACACAAAAACAAACTGGTTGAGAAAATCTCGCAAGACATCATTAACTAGGGCCTGAAAAACAGCTGAGGCGTTAGTGAGTCCAAAGGGCATGACTAGATATTCAAATGACCAAGAGGGGTGTAAAGGCAGTTTTCCACTCATCTCCTTGGCGGAACCAGGTGGTATGCATTTCTGAGGTCGAGTTTTGAGAAGATGGTGGCACCTTGGAGAGGCTCAAAAGCAGAGTTTATCAGGGGAAGTGGGTACTTGTTTTTAACTGAGATGGTATTTAACCCATGAAGGTCAATACAGGGTCAAAGTGATTTGTCCTTCTTGTCCACGAAGAAAAACCCAGCACCCAGAGGGGAGAAGAAGGACGAATAAATCCTGAAGCCAGGGATCACCGATATATTTTCCATAGCCTCTCTCTCTGGTCGGGAGAGGTTATAGAGTCTGCTGGTAGGTAACGGAGCCCCAGGAAGAAGATGATGGGACAATCATAGGGACGATGAGGAGGGAGAGAGAGAGAGCCTTTCTTGCTAAAGGCTTCACTCAGGTTGCGGTAAACATCAGGAACGCCGGATACATCTACGACAGCTGAGACACATGGAACAGGCATAGGGTGAACAGAGACAGGAGGCACAGCAGACTGCAAACAATTAAGGTGACACAACTGATTCCATTCAATGATTCTACCTCCAGCTCAATCAATATGTGGATTGTGGGTGTGAAGCCAAGGGTAACCAAGAACCAAAGGGGTAGCTGGGGCGGAAATAACCTTAAGTTGAATTAATTCTTGGTGATTACCAGAAATCAGGGTTACGGTTGTGTCTGCTGTATTACCTTAGAAATCCTTTGACCGTTTAAGGCATAAGCAGTCATAGGATCCTGTAATGTTTCCAAGGTGAGACCCAGCTGCTTGGCTAGTTCCAGGTCCACAAAACTGTCCTCTGCTCCAGAGTCAATGAGGGCCGAGAGGGGCAAGACTGAGAGTTAGCACAAAGTCTGGCAGGAATGAGAAAACGGCGCAAGGTTGGGGCTACAATTGGTGTAGGATGTGGGCTCCTCAGCACCCCCAAATTCACTGATGAGCTCCTGCGTTTGGGAGGACAGGACAGCCAGCAAGGAAATGCCCCAATCTGCCACAATACAGGCACTCTCCAGACCTCAGACGTCGAAGGCGCTCCTCAGGAGATAGTCTGGCACGTCCCAACTGCATCGCTTCCTCCTTAGCAAAGGTGGGCACGCGAGATGAAGCCAGACGGTCTGGATACAGAGGGCAAACTTGGGTGAGTAGTTTGACTTACTTGGCAAAGTAAAAGGAGAACGCTGCGTTCGCTCCGCATGGCGCTCCCGCAGCCGGCTGTCAAGACGAGACACCATGGAGATTAAGGATTGGAGGTCGGCAGGCTCATCTCGTGCAGCCAGCGCATCCTTCAGTTGATCCTTCAACCCCCTAACAAACACTGCCCTTAAAGCCGCCTCGTCCCATCGGGCTTCTGCCGCCAGTGTGCGAAACTCGATTGAGTAGTCTGCAACGGTTCGAGTCCCCTGTTGTAAATTTAGCAGACGACTAGCAGCTGAGCCAGAGTAGTCAGGGTGATTAAAAACAGTGGACAAATGTTCAGAAAAACTCCAAAGGAAAGAGAGTCATAGTCCACTGAAGAACTCAATGCTTCGGCCAAGGTTAACGCCTTGCCACGAAGCAAACTCAACACATAGTTAATCTTAGTCACATCAGAAGAAAAGGACAAGGGGCGCTCGCGAAAAACCTTGTTGCATTGAAAAATAAATCCTCTGCATTTCTCCACCTCTCCATGGAAAGGCTCCGGGTCGGCGATGGGGAAACTGGATGAGGGAACCGGGTATATATGCAGGTGTAGGTGAGTAGTAGTAATCAGGTTGCCGAGCAACAGCTGAGGAGGTTAGTTGGCGGGAATCCAGAAGTAGGTCAGCCACGCCCAGCCAGGGAGACACACACACAGACAACAACAACAAACACAGAAGGGAAAAGGAGGGAGAACTGTGGATCCTCACACTGGATTTGTAGTATTTGTGTTACTGTATGTTCCAGTGGCGAACCATCAGGGCCTTCAAGGTATTCAGAGAATACCCTGGAACACTCAGATAAAACAAACAAAAAATCGATTTAATTATATAAAGAAAATGTAATAACATTAATAAATGAGAATCGTATCTGTGTTGTTGATCTGTAATATTACAGTGTTACGTTGATTTGTTTGTCCTTCTCGGACCATGCACTACGCATTTCAATGGTTTTGTGTTAGAAAAGAAAGCAACCAATCAGATCTTGTTCTGGGTCTCTGGGTAGTCCTTCAACCAAGGTATTCTATTTGATAGAATGCCCTGGCCGTTGCACTGAATGAGAGCGTACATTTGGATTCACAGTTTGATCAACCAATCATATATTGATTTGTAGCCAATGGGCGTATTCTTTCAGAGTTTCCCTTGGTTCCAGGGTACTCTAGAAGGCCCGCTAGTTAACTGGCTCGAGACAGAGGATCTAGATGAATGCGACGAAGCCGTTCATGCCGTTTTATTGTTTTTAACGTTGAAATGGCAAGCGCAACAGGTGAAGATGAAGTTGTCCCTTTTCAAGACAACAATTCAGTGAAAAGACTGACATTATAAAGCCGCGGAGGGGGGGGAGGGGCGGCGGGGGTGTGTGTCATTTGCCCTGTACGATGGGTGCTGTAAGTGATGAAAGTGGGGGATGTTGGCTTATCAGGCGCCCGCAGCTCACAGCCAAAGTGCGAGCGTGGGAGCGAGAGAGCGAGCGAGGGAGAGAGAGAGAGGGCGCACCGGTACCAGCGCTGTTGTTATTAGAATCTGGTGCTAGCTGCGCTAACGGATATAAGAAGTAGATATTTTTCTACAACCAGGGTGGAGGAGAGCTCTCCTGTCAGACTGAGAGGCTCAGTGAGGTAAAGGACTCTGAGTGTTTAGATCATTTTAGTCTAAGTTATCTCAGTGGGTCTCAAACAAATGTGTTTACATAATTTGTAAACACATATTTCCAAGGCAATTATTAGGATAAATAAAAACAGGTTTGAAATCATTCCAATGTATACTATAGGACAGTAAACCAAAATATTTTTAAAGTTGGAGAGATACAAAAATGCATAAATAAATAAATGTTAACTAGGTAAAATAATATGAATGAACAACAAAAATAAAATAAGTTACATTTATTTGTTATTGGCTATGGTAGGTTATTGGTTATGTTCACATACTTATTGATTATTAAAATGTAAACCGATCTTTTTCAGATGGGTGTTTAGATCAGGTCTCTAGTAATTGTGTGCTCAAAGTGCACCAGATTGACGCATTTTACTTTAAAATGTTCAAATAATCTTCCCGGGGGGACATACCCCCGGACCCACTAGAGGAGGTCCCCCCCCCCCCACCCCCCAATTAAAACATGTTCATACAATACTGAATACATTGAAGCCATTTTGTATTACCTATGTGAATACGTTTCTGTTTTTGTAGTGTATTTGTCTTTTGTAGAGATTTTTCTTTATTCTTTATTTATAAAATCTCGCCTAAAATCTCGCCTAGGACAGCAAATTGGCTAGAACCGGCCCTGGTACTAGGCCTCAAGAGCCTTTCTTGTGCTGGCAGACACCTAGAAACAAATTGGCGGGGCTCACTTCGCACGCGCACACACTAAAAAATTCCACGCGCTCCGCGCTCACATTATGCTGGGCCCACGTGCTGCTATGACTCCATCCTAGGGGAAACACTGCACAGACATTAAAAAACATATACAGAAAGTTACATATCTCACCAACTAAAACAAACCGATTGAATTGGTCAAGCAGTACTACAAAGACATTTGCTTTGTGATGAAGCTGCTGATAGAGTCTACCTGATATCAGACACAATAGTCAATGGATGGATTCACCAAGGCAAGATGGAGTAATGGGTTAACATCACTAGCTTGGAGATTGGTGATAAGGGTTTATTTATACTTATATAGTACGGAAGTTGGCTTAAAGTAGGGTTCTTAAGATATCAGAATTACAATACACGATTATCATGGCCAAAGTTATGCAAGATATTACAACGCCATTCAGTTTTGATCTCACTCTCTATACAGAACCACAGACCAACACCTGGCAAAGTACTCAATGGCTGTCCCTGCAGTAGGTGTCTCCAGGAGCACATTTTTGCATGTTCAGACACACATACTCACAAACTGCAAAAAATACCAGGGTCACAGCTGGTAATATTGTGGGTCTGGTCTAAGAATTATGTATAATACAGAGTGAATCCGAGAAGACCCTGACCCTGATCAGCGATTAGCTGGCTGGCTGTCCTGAGACAACTTTGTAGGAATTGAATTGATAGCATTGCCTGGGCTAATTTAGAATTTACAAACAGCCGGTTCCAGGCTTGGAATTTCGTCATTTTAGGGGCAAGGCCATTTGGCCTTGGTGTCACCATTTTTTTAGGGCACGAAGGCCACATGCCAGGGCACAAAGGCCACATGCCAGGCCACAAAGGCCATTGAGGGAAAACATTTGGATTTGGAGCTTACAATAAATAACTTATAAGAAAAACACAACGAATGACATAGAAAACAAATTGTGAACACTTTTTAATATCAATAATGTCAAACATTATATCATCATATATAGGCCTATGCCTCCTTAGTATTGGCCGTGTATAAAATAAAATACTCTACTTTGAATAATTAGTGTTTGGTATGTTTTCTATCTACTACTTCTTCTCCGATTCACAAATCCAAAATCAAATCTAAAATTCTATTAATATGTAACAAATATATTCCATTTCAGAGCAGAAGAAACAGCCTTCAAGGATCCAACTCTGCACATACATCATTCAGCAGTGCACAGTGAAGCTCAACCAATCAACTGTATGAACAAGCAATACTTTGAAATGCAAAAGTCTGTCTCTCTGTGTGGTGTGTGTGTGTGTGTGTGTGTGTGTGTGTGTGTGTGTGTGTGTGTGGTGTGTGTGTGTGTGTGTGTGTGTGTGTGTGTGTTGGTGTGTGTTGTGTGTGTGTGTGTGTGTGTGTGTGTGCGTGTGTGTGTGTGTGTGTGTGTGTGTGGGTGTGTGTGTGTGTCCGCGCGTCTGAACCCTTTTCAACTCGAGCCTCAAATTCGCGTAGGGCGTTCTCACGGTAGCCAATCGGCAGTGAGGATCTCAGCTACTGACGTTGAATCAGAAAACGAAAACATCAGCCGTTAGCTGTTAGCACTCTCAGAAACTAGAAAAGTTAAACAAGTACAAACCACAGACTGTCTGTGTCATGGTGAATACAATCGCTGTTGTGTCTGTTATCATGTTATTGTGAGTGTGGACGGAGCATATACAGGTTAATTTAGCCTGATCGATCCGATCTCCATTCAGAAAACACGCATTTTAAAATGTGTTTCGCCTGCCTTCTTGTCTGCAGACTTGTCAAAGCATTAGTTCATGGTTTTTACTTACCGGTATCAGTATGCTGTTACTTCGGCATTATTTTGAAAACGTGTATTACAATTAAATCACGGTAAAATATGGTTACTTTTGTTGTAGTTGAGTCTACCACAGTATTTACATGGAGATAAGCCCCGCCCCCTCTCCAGCCAGTCCTGTTTGAATGACAAGGGTAAACACAGCTGACAGCCGCAGTGAAACTCCAGCGATTAGAGCATGCAAATATTCGCATCGCGTCTGTTGTGAACGCAGCATGGCTAATGCAGTTCAGAGACCAGACCACTGCTCTGACGCTTTTTAAAGCAACTTCGAGATTGTAACAGTGTGAGGGGCACAAAGGCCACGGTGGCCGTAAGACGTACAATTATTTATGGGGCCTCACAGCCAGACTGAGGAGCAACGTCGTGAAAATCCTACCCTGGCCAGTGCAACAGACCTGGCTAACTTCTAATTTTCACACAGCAGGGAGAGGACTAAAAGTAACTCAGAAAGCAAAAGGCTGCAGTAAAAGATTAAAAAAGCATAGGCATTTTAAACAACATGATACACAATGTTTTTTACAAGATATGAGGCCTTTACTACAAAGCCAGTTCAACATACCCTGAATAATGTGTGGTTATCTGGCTGGCTAAACTAATTCTAAAAAACACAATCCCACTAAACAGTCCCTAAGCTGGTTATCAACTTGATAAATCAGCCGAGTGTTTATCAGTATGGCAGCGAACACGTTTACATGAAAAGTGCGGGGTTAGTAGCACTTCTCAAATAATCACAAATATAACAAGTGTACTGTCAGGCATGGCATAATACTTCATGAATGAAGAATAAACTATAATATCAGAAAAATACCAAGAATTTCGCACATGAACAGGTCCTGTCTAAGGAACGAGTAAATCTGACTTTAATTAAGTTTGAATGTTTCATCGACTGAATGTGTTGCTTGGATACATTTTCGTGAAGTAGAATAGAAGAGTATATCCTACTTTATTCAGCCCCAAAAATACATATAAAAAGGTAATTTAACGCGGTAAGCAGGCTCAATTTGCTCAGGAGTAGGTCAGGTGATCTACCCCACTTAGATTGAACCACCGGTGTAGGACTTAAGACACCACACAACCTCAAACCCGCTTCCGAGTGCAGGCCCCTGTTCTCTGAATGGGCAGAAAGGGTGCTGAATATCAGGGCTGAACACCCAACTGTGAAAAACATTGCACTTCACACTAAAATAAAGAATGTTTGAAAAGTCGAGGTGCTCATCAGGAATCCTCTACTGACAGTCAGCCAAGGACAAGGACAAGAGGAATTGAAAACAGGAGACAGAGATTAAGTGCAGCAGAAACCTTGAGAAACCACCCCAGCCCCCGCTAAGGAGAGCTTCATTGTGGGAGAGTCTCCACCCGTCTTCCAAAAACCTCATCCAGTTTTAAACTTAATGATAAGAGAAGGAGCTGGTCAGAACAGAACCAAACTAACCCCTTCTCTACTAAAACAACATTTGCAACAATCATCTGATGGGACCAGTTGACTCTTTCTAGGAACTTCATGGGCCCCGTATTTCAGTAGCCTCTTTATCCGTCTTGATAAGTAATACAAAGATAATTGTAAACCTTCTAAGAAACAAGCCAAGCGCTCAACAACATATTTAGTTGCTAGAAGCTGCAGCTAGACTGCGGAAGCACTGTGTTTGGAGGCTAGACCTATACAATTTATTTATTTGGTTTATAAATTGATGTCGAGACATTTATGTTATTGATTTCTGAAGCACTTTCTAAATAATAAAAAGAGAGTTCATATGTATTTACTGCATGTATGCATTGATGAAAAATAAGCCATGTGCAGTAATATAGAAAATTGAGAATGCAACGCATTGGTATGAATCGTGATGCATCGTGATGCATCGGGATATCGAATTGAATCGAATCGTTGACAGGATAATCGTAATTGAATCGTGAGACCAGTGAAGATGCGCAGCCCTACCATTCGGTATTATTTTATTTTTACTGACTGAGGTGGGTTCGATAATCCTATATTAATTAAGTTAATTGTTTTTGGAGCCAAAGAACATTGAAGTTAATGCTCGGCAATGGTAAACCCAAAGGCCAGAAACCTAGGTGCAGTCATGGACTCGGACCTGAATATCAACAGTACATTTAAGATGATAACAAAGACAGCCTTCTATTACATAAGGATAGATCAAGGAGTAAAGGACCATATGTTCCCAGCAGGTTTCGGTAAAACTTGTCCATGCACTCATCTGCGGAAGACTTGACTACTGAATTTTTGTTTTCCTAAAAAGTCAATTAGACTGCTTCCACATTATTCAGAATGGTGCTGCTGATCAAGAAAGTGGATCACATCACTCCAGTTTTGAGGTCTTTACACTGCATTTCTGAGTGTCAAATCATTGAAATCAAAATACTGCTGCTGGTTTATAAAGCACTAATACATTTCTGATCTCTTGCTACATGTTGAACCATCCAGGACTCTCAGGTCTTTTGGGACGGGTCGGCTTTCTGTTCCCAGAAATAAAACTAAATATGGAGAAGCAGCATTCAATTATTGTGCTCCATATATCTGGAACAAGCTCCCAGAAAACTGCAGGACTGATACAACTTGAAAGCCGCTGCTTTCAATTAAATCAAATAACTATTTATATTTTACACTGCACTGAACTTTTATGTTTGTAATTTATACATGTTGTATTCTACCTTAAGTTTTTTTCAGCATGCTTTCAATGTGTTTTGTAAAGCACTTTCAATTGCCTTGTTGTTGAAATGTGCTATAAAAATAAACTGGCCTTGATTTAACCCTCCCAACAAGAACATTTATTTCACACTGGGGGGAAATGTAGCTTTTGGGTCATTCTGTTTTGCAAGTGCACTGTATTTATAAATCAAATCTCTGGACAGCAGAGTTGGAACTACTATGTGCAGCAGAGACAATCTCCAAGGTTGATTACATTTTTATGTTTGATTCAAAAGAAAAACAGACTGAATATGACTTAGACATGAAGTTGTTATTAAGGAGTTGTCACTTTTAACTCTCACCTCTGTCAGTAACAAAGACTCCCTTTATTGCCAATACTACGATGGTACATTTAGAATATGCCGACACTAATCGCAACCTTTTTTGGCTTTTTCCGTTTTGTACTCTCAAATGATACTCCCTGACTCACCACTTGAGCTCGTCCAGCTGTAACCTTTGCTGACCAGCATTGTGCCGACTTTTCCTGAGCTCTTCCTGCCTCTCCTCAGCCGCTCTGGTTCTCTGCTCCTCCAGCCCAGCGACCTGCATACGGAAGTGGTTCAGCTCCTCCTGCCTTTAAATGACAGCAGTATTTCAGAATAGGAAAAAGTGTCTGCTGGGAACCACGCTGATCTCCTTGGGCATGACTCAGGATTGAATACAATGATATAATATAATAATAAATATTTAATAAGACAATAACAAAAGAATATGAGCTCTGGTTCCAAATGGTCACACCGCCTGCTCTTTCTCTAGTGCTGACACAGCACTGGGGAGACTGGTCTGGCTATACAAGGATACCCTACCTTTAAATGTATTAACAAAGTGTTTCTATTCCATGTTGAGTTATTGTCAAACATATACAGTGGGGCAAAAAAGTATTTAGTCAGCCACCAATTGTGCAAGTTCCCCCACTTAAAAAGATGACAGAGGCCTGTAATCTTCATCCTAGGTACACTTCAACTATGAGAGACAGAATGAGAAGAAAAAAAATCCAGAAAATCACATTGTCTGATTTTTAAAGAATTTATTTGCAAATTATGGTGGAAAATAAGTATTTGGTCAATAACAAAAGTTCATCTCAATACTTTGTTATATACCCTTTGTTGGCAATGACAGAGGTCAAACGTTTTCTGTAAGTCTTCACAAGGTTTTCACACACTGTTGCTGGTATTTTGGCCCATTCCTCCATGCAGATCTCCTCTAGAGCAGTGATGTTTTGGGGCTGTGGCTGGGCAACACAGACTTTCAACAACCTCCAAAGATTTTCTATGGGGTTGAGATCTGGAGACTGGCTAGGCCACTCCAGGACCTTGAAATGCTGCTTACGAAGCCACTCCTTCGTTGCCCGGGCGGTGTGTTTGGGATCATTGTCATGCTGAAAGACCCAGCCACGTTTCATCTTCAATGCCCTTGCTGATGGAAGGAGGTTGTCACTCAAAATCTCACGATACATGGCCCCATTCATTCTTTCCTTTACACGGATCAGTCTTCCTGGTCCCTTTGCAGAAAAACAGCCCCAAAGCATGATGTTTCCACCCCCATGTTTCACAGTAGGTATGGTGTTCTTGGATGCAACTCAGCATTCTTTCTCCTCCAAACACGTCTAGTTGAGTTTTTACCAAAAGTTATATTTTGGTTTCATCTGACCATAAGACATTCTCCCAATCCTCTTCTGGATCATCTAAATGCTCTCTAGCAAACTTCAGACGAGCCTGGACCATGTACTGGCTTAAGCAGGGGGACACGTCTGGCACTGCAGGATTTGAGTCCCTGGCGGCGTAGTGTGTTACTGATGGTAGCCTTTGTTACTTTGGTCCCATCTTGTTTGTTTGTAGGTGACCAAATACTTATTTTACCGAGGAATTTACCAATTAATTCATTAAAAATCCTACAATGTGATTTCCTGGATTCTTTCCCCCCATTTTGTCTCTCATAGTTGAAGTGTACCTAGAATGAAAATTACAGGCCTCTCTCATCTTTTTAAGTGGGAGAGCTTGCACAATTGGTGGCTGACTAAATACTTTTTTGCCCCACTGTATGTACTAACATACATTTAAGGTGTATTTCACATGACCAAGGAAAACTCTCCATCAAGAGAACGCAAGCAAACATAACCGTATATGTTAGAGAAATGAATAATTGATGATTGGATTTGTCCCATGGTCTATTGTATATCTCAGTTGTTTTTTCGAACAGCTGTTGTCCCCAACACATTTATACACATAGAACATATTTGTTCTCAGGATTTTACCTCTTAAGTGATCCGACATTGAGAATCAAAATCACCAGAGTTGGTTAACAGCTATCAAAGGAATTAAATGTGGATGTAAATGTACTTTTTACCTTAATGATTTACTAAGTTTAGACATAGCCTGTAGCAAATTGAGTTTGAATGAAAACACAATTCATGAATACCAAAAACTGGGGTTGTAAAGTAATGTCTAGGTGCAAAGTGCAATGTCCTACAAAGATTAAAAATAAGGTTTTATGTGAAAGCTCCTTTTTTCATTCCATTATATGTTACATTTAAGCACAATGACCACATTGGTTGAATGTATTCTTTTCTACAGTTTTGCTATCTTGTAATGCTTTCCAATATACACATACCATTTTTTTCATTTCGATCTAATTTAAAGGTCATACATGAACTATTCCTTCTGTTTTTCAGATTGAAAAGGGTCAGATTGAATATACCGTTTTTTGTCCTCGGTCAGAGCGCTTGAAGTTAGGGCATCATATCTCTCCAGCTCTCTGTCTCGTTCATCCAGGATGGCAAGGTTGAACTGGAAATCTTCCTTCAGTTGCTGGTAACGTTCGCTGGTAAATGAAACATTAAAGAATATTAATCGGCTATTTTTGTGGTTATCAAGTGAGAGAAAGTTGTCTAGAGTTTCTGTTCCTTTTTCAAACTGGTGTCTGTGTTGAAGCAGGGCCAGTGACCAGCATGACATTCAGTTTTTCACAGCAAACAAGCTGGTCGCCAATTTATTTTGGGAATTAATATCTGCCTCAACAGGCACGTACAGCTGAGTATCAAAGACAGCATTAAACATGTGTTAAGGAAATTGTGTGATCAAATGTATTAACATTGCTAACGGTAAACTGTTTTTCTGATTAGGTCGTATCCTGGGAGTGACCTTTAAGGCCCCGTTTACATGGATACGGTTCGGGTTGTATCTGCTACTTTTCTCTTTCGTATAGCCCGTTCGTTCACAAGAGGCCGTAACGGAACCGCGGAAACGGACCCCTAAAACGATAACGTGTCCCAAGGTGGATAGATCTGCGGATGGAACGCTCTGGGGGGGCAAACGGCTCTGTGTGTACGTCCTATACGATAATTTCCTGATAACGATGAAGCCATAGCCCCGCCTCTCCCCACCTCTGCTCACTGCTGTAGCATGGTCAGTAGCTACTGCTACTGACCATGCTACAGATGTTAGTGCAAAATCTACTGCTCCACAACCATCAGCTACAAGTTGACATGGAGAAATACATGAACTACATGTTGCTAAATCCACTGCGGAGCATAAACAGAAGGGCAACCAGGCAACCATGGCAACCATGCTCAGGGGGTCTTCTTCGCTGCTTTTGCTGTATTTTGTGGCGGAAGTACAGCACCACTTACAGGCCCGGCATATGTACTACAGCGTCTCCAGCTGGTCGAGCGGTCTCGTGTGAAGGGACACGTTTATTGAGCCGATTGCGTGTGGACAGAAGACTTTTTGATATTGAATTCGGTTCATTTTCTTTTGCGTTCCCGTGTAAATGGGGCCTAAATGTATGTGTGATCAACAGATGTGTTTGGACAAGGGGGTTTAATGACAACCACAGGAAGAGAGGATGAGTGAAAGGAATTTACGATTAGGGGTTATCTGCATATCCCATTGTTCTTTGTAGGGTGTGGGTTTTTGCATACAGCGCCATGGGGCTTAGCAGCTGGCCTCACAACATGTTGTTTGTAATGTAAATAAGCTCTGATGTCCTCCTATATGGAGAGCCTGTTTTTCACAGAACAGTACGCTCTCTTTGGTGGAGACGTCATACTTGCATGTATAAAAGGTCTTTGATACCTTTAATACGAATATTGTGTTGCAGTACGTTTGTTACCTAACTGATCATTTTCTCTAGACCACAGCTAATTTTAAGTTGCTATGACACATGTGAGGAAATATATTCTTTAATTATTTAGCTTAAACCTTGAGATTTCAACTTTTACACACTGACACAATTATATTGATATTGAATTGTGTTACAAATAAACACAGTGTGCTTAACACTAATTCAAGAAACAAAATCTATCCACCCGAGTCAGTTGAGTTAAGTCAGTAAGTCACAGCAAACCAATGACTGAAACAATGAATGTGTTGGTTGATTGATTGGCAGAAACTGTTTTGGATAATTGCTTGATCTTCTATGTATCTTATGAAACAAACATGCCTAACTTATTTTCTCCATTTTATATTATTGTAAACTGATTATATTTGGGTTTGCAATGGTGGTGATGTCCCCTTAATCTCTGAGAATCACAATTATTGTGATGTAACCTGTCAACAAACCAAACAGCTACACAGCTACTTCGTTGTTTATTAAGAAAGTCAGAGACAGGGCAATCCTAAAAATATTTAAGAGCATATTTCCAGCTTAAAGCTTCAGTGGAAATACACAGTACTTCGATCCTGACGGGAGGTTCATGTAGACGTGGTACCTGAGGGATAAGCACTCCTCCTGTGCCGTTTTGAGGGAAGTCTCCAGTTGATGAGCCATCGCAGCCTGGAGCTCCTTCCACTCCATCTCTTTCCTGACCAGCTGGGCCTCCAGGTCTCCCAGTCCACTGTCCCCGTCCGACTGCATGGTGGAACTTGGATATACCTACAGCCACAATACAAGTGTTCAATTCATCAATCAATATGTATTTATATAGCCCAATATCAAAATGACATATTTGCCTCAAGAGGCTTTACAGTGTGTACCACATCCTCTGTCCTTCCCAAAGAAACCACACAATTAACAGAGAGAAAATAGAAAAAACCTTGGGGGGAGCAACCATAGACTGTATATATAAAGAGCGCAACAGAGGCTGATCTGTCTCTACGGATGGACATATGTGCAATACATGTAGTGTGTTCAGATTCAAAAATCAAGATGTAAACATATGGATAGATCGAGGTTGATGTACAAAATATACTAGGTGCCACATAAACACATCAATGTGTTTATCAAGCATTGAGTATGTTATGGTTAACATGAATAGTAAAATCATTTAACACACAGACACACCCACCTTGTAATATTTCAGTCCGACAATACTTGATGTTGTGCTCTTTTTTCTCCATGTATTGCTTTTAATATTTCTAAGAACATTGTATAGAAGACCCACTCACACAACAAACACTCACGCGCACACACACTGTATTAAATGCATACGTGAACTTACCAAAACACAGTAGCTTCAGCTTTTTAGCAATGGTTAGGTATCTGTGACATTAATATTTCCGTTTTTGCTCATAAGTCTTCATACTTCACGGAATTGGCTACTTGTGATGCAAATGGATCCATGGCAACCTAATACGGTACGTCTGTGAAATTGTTCCCCTGCTACAATAATAGACAATGGTTCCTGCACGCCAGCGTTAGATAAAGTCCAGCGACGGTAGTGCGCTCACACGTTTATTGTGGACGAGCTTCTGAAGGAGGAGGACAGCATCTCAACAGGTAGGCTACCGTGTGATAGGTTATTATTTTTTCCTTTTAAACAATTCTTCATTTGTATATGTGTATGTGCTACGGCCTTCTCGGAATGTATTTCCCCTGTTATATAGAGTGCTCAGCAACAGAGTAACAGGTAGGATGAATGTCACTCGAGTAATTTGAAGGGATCCTATGACGTTATTATAATTGTGTTGAATGGTGGTGAATAGTCTCTGGATATTGTAAGTTGTTATAACAGGATTCCGGTCAGACTGGACCCTCCTCTCAGAAATGTCGTCCGCCGGGATGCACACTGGAGACGTACGCCTCGGTCCTCACCTAAGCACCGAGCTTTGTCCACATCTGTGTCGGTATCGCATTTCACTTTCTCAGTCAGACATAAAGGCGGACACACCGTATAAAAGGAAGCCTAACTTTACTTCGGTTCTAGTCAACTGAAGTAAATAAAAGACGGACGCGTTAATTGTTTTTTTTAGAAACAATACAACTTCTTGGTGTCTTGGATAATGTAAAAATATACTGAAATATTAGCCGGAAATAGTATTTTGTCATCCTACCAACCAAGAAATGAAGAGCAGAGAAACTATAGCGGAGTGGATGTTATTTCACAAGAAGAGATGTTAACTGAAGGTCGTTTCCTGATTGGGCGAGTGATGCAGTCACCGTGTGACCCAATAGTAATGTAATGTGGTGATGCAGAAGTAGTGCCGCTGGTGCCTACGTGCTCTCAGCAGCATATGGGTCATTCGTACAGAAAAGGTGGAATCCGGGTGATACAAATCTGCTGAAATATATTCCTTCTAAAAACATCTAAAACCTGTTAAATAGCAAATACCTTATTGACCGCCATTTCCTTTATGAAGTGAAGCAGCCTCCCTGTCTGTGTCCTCGCGCTGTCCTCACATCCCCGGAGCCCCAGACTCGGAGGAGCACAGGGATGTCAGTATTGTTTATGAAGCAGGGTATAGAAAGGACATTATTGAAATGAAAATACTATTTATTTACTTTTACAAACAGTGAGCAGCTGGGCAGCTGCAGCATGTGTATTGCAGGACATGTGTAAGCGTGCAAGCGTCTTTGAGTTGTAGAAAAGCGCTAGGCCTATAGGCTATACATCTAATGTGTCATTATTATTATTATTAGGTTATGTCCTATGTGTTGGACATGTGTGGTTGGGCTCTGTCTCACAGGCAGGTTGCAGTGTAACATCAGAGGAGACTGGGCCAATTGTACATTCTCAAACTGCACCACTTAGAACTAAGTAAACAATGCAGAGATTATGTTTATATAATTGGGTCATTCTACAGAAAAGGTGGAATCTGGGTGATACAAATCTGCTGAAATATATTCCTTCTAAAAACATCTAAAACCTGTTAAATAGCAATAACTAACTCTTAACTTGATGAATCCACAAAAAGTAGAGCTTAAAGTATTTTTATTTTTTTTATTATTTTTATACTTTATACAAAGCTTATTTGTATAGGAATGTCACTGGTGTTACGTGTTACCAGGAAAACACTACCATTTTAACAAAATGGCTGCAATGTGTAAGACCAAATATGGCTTCAGTCAATATCAAAATCGTTTAACTCTTCAATACAATACATTTTCCCATTCAAATGTTCACCCCTAGGGCTATGACATGAGTAACACTAATGACAGACTTGAAAGACGCATGTAAAATTTGAAGATAAAATGACACCTTTAACAAACAAAGTAGAAGTATCTGACTTTCCTTATGTCTTAGTCCACTGCACTGCCTCAAATGATCTCTTGTTACAGGAGGCACTTCAGAGACAGTACATTATTTCAAATAAAAGCTTTTTGTGTAGCAGTAACACCAATGACGTAATTTTGGGTGACTGACATTTATTTGATATTATTAATAATAATTTCCGTTTTTTTTTACCATTTCAGTGTTATATTTAATGCTTGTAATGTTATGTAAATTAGATTTATTTATCTTTTTAATTAAAACTATAGGCTCCACTTCCATGTATGATCAAAGTGACAAGGCAGTTCCTTGAACTTGGCATTTTAAGTAAATTGCAATTTACGTATAAAACCATTTTTTATTTAGTACCATTGCAAAGACAATCTCTATTTATTCAACATATATAATGAATGTGAGTATTAGGTCAACGTCATGTATTTTGGTGTCTGCAAAAGTAAGTGACAGCACTTCCACCTTTTCTGTAGAATGACCCAATTGTATTCAATAACCGTAAGAAATTAAACGGTATGAAGTGATTTGTAAATAGGAATACAGATTTGATTTAATGTTTTCAGAAATATATTTTTCTCCCAGTTTGTCATGGGACTTATTTTTACCCTCTCAAAGAACCGGAATCGAGAACCAAAAATAACCGGAATCGAAAAGCAGAACCGGAATCGTTCAAATCCAAACGATACCCAACCCTATGTGCGATGCAGTAAAATCTTACCGCTCACTTACGTTGGCGGTGTCGTAAAAAACGTGGGAAAATGTAAAATACGATGACGAAGAAGAAGATTCCAGTGGCCCCAATTTTTGTCCATTCTGGACAAGTGAAAAATGTATTCGGACAAGTACATTGCCAAACTCACTTGTCCATGGACAAGTACTCTCTGAAAACTTTTTCTCACACTGAACTATAGGCTCCACTTCCATGTATGATCAAAGTGACAAGGCAGTTCCTTGAACATGACATTTTAAGTAAATTGCAATTTACCTATAAAACCATTTTTTATTTATTTTGTATTTAGTACCATTGCAAAGAAAATCTCTATTTATTCAACATATATAATGAATGTGAGTATTAGGTCAACGTCATGTATTTTGGTGTCTGCAAAAGTAAGTGACAGCACTTCCACCTTTTCTGATCTGAGGCTGATAATCCCCGGGCTCTGAGCTTCATCATTACTCTGCTTTCATATACCTTGAAAAGTCAAGGTCACAGGATCAAATAAATACATATGTGGGTGAAGAAAATACAAAACAAATAATCATTTTTATTTATTTCCTCAAGCATTATTTTTTTAACATAATTATTTATTTCCATATTATTTGTTTCCTTTATATATTTCAGCCCTTATTTATTTTCTTATTTCTTATTTTTATTTATGTTATTTTCATGTATTCCTTTATTTATTTTTCCGTATCGATACATTTTTCCTTATCTCTTTATACTTATGTCATTTTCTTAGTTTGTTGGTCGTTTTTTTGGCGCATTATACTCTTACTTTTAATATCTTAAGTGCATTTTGCTGATTATACTTACTTAAGGGACCTTTACTTGTAACAGAGTATTTTTACAGTGATGATCCGAATACTGTAAAAATACCCTGTGATGAGAACCTTTATAATCTGTGATGAAAGCCTTTATTAAAGATACACATTAATTAAAACTATTAGTTAATGGACACCACTAACAGAAATCCCCACAGAGGTCCAACCATAATGCACTTAGCCGTTAACCATACCCTCAAGAAAACAGGCTGCACTGCAAGTGAATAAGGCCAATCTTCATCCACACCACTCCAGGGTAACTCGGCATACCTAAAAAGCCAGGCATCAATCAGTCACAGTGATTACTACTGAAACAGACCACACCAAACTGTAGGTCAAAAACATTCCTACAACGGTAATTCATTTGTTAAAGCTGCTGCATTTTGTTGGGATCCAATTCTACGCCTATGACTTTGGAATACATTCAGGGAACAGCAAACCCTCAGACGGATTGAGATGGGGAGACCCCCCCGCCCTGAGGATATGCTGCTTAGTGGCAAATGGTACAACAGCTGATGCAATGTTGCTAAGCTAACAAGTGGAGAGCTTCGGTCAGTCTAGCCAAATAATGTATTCTGATTGAAAGTTGTTCTCACTTGGTTGAGCTGGCAGCCCATATACTGAGGCTTGGTACTTATGTGGAGGTCTGGTTTCAAATCCAGCCCTGAACCTAGCAAAAGTCACCTTGGTCCAAAAAAATAAATAAAAAAGAAGCAAATATCTATATGCTGGCTGCATATATTATTTGTTAAGTGAAGACATTGAACATTGAATAGAATTAAAGAGCCTGTGACAGCCTCCCAACAACTGTTGTGCAATGAAATATTGGGCTACTAGTCATCTCGAACCGTCAGTTTAAAAAAGAAGTTGCGAGACCGTTCCGATAAATATCAATAATTCCGAACATCGCGGGGAAATTCCTTCGACTGATTTTGAAGTTTTGGGGGAAGTCGGAAGTGACGTCAATGCGGGAACGCTTCACTGCGGCGAGAGAGCCAAACACAGACAAAGTGTGTTGTCATGCGTAGAAATGGTGAATTACTGAGTTTAGGCACGTTAATAACGTTTTAATGAAGTTGACTACAGTGTATTCATATTTGTCAGTGCTTTCATGTCAATTCGGCGAACATAAACATAAATGATCGTGGTGAAGATGATGATTAAATTAGGATTAAAAATCGGTAGTGAGAGCTGCTGAATTTCCTCCCGTCGGATGTGATATAAAAACAAATCGATTATTTTTGTAGTTGTAAACTCAAGTGGATGAAACTACATTTATTAGTGCTTTCATGTCAATTTGGCGAACATATGATACATTAAATGATCGTGAGGATGATGATTAAAAATCGTTTGTTTGAGCCGGTCTGCATTTCCTGATGAGAAAACAAACCGATGCTTTTTGTAGTTGTAGAACACCAACATGGATTAAACGTGTGGGTTTTTTACCACAATGTTGGGAAATTAATGGATAAAATGCACGTATTATTATTATTCCCACTCCGATCGGGACACTAGGTCCACCGTTTCCCCGCAGCGAGGCTCCCCCCGTTGACAGTTTACGTGGGCTGGGCTGGGTGCAGTGGCGGACTGGCCATCGGCCCCGATGGGCGGTACCGAAGCAGAGTCCTGCACGGGTCTGATTTTCAAGACCCGCTCCCGCGACGTGCAATACCGAACCCGCCCCGCTACCCGCACATATTGCCAATTAGTTCCGCAACCCGACCCGACCAGTCGGCACAAGATCTGCAACCAGACCCCGCATATATGAGCAGTGAAAACGTTTATTAACACACGCAGTTGCATATTTGTCTCAAAAAGCGTGGGATGTTGGTTATTTTCTCCATCTAGAATGACACCAAAAGCCTCCCAGACGTTGGATTTCGCTCTTGAGGAAGTGTTATTGAAAATGCTGTATTCTCCGCTAGAGAGCGTCACCTCAGCCATTTCGAATGTGGCGCGCATAGCAGCAGATTGATGCGCTGCAGAGGTTATGATTATGCGCGCTCCCGCGGGGGAGAGGTCTGAGGATTTTAAACATTAAACTAAATATTATTTTAATATATTTATTATGCAATACCCGCGACCCGACCCGCATCATCTTTGTTTTACTCAGAACCGAACCCGGAAAAAGCGTTGAAAAAATACCACCCGCGAATCACCTTTTTTGCGGGTCACCCGTCGAGTACCCCGCGGGTACCCGACCCGATACAGGACTCTGTACTGAAGTAGGCCGGTCGGACAAGTCACTAGCACATCCCCCACTCCCCCCGTTGACAATTTACTAGCGGGTACCGAAGTGGGCCGGTCGAGAGTCCCGGGATGATTTTAGTCCCAGTCCACCACTGGATACATGAAGTATGATCGCCCATATTGACGCACCTAATTCCTAAACTTATAACAGTTCATGAGAACTCTTTAGTTCTGATGAACTAAGTACAGATCGCGTTCACACCGGAATAAGTCCCTGGGGGAGGATTAGGCAAATGAAGCCGCTGTCGTCACTTCTTCTTCTTCTGCTTTGGGTTTACTGGCAGGGCCGCAAACCACTTCACGGCGTATACTGCCGCCCAAAGTCCCCCGGGCGGAAGTCCCCGGAGTTGGGGACTGGCTTCAGTAGAAGCTGCTGGGACTCCCAGCAGCTTCTACTGAAGCCTTCCGAGTAAATCGCCAGAACGCCGACACCTCCTCATCTCCACCGCTCCCATGTTTTATTTTGTGTTGTCATAAGTTAGTCTCTCTGCGTTTCTGCGCTGGGCTAATGCTAATGCTAATAATTCTAATGTGAGGATAATAAAATGGTCGGCTTCACAAAACTTTTAGGGAGTTTTACGGGGCGTGGTTTGCAATCCGCCCAGCCAATCAGACATAGGAACCTTTTTCTCCCACGAAAGTCCCTGCTCTCTAGCAGGGACGGAAAAGGGGGTGAAAAGGTTCTCATGAACTAATTTTAGTTCCGGCTCTTTTTGGTGTACACGCAACATTTCGGAACTATATCGGAACTAAAGTGGGAAAAGTACTGCGGTGTGAATGCGCCTCATGTCTCTTCTAAAGTTGGAAAAAATGAAGTTTGCTCTCCGGGATTCCTCAGATAAGTGTTACGCTCATTGGAGGCCACTGATCAGCTATGTAGACCGTCTTCCCCCTGATATGATGTCGCTGTAGGGATTCTCCCTTCATCTGTCTATAATTCCGATATGATTACTCCCCTGTCCGCCACACATGCAGCCCGTGTGACATCCCTGGATATGTGTTAGTATACATGTATGCAGGTATGTGCATATATATTATTGTATCTATCATTTTGTATTGTATTGATTTACTGTTGCCTCAGTGCTCCGGGAGAGGGGTGGTTGGGATGGGGCGGGGTCAAGGGAAAGTGAGTAAGGGTTATTTTGGGGGGGGGAAATGAAAATGCCTTAATTACTGTAAGGCACTGTTACACTTTTTTTCATGTGAATACAAATATTTTGAAAAGAAAAAATAATAATAATGTAGTGGATTTAAAATATAGATAATATTTCTCTTAATCGCTGTGGAGTACCTTTAATAAAATAAATGCAGCAAAAGTACTTGGCATTGATTTAAGATGATTCGGGGACATAATGACACATTAATGGAAAACTATGAATACATCTGAATGGTTGTGAGATGATTGATCAGAGAGGAAAGAAGAAAATAAAACAGCTCTGATAAAAATAAATAAAATAGACGCGTTCACACCGAGTACTTTTCCCCGTACCTTTCTCGTTTAGTTCCGTTAGTACCCCTTAGTGCTGGGAACCTTTACCCCCATTTTAGTGCCTGCTAGAGAGGTGGTAACATCCTGGGGAGAAAAAAGTACCAATTTCTATTGGCTGGGCGAATTGCAAACAACGCCCCGTAAAACCCCCGTTTTTTGAAGCCGCCATTGTATTTGCTGACATTAGCATTATTAGCATTAGCATCAGCCCCGCGCACCAACGGAGAGAGAATAACTTATGGCAACACAAAAAAAACATGGGAGGGGTGGAGTGCTGAGTAGAGATGGGCGAGTCCTGATTCATCCGGATCATTAACCCGGATCCTAGAAATGAGCTGGTCGTGACGAGTCTCCTCTCTCCATTAACCCGAGTCCTTTGAGTCCTACACCTAGTGTGACGTACAAATTAAAACTATAAATTGCATCACTCGCTACTCTCTTTATAACATGTAAAATAACATTACAACGTACCCCAGTCCATCTGCCTACCCTTTAGCAAGTAGGATAGCTTCCAGAAGTTATCATTTGGCTCAGGGGAAGCGGATCAGTGAAACTTCCTGCAGACTCGTGGGGACTCAGAGGAGCCGTAAGTTATGGCTCCTAACCGTAATAGCTACATACCCATCATGTGCACGGGCATAGCTGCGGCCAGGAAGACATTTTACTTAGGGGGTGTGGCCAAAAGTGGGGAGAGATTAACAGTAACATGTTGAAGCCCCTCCTCCAGCTCCCGCGGGTATATTATGCACGAGTCAACCGCAGACTCAGAGATTCGCAAATCCTGACTCACTGTGCAAAACACAGCAGACTCGTGCGGACTCAGAGCCGTAACCGTATAGCAGCAGATCCAGAGATCCAGCAGACTCGTCGTCATGCAGGAGTCAACAGCAGACTGAGATTCGCAAAATCGCAAAATTACCCTTTTTGTTTGTGATCAACATGTTTTATTAAAGCAAAAGACACTGTGTAGCGGAGGTTAATATAACGTTAGTTTAATATGCTCGTGAAATGCAACAAGTTTTCGGTTTCACCGATAGGATTTCTACGGTCTTGGTGATGCTGACTCATATGACTCAAATGACTCGTATGATCCGGATCTCTTCAATGACTGACTCAGAAGACCCTGAGTCCGTAAAAGGATCCGGATTTGCCATCTCTAGTGATGAGGAGGTGTCGGCGTTCTGGCGATTTACTCGGAAGTCTCCAACTCCGGGGACTTCGGGAGGCAGTATACGCCGTGAAGTGGTTTGCGGCCTGCCAGTAAACCCAAAGCAGAAGAAGAAGAAGTGACGTCAGCGGCTAAGTACAGCAAAAATACTTGGTGTGAAAGCGGCTAATGTCCTTTTTCTTTTATTTACATTAGTATAACGTGAATATTGCTGTAAATATGTCAGCTGATTTCATGTATATATACATACGGTACATTGACAATTACTGTTTTTACATTTTTAACAGCATTATATTTATAATAATCATTTTTGGTGATAATTGACGTTAAACTTGTCCTTTTGTTGTTCTATTTATGTTTTTATGTTTCATGTGGAACTACTTGAGCAGGTCTCCCTTGAAAAAGAGATCAATGATCTCAATGGGATTTATCTGTCTAAATAAAGGTTTGAAAAACTTCCAATTGGTATCTCTACACAGATCGTTCATTTATTACCAAAAAAATATAAGGAGGTTTTTTGGCAGTGTTGCGTTCCTCATAGAAATAAGGCGTGTGTGTGTGTGAGATATACAGATAAATAGCCCACCTGTGTCTTATTCTTCTCCTTTATGTTATAACATTTTAAAGAAGAACACGAAACATCAAGTATGAAAATAGGGCTTAGCCAAACCTACCTGGCCCAGTAACTAGGGTCTGTTTAGGGTCTTATTTTAGTACGGATGCTGACACATGGTGCTCATGACAGAATCCTGCATGGGTCACGCTCTGGTCATGGAAGGTGTGGATGATGTGGGTTGGCCTATAGAAGAAATATTCTTGTAATTCATGCTAATGTCACGGTCTCTCTCTCTCTCTGTGTGTGTGTGTGTGTGTGTGTGTGTGTGTGTGTGTGCGTGTGTGTGTGTGTGGCCGGCCTAGCATTACTATACTTGTGGGGACCTGCATCAATCATTAATTGTAGGGTGAAGACTTGATTAGGGTTAGGGTTAGGGTAAGGTCAAGGGTTAGGGTTAGGCATGTGTTGGTTATGGTTAAGGTTAGGATAAGTCTCAAGGAAATGCATGTAAGTCAATGTAATGTCCCCTGAAGTGATGTATACATGGTATGTGTGTGTGTGTGTATCCCATCACAGATGCTGTCATGCAGATGGACACTTGAAACAGGCATTTCTATGTGGAACAGGACATCATTTGCTTTCCGTTTCTTGTTTTTATGCAAAATAGTGGTGTTTGCTGATGTTCCTAATTCAAGAAACCATTTCAGGAAGTGGGGTGATATTTTATTTATAATATCTTATTGTCAACATTCCTCTTGATTAAATCGCAAAGGGGAGGACTGGCGCTGCTTGGCTTCACCCAGTGTAATACATTGACAGAAAATAATGACAGTACATTTGGATACCACGCTGTATAATTAACAAGTCATCAATTAAATGCCACAAACGCTTGTTCACTTATTAGCCATGCTAGCTCCTGCTCCTAAACAACATCTGTCAGGCTCTGACCTGTAATGTACACTGTGTGACTAAAAATACATTAAAGACAAATTAGGCGCAAGAGTATTTGTAGGTATATATGTTTATACATTCAACTTAAATGCATATATACTGGATATCATATAAGATATATATGAATGGTAAACTGATCATTTGTATGGAGATTTTTGTATGCAGGATATATAATCAGATAAGGAAACCACATACATCTATTATATATGACAGACAACCCTGCTTTACATATATCATACATATTATGTGTAACCTTTAAACCTACTAACTGTGATTAAAATATTTGCATTACAGAATAAGGATACCATATAAAGTAATTACACAATGGGGCAGCTTTGCCGACTGTGCCAATAGGGCAAAGGCAAGGCTGTTGCAGTTGTGGCTGACAAAAATAGAATAGAACCTGAAAGGAACACCACCCAAAAACCGCCTCCCAGATGTCCTTCATGAAAGCTATGCCAGGCTGATTAAGTAAACACTAGTTATCACTTAGAACATATTACACACATTTTATGTTAAAGGTCACCTATTACGCAAAAGCCACTTTTCATGTATTTTATACATTAATATGTGTCCCCTTTGTGTAAAGAGATACAGAACGTTTCAGGAAAAAAAATGTCCTCTCCGTTTGTCCTGATCCATCCAAAAGAAAATGTTTTTTTGGAATGTGCAACCATTAGCTGGTAAAACTGTGTAGAAAAGGCCCCAAAGTTATAGTTACTGATATATATATATATATTTTTATTATATAGAGTTGATACCTGTTAAGTATCATAGTGGGGAGGGGCTAACCCACGTGTTTTTGGGTGACGTCACACATCAGAGGGTAATGTGCGTCAGTAGTTGCAGGAAAGTTATGCCGTCTTAAGTCTCGTATTGTGTGCGTAAATGAACGAAAAACCACACACAGACAAATATCTGTATGTCTGCCTAAAGAAGTCAAGCCTCATCTTAGCTCCTCGTTTCCTCTATTCTGGACCTTTGGCCTTAAGTGGTGTTCTGGCCGACACACCTGGTGTCTACAAAAATAGAAGTGCTCATATTCTAAATAAAACAAACCCACCTCTCCCAAGAATACTAGCCTCAAACCGAACAGGTTAAGTGATTTTTTTATAGCAAAAAACTGTATATTGTGTGTAGTTTGCGTCATTATCATGGCTGTTATGTTATTCCTGTCATTTTATTGAACTGTGTCCGCCATATTTTTTGTTTTCACCGAGAGAAAGTTGCCAATCATGACATGGATGCTGACCATTAGAAATGAACAGGGAGAACATTTTTAGCCATTCCAACATTTCAAAGGCAATATTACGTTTTGCACTGTGACCTACATAGCTTTTACACATGATTGGGTTGATTAACCACACACATATGATTTTGACTTAAATAATTATAAACACATTGTTGACCTCTTGTTTTTATCACTGTGTTTATAGCCACTGACCTCAACAAAGTAGTCAAAGAGCATTATGGGAGGAGCAGTGGTGGACGACGCACCTCCTGGGGTGAAGGCACCAGATGGCGGCTGGGGTGGGCAGTGTTGGCCGGGGGCTTCGTCATTACTGGCTTCTCCTACGCCTTCCCCAAAGCTGTCAGCGTGTTCTTCAAGGAGCTGATCCTAGAGTTCGATGTGGGATACAGCGACACTGCCTTGATCTCATCAATACTGCTCGCCATGCTGTACGGCTCAGGTAGACATGGGTGGTACAAGACTGGGGGGATAAGCTGTTAACATCAAAATGATATATACCACACTACACATCTGCACACTTAATTGACGTATTGATTATGTTTTCTCAGGCCCTCTGTGCAGCGTGTTGGTGAACAGGTTTGGCTGTCGGCCGGTGATGATGGTCGGCGGACTCTTCGCCTCCCTGGGAATGATATTGGCCTCCTTTGCCACAAGTATCATACACATCTACCTTTGCACTGGAGTTATTACAGGTAAAGTCATAACGAACATGCACAAAAATAAAACATGTAAAAAGGCTACATAAATATGCATGCATCTACTGCAGTGTTTCTCAAACTTTTTTATACCAAGGACCACTTAACCAATAAAAAAACACTCGCGGACCACCTAACTCCACAAATATCCAAAATCACATCGTTTTTCTAGAACAGATTACAAATCGCCTGAAAATGGTACAGACAAGTGGCAACATGTGTGATGAAGGTGTTGCGCTGGGCTATATTATGAAATTGAAAGTGAAACTTAGGCTCGCTCCATTGCGGAGATATTCCCGCGAGAGTGCGGAAAACTTAAATGTATTTATTTATTTCAAATGTTACCAATATACTCACGGACCACTAGGGGGTGTTCACGGACCACACTTTGAGAAGCACTGATCTATATCTGTATAATCATTACACTACATGGAATTTGGCTTACGTTTTTATCCAAAGAAACGTACATACACTTCAATATTGTAGACATGCTTACAAAGCAAATTGTGGTTACTGTATCTTGCCCACAATTAGTGAGTTTTCAGATGACAGTTAATGGTCCAGCCCTCAACATGTCTATCCCACTTCAACATATTGACTGCAGGGGGTGGGATTAACCCAATAACCCCTGGTTACATCCTTCTTGTTCTATTGGTTAATTTCCTTACAATACACAGCAACAGTATTGACGAAACATGACAAACGATGCAAATGTTTTTTATTTTCCTTCTACATTTTTTGTCAGTTGCTTTTTCCATTCATCAAGCCAACATATTGTGAAAAAACGTACTTTTACTTTGGATATTCCTGCAGAATATGTATATTGTTGATGACTTCCTGACCTTTCCACTACTGTCATAATCTGGGCATGAAATATGTAAACTTTAGAAACACTGATAAACCTCTTCCTGCTAATGAACCTGAACTTCTTAGCTTTATTCTAATGCCATCTTAAGGTTAACATAAGCCTTGATCCAAAGGACTTTCACATTCATGCCATCAGGTGAAAAAACATAAAGAAACGATATGATGTGAAAATTACAATATGACACATTTACAACACCATTCTTGGGACCTACTCAAACTCTACTTTTCCAAATGTAAAAGAAACAGCCACAATTATCTTGAGATGATCCAAGTTTCTATGAAAGTTCAAAATGGTTAGGCAGTGAACTCTAGTGGCCATAGTAATAATTACAGTAAGTTACAGTTGCAGTAATACTGAAGTCAGTTCATGAAGTGCAAGGAACACACAAGTCTGTGTAGGGTTGAGGTTGGGAGGTCAAACAAACATGGAGCTTTTGTCCAGGATTAATGCCAACGCCATTTATTGGTTTAATGTCATCTATATATATAGATGACATCAAACCATTAATGGCGTATTAATGGAAAATCATATATATATATATATATATATACAGTGGGGCAAAAAAGTATTTAGTCAGCCACCAATTGTGCAAGTTCTCCCACTTAAAAAGATGAGAGAGGCCTGTAATTTTTATCCTAGGTACACTTCAACTATGAGAGACAGAATGGGGGGAAAGAATCCAGGAAATCACATTGTAGGATTTTTAATGAATGAATTGGTAAATTCCTCGGTAAAATAAGTATTTGGTCACCTACAAACAAACAAGATTTCTGGCTCTCACAGACCTGTAACTTCTTCTTCTCTGTCCTCCACTTGTTAACTGTATTAATGGCACCTGTTTGAACTCGTTATCAGTATAAAAGACACCTGTCCACAACCTCAAACAGTCACACTCCAAACTCCACTATGGCCAAGACCAAAGAGCTGTCAAAGGACACCAGAAACAAAATTGTAGACCTGCACCAGGCTGGGAAGACTGAATCTGCAATAGGTAAGCAGCTTGGTGTGAAGAAATCAACTGTGGGAGCAATTATTAGAAAATGGAAGACATACAAGACCATTGACAATCTCCCTCGATCTGGGGCTCCACGCAAGATCTCACCCTGTGGGGTCAAAATGATCACAAGAACGGTGAGCAAAAATCCCAGAACCACACAGGGTGACCTAGTCAATGACCTGCAGAGAGCTGGGACCAAAGTAACAAAGGCTACCATCAGTAACACACTACACCGCCAGGGACTCAAATCCTGCAGTGCCAGACGTGTCCCCCTGCTTAAGCCAGTACATGTCCAGGCCCGTCTGAAGTTTGCTAGAGAGCATTTAGATGATCCAGAAGAGGATTGGGAGAATGTCATATGGTCAGATGAACCAAAATAGAACCTTTTGGTAAAAACTCAACTAGACGTGTTTGGAGGAGAAAGAATGCTGAGTTGCATCCAAAGAACACCATACCTACTGTGAAACATGGGGGTGGAAACATCATGCTTTGGGGCTGTTTCTCTGCAAAGGGACCAGGAAGACTGATCCGTGTAAAGGAAAGAATGAATGGGGCCATGTATCGTGAGATTTTGAGTGACAACCTCCTTCCATCAGCAAGGGCATTGAAGATGAAACGTGGCTGGGTCTTTCAGCATGACAATGATCCCAAACACACCGCCCGGGCAACGAAGGAGTGGCATTCGTAAGAAGCATTTCAAGGTCCTGGAGTGGCCTAGCCAGTCTCCAGATCTCAACCCCATAGAAAATCTTTGGAGGGAGTTGAAAGTCCGTGTTGCCCAGCGACAGCCCCAAAACATCACTGCTCTAGAGGAGATCTGCATGGAGGAATGGGCCAAAATACCAGCAACAGTGTGTGAAAACCTTGTGAAGACCTACAGAAAACGTTTGACCTCTGTCATTGCCAACAAAGGGTATATAACAAAGTATTGAGATTAACTTTTGTTATTGACCAAATACTTATTTTTCACCATAATTTGCAAATAAATTCTTTAAAAATGTGATTTTCTGGATTTTTTTTTCTCATTCTGTCTCTCATAGTTGAGGTATACCTAGGATGCAAATTACAGGCCTCTCTCATCTTTTTAAGTGGGAGAACTTGCACGATTGGTGGCTGACTAAATACTTTTTTGCCCCACTGTATATGATATGACAATAAACCCTTTGAATTTGAATTGAATTCTCGAAATAAAAACTTTTCAACAGCTGTATTCAAACTTTACTTCTCCATATAGAACTGTACGCTTTTTTTTATTTACTTGATATTGAATGTCCTTTTTAGTCTATCATTTTGGTACAGACTAAAATTGAAAACGACATTTCTAAATACAATTTTAGCCACAAATAATTTGTCTTTCCATGTCCAAAACTACAACAGAGACTGAGTCCTTTCCAGTGTTTGTGTCTCAAGGTGCTTCTATGTGTTGGTGTCCCTCTAGTATACCTCCCTCCCTCACCCCTAACCTTTTGCAAAGTGAATTATTTCTGTCTGTCTCTCTGTCCTTAGGTCTGGGTCTGGCGTTGAACTTCCAGCCATCTCTCATCATGCTGAATCGCTACTTCAGCGAGAAGCGTCCTCTAGCCAATGGCTTGGCGGCAGCAGGCAGCCCTGTGGCGCTGTGCTGCCTCTCCCCACTGGGACAGGTACTCCAGTACCACTATGGCTGGAGGGGGGGGTTCCTCATACTCGGGGCCCTACTTCTCAACTGCTGTGCCTGTGGGGCCCTCATGAGGCCCCTGTTGCCCCCTAAGAAGGCAGAGAACCTGGAGGAAAGCATTCCCACAGAGGAAAATAAAATCCAGCCGAAGAAGAAGCTGTTGGATTTCAGCGTGTTCAAGGACAGAGGTTTCATCATCTACACCCTTGCAGCGTCCATCATGGTGCTTGGCCTGTTCGTGCCCCCCGTGTTTGTGGTCAGCTACGCAAAAAGCCTTGGTTATGAAGACACAAAGTCTGCATTGCTCCTCACCATCCTGGGATTTGTTGATATGTTCGCTCGACCTATCTGTGGACTCATAGCCGGCACGAAGTGGGTCCGACCCAGAACTGTGTACGTGTTGAGCTTCGCTATGATCTTCAACGGGTGCACCGATCTCATAGGATCACAGGTAATTAAGCAGCATTCTGTTCAATATAACAAGAGGATAGAGATGATCATATCATGCCTGTGTGAAGGGTTTTCAGTTTCACACTGACTAGAAACCACATCCATTGACATCATAAAGGTCAGAGAACTGGACTACTTGGCTCATACTGGGAAAATAACAGGATTAAAAAAAGAAACAAAACATCAATTCAATATTTAAGAGATTATAACATTTAATGCCTATAAAAATCAGTCTAGTAAAAAGTGAATGTTGTTCGGTAGATTATTTCAGTGATTATCCTGAAGGGAAAACTGTAAATTAGACTGATATACTTTGTTATATGTGTATAGTTGGGCTAGGTAACTGTAGTGCTGTGTCTCAATTCACAAACTCCTGTACTGACGTGATATTTTGAGAGCATCAGTGCGTCAAAATGCTAAGTATAGCAAAATGCACTATGAGTACCCAAACGACCACCATCTTGGCTACGTAACAGAAGTAACCGTTACTTGGTCAACACAGTACTGTACAAATAAAGGTTTTCTAGTAGGTTTTTTTTCATTAACACGTACTACTATTCCAGTGTCGAAAAATAATCCTGTTATTTTTATTATTGTTTTTTTAGAGCCGATCATCTGCTACCAAGAACAATAACTGCTAGCTAGCTAACAGTGGTCATTGTCACTTTTGGTAAAGGGCACAGCAGCCGTGTGCAATGTTAATTGTATTGGGTTTATTGAGCAGTCTGTAATTATTTGCTAACACGAATAATAACGACCCTAGCTAGCTTTCAAGCTAACAGCGGTGATAGTGCAGTTTGAAACATCACTGCCTGTTAAAAATGCACAAACTGTGATAATAGTGTATGACATTGCAATGTACTAAGGAGAGCATCTTAAATCGAGACACAGCATAAGTCTTTAGCTTTAGTCATTCCTGGTCAAGTAGCCTCATTCTATGCTAACCTGACTTTTCTTCTACTTGCAGGCAAAAGACTACGGTGGTTTGGTGATCTTCTGCATCTTCTTCGGCATTTCGTACGGCATGGTTGGAGCGCTGCAGTTCGAGGTCCTCATGGCTGTCGTAGGGACGGAGAAGTTCTCCAGTGCCATAGGCCTGGTGCTGCTGGTGGAAGCTATCGCTGTTCTAGTGGGACCTCCTGGAGCAGGTCAGAACAAGGGAGGAAAGATTGAGACAGTGAAATAGTAAAGGGGTTGACAGTAATGCTAATGTTCTCCTTCTCTCCACCAGGTCGCCTCCTGGACTACACCAATGTCTACATGTACATCTTCCTGTTGGCGGGCTGTGAGGTCACACTGTCAGCTATGGTCTTAGCCCTGGGCAACTTTTTCTGCATTAAGATAAAACACGGAGAGACAGAAGCTAAATTGGAGATGGCTGTGAATGCTGCAGAGAAGGAGGAGCTGGAAGAGGAGGAAGACCATGGACGGCAAAGAGGAGCCAAAGGAAAAAGACAATGGGAAAAGTCTGCGCTTTAAAAGCAGGGGAGGAGGAGATAACGGTGATGGAGACGGTGGAGAAAGAGGAAGAGAACACATCGATATGAAGAATAAGACTGAGGAATGAGAAACTGTTCACCAACAGGAAGTCAAATGTTCTAAGGAGGATCTGTTGCAAAACGCTGAGCTAGGAGCCACACAAAGGGAAAGGGTCTAAGTATTGTAAGGGGAGAAAATATTTCCCTTTAAATAACAATCTATTCTGATAATGAGTGTTTATCATCAACACGTGTTTTTGCCCTATTCGGCTCTAATGCAACATTTGGATGTGATTCAAAATGTGTATTACTGTTAATGAGTTAAATGGAGAGTCTGAAACACAATTCCTTTGGGCATGAACACTCTTTACATTTGAAATACAGTCCTGAGGTGCAACACTCATATGTCCTTTTACTTTTGAGGTCTCACTCACTCAACACCTTTTTTGACTAGGCTCGACTCAGACTACATTAAGGACAAGGACATTTAGTTTTTAGCAGTTGTTTACAGACCGATGCTGTTTTTCTTCAGAATTCAAGCTGTTCCACCTTCCATTTCCCTAGGGATTCCAAAAAGGTTGACAAAAAATGCCAGTCAACGTCCACTTACTAGCTCTTTTATCGAGCTTTCAACAACTTTTCATTGGTCAACAGATGGGGTTTGCTCAGCTGCCATCATATGACCTACTGTAAGCTTTCTGTCTTTAGGGTATACCAGCAGAGATATTAGGGTGTGAGCGGTTTGTGTGCTGCGAAACACAAACTGCAATGGTCTCGGTTTTTGATTGCAGACCACTTCTTTAACTTTCTACTGCAGTGGTGCCAGATCTAGGTCCCGAAAATGTGTTGAATCTCATAAGAGCTGAGCGCCGGAGCGGTGTCAGTCAGAGGCTGAGCTGTAGCAGTTTACGGTGAGAGCTTTAAGTGGTTGCAAAAGCTGTGGTTCCAAGATCACAAAGTGGCTACAATGCAACCACACACACACATATATACTGTATGTCCCACATTATTTACCAGCTCAAATGTTCACTATCTCACAGCAGTGGAAAGACCACGGTTAATCATGAGTTATCACTGATTATCATTGTGATTATCACAGCACTAATAATGTTCCCTCTCCAGTCTCCATTATCACTACGTATTAAAAAACGGCCTATATTTACAAACACCAGTTGTGCTTATGTCAAAAGAACTTGAACTGAAACACAGTTTAAAGCTTTCGAAAGCTTTCGAAGGCTTGTAGGACATTGCTTCAAAAATATATTGTCAAGCTAATATAAAAAATGAATGTATTTATTGTCGTTTGTTACAATAGGACAGCAACTCGCATTTGAAAATTGTTTGTACAACTATTTAAAAAAGGGGCAGCTAAATGTCATACTGTAGCTGTTCACTAATTGCTGCCTTGATAAAGTATTTTTTGTTTTGTTGTAACGCGACTGCTGTGAGCTACTGAGCTTTCTTCATACGCTGCCTGATTTGTGTAGGAAACTTGAATTGTCAGTCTGTGTTGGTGTTGTTTACTCAGCTGATGAATGTACGTCCTCTTATGCCTTTACTACTGTTGATGCTGGAAGTGTCCCAAGGCTGTGTTGGTATGATGTCCAATGCTGGGACAATGTGCTCTACTGTCTGTGTTCAATTCAATGTTAAAACGCTTAGAGCAAGCACCCTGTTGCTTGGTGAAGAAATGGAACGCACCTGCTGCTTTTACACTGCTATTTTTCTGAGTGATGTCAAACACAATCTAGGCATGTGGTGCCTGATTTTCCCAAATAAATATATGTTTTCTGTGGACAAATGACATGTGTGTTCTGTTTTGTAGGACTCACAGATGAACTGATTCATGAGCAGGAACTATGTACAAGTAATTCATTTATTTACAGTTTAAGTACACAAATACAGTGGCAAATATAAATGTGAGAAAGTAAATTTCGCTGATCTGTTTGCTTACATAATTCACACGATGTAAAGCGGCTGACCGAAGAGGTCAAGAGTCAAAATCCAATATTAGAGGAGCAGCAGCAGGAAGAATGAAGTACAACCATTTCATTCTGAAAGACATGGCAGAGAAGTGTCCAGATTGAAAACAAAACCCCACTGCTGCTGTAGAAGTTCAGCTTTCCTCTCAACAAAGTGTTTAAGAGGATTCACAAAGAATGCATTTCAGTGCCCGATACTGCAGTTTGTCACATTGGTGGCCGATCACTGAACCTCTAATACCAAGAACAGTGACAGCAAACATTTCGCACAAAAAGTCTTTCACATTCATCTTCCCTGCCAACAGCACGCTCTCTGCAGTCCCTCCATGTCTCTGCAGGGGCCAGCTGATGGGACACTACTACATCTAGGCATCTCAAACTCAGGTCCCTAGAGCAAGCCACACCCATCGTCAGATGAGCAAACATTTTAAAAACATTATTACAAGTAATTCACAGCTTGGAAATGATACAAATAAGAAAAAATGTTTCTCTGTACAGTGAATGGACACCTGATAAAATATGCTAAATGATGTCCTTGCCCCGTACGTAAAGTGCACTTCCTTAGTATGGAACACTAGAAGGGGAAGCAGGCTCATTGGACCCGGAGCCTGGAGGTGAAGACAGAACATATTGCCAACTAGCGTGTGAACATACAACCTCCATCACCCAACATACCAACGCAGAATAGTGGTACGTTCAGGGGTTCAACTAGCAGTCGAGTACACACCTGACGCTGAGGCTCACCCCTAAAACATGCAAAGAAGTACTTTCTTTTTATTTAATACAAATGGCTATATAGTTACTGAAGAGAGCCCAATCAGTGGTGGTGGCTATCATTAAATCAGGAAAAGTGGTCAGTGGGAATGAAAAGTGAAAGCATCACACCCCAACAATTACCCATATATATATATTTATAAAATGAAGGCTGCTGCTTTATTTTTATACATTTTACTGCACAAAAGAGAGATTTTATTGATCAGGTATCGAAGTAGGCAGTGGAAATGTGTGGTCCTTGATGACAGATGCTTCTGCAGAGGAAGGAGTCTCAACTCTCATCAGTGAGTCCGCTGCCATATTAGCCTCAGACACAGCACTGTCCATTCAGACTCTAGTGGTGGTGGTTGTGGTTTGACGAGTCTTCCCGAGGTCTGGTCACTGTTAAAGGTTCTGGGAGAGGACCAGAGTCTGAATGAGACAGCTGTTCTGAGAGCAGTCAGAAAGCAGTGAGTCAGAAGGTGCTCCCAATGGTAGCTGTAGTTTAGGAATAGTAGTTAGTAAGAATATTAGGATTGCTTCTTAGTGGAAAGGGCCCTGGTCCGCCAGGGTGCATTGTGGGTAGGCTCATCGAGGAGCTAGAAGATGGAGACCAGCGGTCTGTACACCCGGACATCATCTGGGGGAAAACACAGCACAGGAAACAGGAGGATCAGAAAACTAACAAACCCCTAGGGGCATTAGAGGAGCAGTGTGTAGGATCTGGAGGCTTCCAACTGAAACCACCCCCACCTCTCTCAGACACACCTATTTTGAATAGGTGTGTCTGTTCTGACTACTGTAGGACCATGTCCGTGCAACAGAGGTTTCCCTGAAGAGGAACGGCTCCCTATTCAGTTCTGGATGACTCGTCTTCCACTAACTATTGTTTAGGTGGACGATACACTGATGGAAACCTAACGCTGATATTCCATTTCCTCTAAAAGATCCCCTTAGCCCAGTGGATCCCAAACTTTTTTCAGTCGGGCCCCCCTTTGGGTAATTGGAAATATTTTCGGGACCCCCCCCCCAACCAGGTTCCTATCTATATTGGTAGGATTAATTGTATATTGTTGTAAAAACATTACATTTTCTCTGCTAATAAGATACAACTATAATTTTATTATGGATTACACATGAACAAAAGTGCTTGTAATAGATACTGTGAATTAATTTGGCCTAATTAAAACTGATTGGCCTTCTTCCCTGAGTAGTAGATTTTTAAATTCAAATTTCTTTAAGGAAAATATATGAATTAACTACTATTTCTACTGCAGGTTGCAAATGATCACATCACTTTACCATTCCTATTCCACACTAGCTTATCAATGACTTGTGTGTGCTTGCTTTCCCTTGCAGATCTTCTCAAAGCTGGGCTGTTGTTTGAGCCACTCTCAGTTCATTCTCAATGTTCAGCTTTGATCTGTATTTCGTTTTGATGGTAGCACCAACAGCAGAAAAAGCCTCTCACACAAGTAGGATGTTGCAAAAGGCAGCATTATGCCCACAGCTCTCTGACCAATGACATATTTTCGAGCAGTGTTTGTTTACAATTTAATAATAATAACAATACATTTGATTTATATAGCACTCTTTAAAAACAACGTCATCTCAAGGTGCTTCACAAAGCTAAAAGGAGAAAACAATAAAGCAAACAAATCTTCCCGCGACCCCCCTGCAGCCCCCCAGTTTGAAAACCACTGCCTTAGAAGTTACACACTGCTCCTTATAGCTTTACATGCATGCTTATCTGTACTGTCACACCTTCTGAATGTGGGTAGCATCTACATTCATCAACAGTCTAAATGTGTTTTAGAGTCACAAATTCACCTAAAGCATTTAATACTCACGTTCAAAACGACCCAATTTCTAAACTGGAGTAACAGCTGGTAGTAACTAGAGATTGCTGATTGGTAGCTTGTAACAATATCAGATCATTTTCTGGCTACGGACAATATCAAGCAAAAATAACATCAGTTCTGTCAGGTGAAAAATGGACAGGGAAGGAATACATTTATAGCATTTCATTAAGAAACACAAATGTTAAATGTGATGCAGGGAAGGAACACCAATAGGGTGGGCTTACATCAGGCAGAACATTTGCAAACATTTATGAAATTCCAAAACTAGGGTTAGGGAGTGAAATGATTAGCGGCTGAGCTCTCAAGCAGCTGCAGCCCCAAGATATAAATGAAGTGGACTAAGCAAAGATGATTACTCCAAAAACAGCTCCTTCATTCTATAAGACAAGGCTCAAAAATACAGTCACAAGAAAAATATGCAAACATATTGCTCCTATAAACACATTTTGCACATTGATAATTGCGGTGTTGCAAACTAACTGTTGCATTACTCGCCCTCTGATATTTAGAGGTGTGTTAAAATTCAGGTTCATGAATTCATCTGGAAAGTACCGCAGAAATAAAATCAGAATGTGTCATAATTGCTACACCTGAAGTTACAGTTTGTTCACTTCCTGCAGTGGAAAAGGCCTGCATGGTGATTCATCTTCTGGGTGTTATCCTGGTAGTCATGTTCAGCAAACCTCGAGGACATGGAACTGCCAAAACCTCTTTGAGACACTGTGTATACATAATCTGTTCCTTGTCTTTTTCTTTAAACACTAGGAAGCAAAATAAACGTTTTTCCTTTCAGAACATGCTCTCAGCCACAGCCAGGACAAAGCTGAACGCTGACATGCAGATAAGAAGCTTCATATCATGCAGGTGCTTGGTGGAAAGGCCAGGGGGGGGTGGAATCTGCAGGTGAACATTGGACTGCACCAAGCAAGGCTGGAAGGCGGGGGGTTGTAGGAGGCACATCCCTATTGGAGGATAACAACTGCTTAACAGCAACAGTGCAAGCAACAAGCCACAGAGCTGAGTAAAGGGGCATTACGTCACCCAAGGGGAGGGAAGAAGGGAGTCACATAGTTGGGCTGTGATGCACTGCGATGCATTTTCCAATCCAGTTCTCAGAGGACTTCCCTGCGCTGCTTGTTATTGTCAGTATCTGACTGTTCAATGATAATGCAGCTGTGATGTCATCGTCAGCAAAGTGGCTGTATAACTGAATAGGGCTGCCCTTAACCAAAGATGTTCCTAGTCAACCAGTAATTGTGACTTCCAGGGGTTAATCGACAGGTGGTCACACGTTCATCATATTTTGATGATTATTAAATATATATATTTTTATTTTGGCTTCACAAAATGGCTTCATTTCAAGGGCTAAGAAAGAATGTTACAGGTATATTATTCATATATCCGTACAATTGGAAGGTGTGAAATGATCCCACACTTGGGATTTGTTGACATTATTAACAAAAGTACATTTAAATCATGTCACAACTCCCAAATGAAGTTTGAGGGGTTTTCAGGCTGATGCAACAAACCTTGCTTGACTAAGACTTTTTTAGCTGACGAACATTTGGTTGACTATTGGGGGGGCAGCCCTACAGTTTAATGACTGTTCTAGTCATTAAACTCTCTAAGCACAGTGGTGAATAAAGCGAAACTCAGCGCAGCCAGGTGTAGAACTGGAGGTTGGAGCCATGCATCCCGGTGCTGTGCAGGACTCACCCAGTGTTGCTGCCGTCACACAAGGACGTGGCGAGCGTCTACTTGGCGTGATGCTCGTAGGGAATACTATTCTGAGGTTGGGGGAAGGGGAGAGAGAAGGCCCAATATGTCAAGTCAGAACCCACAGCCTGCACCAGCCCTATCAGCTGGAGGAACAGGACACATGTGGCTGGTGGAACAGCATCAGGACTGTTCTGGATCTGAGCAGTGTTTGAAGGACTACACATCAGTCTAGTTTAAATCATGTAGACTACAGCTAAATCCTATGAAGTAGCAAGATACAGACTTCCATAAAGACAACGTTTATATTACCATTCAAATGTAAATCCAACTGCAGGGTTTCCCACACAGACTTTACTTGGGCAGGGCCGCCCAGGTATATTAACGGCCACCCAAGTATATTTCACGACCCATTTAGGTTTTTTTTTTTTTTTTTTTTAAATTATTATTATTATTTTATTTTTTGTCTGTGACCACGACGCCATCTGCGATCGATTAACTTGTGGACAATGATCCCTCACTCTACGCCTCCTGTACCCAGTCCCGGACTGGCCATCGGGAGGACCGGGGGGTTTCCCGATGGCCAGGCCTGTTAAGTGGTCTGCCTCACACAGGGTGACCGGCTGTCTACATGCTGTGGCCTGCCGACATGGACACTGTCATGCAGATCATAAATGTAAGTCCTTGATTGGTCTCTGTGTGTCATTCAAGCTCGGGATAACCTCAGCTCAGGTGAGGTAAAGGACTCTGAGTGTTTAGATAGTTAACTTAGTCTAAGTTCTCAGTGGGTCTCAAACGGTTTGGTCACCATTTATGTAAACACATATTTCCATTTGAGGGTGTCAGTGTTTTTTCATATTGGAAATGGTATGTTATTGGTTATGGCCATGATTTTATGATTATTGAAATGTATACAGTTATGTTTCATATAGGTGTTCCCATAGATCTAGTCTCTTTATTTTCCCCTCAAAATGCACCAGATTGATGCATTTAACGCCAACATTTAAAAAAAATTAAATCTTACCGGGGGAGCATGCCCCCGGACCCCCCTAGAGGATTTAAGGTCCACCCCCACTTAAAATCACACTGATAGGTTCCTAAACACAATTTTTTTTTTTTTAAATAGGAACCCATGTCCATATGTTTATTAGTGGGTAGTAGATTTAAACAATAGGGCTATCACTATGGGCCCTGCCTGTACCTGTTCGCTCTGCCATCGCGTGAAAGGTCTGCTAACAAGCGACCAACAGAAAGGTTAATGTTGTTGCACGTCACAAAGGCACGACACCTCAACCCCCACCCGCTACCACTACACCCCCAAGTATATTTCAGATCTTTAATTTACACTTTGGACCAATCCTAATCTGGCACCAACTTCCTCTTCCCCTCTGTTTTTGCATTTGCATATTAACAGTGTGCGAAAAAGCGGGACGTGTTATTTACAATATCGGACAAGTATATCTTTAAATTGACTTGTCCGATGGACAAGTGACGTTTTTCGCCCTTATCTATTGACAAATTATTGATCAATTCAGCTTACAAAAGGCAGAACTAATTCGTAAATTGTCCGTGTCGCCATTGTTGTGGTTTTGCTTGTCGATTCCTAAGGAAATGCATCTCGCCGCTTTCTGTACAGTTAGACGGGGGCGGGGCGGACGTGTAGCACAGTGGCTGGGTTGGGAAGCAAAACTCGGTTCCGAGTAACAACAAATAACAATTGTCCGGTACCGGGATTAATAAGAGTTGTGAGGACAGGAGGCGGAGGCCCGAGCCCCGTGGACCGCAGCTCTCTCTCTCTATGCTCCGTATCAGCTGATCGCTGCACGGTGCAGCTCAGCGTCTCTCTCTCTCTCTTTCTACACACAGCGGATCCGCTGCCCGTTTAACAGCCGTATCTTTGTCAAACTTTCTTATGTTCTTTCTCTAACACGTAATGAAGGTTATTAAGCGTTTTAGCTCCTATGTTGTTAATATTGACCGCCATTTCCTTTATGAAGTAAAGCAGCCTCCCTGTCTGTGTCCTCGCGCTGTCCTCACATCCCCGGACCCCCAGACTTGAAGGAGCACAGGGATGTCAGTATTGTTTATGAAGCAGGGTATAGAAAGGACATTATTGAAATGAAAATACTATTTATTTACTTTTACAAACAGTGAGTAGCTGGGCAGCTGCAGCATGTGTATTGGAGGACATGTGTTGGACACACAGACTGTGTGTTTGGACCAGAGTTCCCGTTAGCCTGTAATTACCGGACTATGACCGGCAAAATATGCTGAAGACCGGCAAATCTAAATCTCTACGGTCAAAGCGTCCGGTCAAAATCATTTCCGTTTAGCGCAATATCGCATCAGTTGCGCAACTCCCGCCACTTATGTGACAGACAAAAGAGTATGTGACAGACAAGAATAGTCAATTCTAATGTCTAACACTTAATGTGGAGAAAGAGATGTCCTGTATGGGTTGATTGTGATCTGTTGGTAATGCCTCGGGGTTCCAGTGGGCATGTAAACAAATGCATAATGCTGCGCTATACTTTGTGGCCTCATCCGGTTGCATAGCGACGCTTATTGTTTAGGTGTCTTTTAATAAGCAGGTAGTCATATCATTAGCTAGAACTAGCTAGATCTGATCGATATGGACATAAACGCGAGTGAGTGGCCTTTTATTGTGGCCAGCCTAAGGCACACCTGTGCAATAATCAGGGTTGGGAGGGTTACTTTGTAAATGTAATCAGTTACTGATTAATGAATACATGGCTCTGAAAGTAATCCGAATACAGTTACGCGTTTAAAAAAAGTAACATAATCAGATTACTTTTGGATTACTTTCTTTTTCCATCACAGATGGGTATGTTTTGGTGTACAGGAGACACAAAAAGAAAAAGGAAACTGAACTTGTTTTTACTCTTTTAATGGCGTATCAAGAGCACAACTGAAACATCACATCTGAAACGATGTAACAACATAATATACTTTCTGGGGATTAGTGTTAATTTCGTTGACTAAAACTATGACGAAATATGTTCGTCTACAACCTTTTTTTCCATGACGAAAACGAGACGTTGACGAGACGGCACCCACGGCAGTAAACAATAACTGTAACGAAATCATCATGCAATATCGTTGACGAAAAGTGACGAGGCGAAAATGTAGTTACTAAATAAAAACTATGCCAAAATCTCTCTTTACTTTCGTTGAGAAAAATGACGAGACGAAAATTATCAAAGATAACGTTACATCTCTG
Source organism: Harpagifer antarcticus (assembly GCA_902827135.1). NCBI lineage: Eukaryota > Metazoa > Chordata > Actinopteri > Perciformes > Harpagiferidae > Harpagifer > Harpagifer antarcticus. The sequence goes on along the minus strand of CADEHL010000476.1, from coordinate 5,867,907 downwards.
ATAGTCAGTTTTTCTCCCAGCAGTTCCATTTCCTGTGCTGCGGCTGGTCAGCAGCTGTGTGAATGTGGTGCGCGCGGCGGTAGATTTGAATTACAGCGGGCAACGGCAAAATATGAACTGTCAGGAAGACTCGGGTCTAACTCATGGTATAACTAACCTTATTTAACAGAAAATAAAATGGTAACAACAGGGCTTGGGAGCAGTGGTCGCACTCGCGTTAACCAAATACCCCCCCCGTCAGCACAAGTGAGTGATAAATTGTGCACTCGACGGGTAATAATGGATTATGACGGAAATGTTACAATCCTGTCCGTCAAAATGACTGACAACGAAAAAGTCTAAAGCCACCACTGCTTGGGAGAAAGAAACAATGTGATATTTGGGCCCATTTTCGCTACAATGAGGCGGAGGAAAAAAACCGAATGCATTGTTTTATCAGAAGGGAAGCAATGTGGCCATAACACAGCTAGTAAAAACACCACAAACCTGACCAGATACTCTCTGCAAAGCTTCTTAATCATTCAACCTGTGTTTTTCATCAAATAAGGACAAGATATAATCTTATTGTGAAATACGTTTGACTGAAATGACAAATTATTGGTTTTGGCTATACTAGTTTGACTGAAATGTTCTATATAAATCTGATGACTAAAAAAGACTCAGTTTTCATTGACAAAAAGTAGACTAAAATAATTAGTTTTCTTTGACTAAAATAAGACTAAAATGCTCAGACTTTTAGTCGACTAAAACTTGACTAAATAAAAACAGGATGAAGGCGACTAAATGTGACTAAAACTAAAAAGAAAATTTAACACAGGACTAAGACTAAATAAAAAAATAGCTGACGAAATTAACACTACTGGGGATGCAGCTTGGGATGTGAGGAGTGAGGGACACGGCTTAGAACGGGCGTGTCGCCTTCTTTCCTGCCAGTGTTAGCAGGACATGAATTAAAATGTCGAACTCGGACTTCATTTTAAGGACATTTCGGCCAGGGGTGTAGAGCTATTTCTTTAAGCACCGGTTTGGCAAAACAGGAGAGTGTGTGCACCAGTCTGCCTTGATCTATGTATTCATATCTGTGACTCTACAGTATCTGCTGCCCACAGCTGTTTTATAGAAGGAAAACCTCCTTCACTTCATGAAATCTCTGCAGCACCAGGAGGCAGCGGGAGGGTTAACTCAGTCTCTGAGAAGACGAGCGCGCACTGCCTTCATTGTGTTTACCTTCAGAATCATTAGAAAGGCTAGAGCGACCGCAGGCTGATGTGTTTTAACCACACACACACACAACTTAAACGCAGACTTTTGTTCCTCCATGTTACGTTGTTAATGTTTCACTGAGCGGACCCCGCCCCTTTTTTTTCCAAACGCTCCTTTTTTTGGTCCATCTGCGGCGGTAAAAGTTTTTGTGCGCTGTGATGATTCGGCTGTACCTTTACTAATGAATATTAAATGTTGTGAGAATCTTTCCACCAATAAGTAATCCAAAATGTATTCACTTCAGGTTTACGAAAGTAACTGTAATCAGATTACTCGTTTTTCAAATGTAACGCGAGCTGAATACAGTTACTTGATTTTTGTATTCTGATTACGTAACGCCGTTACATGTATTCCGTTACAACCCAACCCTGGCAATAATCATGCTGTCTAATCAGCATCTTAATATGCCACTCCTGTGAGGTGGGATGGATTATCTCGGCAAAGGAGAAGTGCTCACTATCACAGATTTTTTTCAGATTTGTGAACAATATTTGAGAGAAATGGTTATTTTGTGTTTATAGAAAATGTTTTAGATCTTTGAGTTCATCTCATGAAAAATGGGAGCAAAAACAAAAGTGTTGCATTGATATTTTTGTTCAGTGTATCTCGTAAGGTTAACTTACGAGATACACTTAACCAGTTAACCCCGAGCCTGTTTTTCAGGTCTCAGGCTCGAAAAAAATAACATTCACAGAACAAATGACTATAACTTAACTTCTAAAAGGGGTAAATTAATAATCTTTTTAGAAAAGTCAATATAGATTTTTTTAATTTTAAAAGTAAATTCAGATTGAACATAGTAACATTTTTTTAATTATTGTGTCCGTCCAAAAAGAAATGTTCTTATAGTGAAAACCACCCTTGAATGATGGGATAGTAGACTAAAAGCTTTAGCAATCCAAACTATAACATATAATAAGTACCCTGTATCAAGATTTATGCAAAACAAGTGACATTTGACCTTTTTAGAGATATTTAGAAAAAAAAAACATTTCTGGGGTCATTTGGGTGCATTTTCATATCTCTGGCCCCCCTTGGTTGATTTTGATGATTGACACCTCTTTTAACCGTTAGAGCCAATAGAATCGAGGGGGAGTTCTGAGAATCCATCTAAACATTACCCATTGGTGAATGAGTGATGCGCAGCCAGAATGCCCCGGAACCGGAAGCTGCGATACACTCTGGTGGCTATCATTAGCAGCTAATATGAAATCTCAGTTTTTGACATAAAAATGGAATGATGGATTATCAGTAAGCATTTCAAAGTGACACAGACACATTGGATTAACCATTGGATTAACCTTCAGCAGCGTTTTTATCGTTTTAATGCCATTGAACACAACTTCTGATCAGAACAACAGCTAAGGTGAGACGATCTCCCGTGAATGCTCCGTAAAGCTACGTGTTGTGATGTCTGTTTGCTTCCCCTGTCGCGAGAGCTCTGATCGCTCAGTGATGATACAATACCTATAGAATCTGTGGAATCTCAGCTTTAATTTTACGATAAGTAATAAGGGTATTTTTACCTTGAGTTCTGTGCCAAGTGCGTTAGTATTTTTTCACTAAGGGCTCATTTAGACGCTTCTTGTGAGACTTGTGTTTTGTTTCAGTAAAAGCGGTTTGTATCGTCAGTTAGCTGAGTTTCTTCCGTTAAATGGGTATGACACATTAATAGGCTTTTAAATATTAAGAAGCCCTGAGACACAGTTTCGTGAAAAAACACCCCGCAGGCCCCGGATTAGGAGCCTCTCGGGCTTAACAGGTTAAACAACCTATGGACTACATTTTATTTAGGGTAAAATACACATGTTTCTAGTCTAGAAAAGTGGCTGGATTGGCATTGGGCCAATAAGAAGAGAGCGGGTGCGTCTTCAGGGGTGAGTTTTACCTGTGAGGTGGACATGCGGGAGGTGTCCTGCCGTCCTGTCAGATCTGAGGAGGACACGTTGACAGGAGCTCCGCGGTGCAGGCGCATGCTGACCTTTCTCTCACGCTCCATCCCGGACACTTGTGTGGGGACGTGTTCGCTGGAGACCAGAGATCAAACATGAGGAGGGAATGCATGTGGCGATCATAATAAACACTATTTGATCTATTTATTAAAGTTTCTGATACTTCCATCATTAAACAACATTCCTACCTATAACTATCCACACTTTTTACTGCCGATACATTATGGTATACCATTGAAGTCTATACTTTAACATTACAATCCTAACTGCACTGCACTGATGGTTTTACCAGTATTTGCATGAGGAACTGACCTGTGTGTGAGGTGGGGTGTTAGCGGGGTGGCTGGGGCTCCCTCTACGGCTGCTCGGGGCCGCCCTGATGCAGCAGGGACTGCTCTGGCCCCCGGGGTTCTGCCGTGCCTCAGCCTGTCTTCCCGGTCCCGCCGCTCCCTCTCTGCTTCCTCTGCTGCACGGTTGGCTCCCTGTGTGAAACAAAAAGAAACTAAAACCACTTCCTTTTATGGGACAGGTTTGGACCTAGTTGCAGTTCTCGAGAAGCCTTTAAGTGTAAGAGCTCTAGAATGAAAAGTAGGCATGGTAGAAATACACGTGAGTCACTGAGAGCGCATGGAGTGGTAAAACAAATTAATAACATGATGTCATTTCCTGTCAGTATTCTTCTCATATAGGCGAAATTACTTCAAATAAAATCAGTTTTCTTTTATTTATCAGATATAAAATACGAAGATGTCAACACTCTCCAACAAGTCAAGACAGGTATCTACAAACATTTGAGTTTTAATTATAGCTTATATTACACAGTTGAGAATATAATTAGTACTCACAAACTTGAGCATGTTCCAGTCAAAAACATAGTCGTAGGAGAAGCCCTGTCTGTGGAACAGGTTCCTGAAGAGCTGCCGGAGATACGAGTAGTCCGGCTTGTCATCGAAGCGCAGGGAGCGACAGAAGTTCAGGTAGGTTGCAAACTCAGCTGTGGTTAGAGAACAAGAAAAACATCTCTTAGCTGTTGGGATGACCGAGGACTATGATTGGTCAAAATAATTTTGAAATATCTTAATACTTGTATCAAAAGCCAAAAAAATTAAATGCCATGTCCCTTTTATTGTTGCTTCACATTTTGACAAATCAAAGCAGGTCTTAATTCGATTTTTTATTGAATATGTTTAAAACATTTCTTGGGTGTATAACATTTGTTAAACACCACTGACAGTGCAGGAGCAAGTTCTAAGCTGTGTAGATCGTGCACTTAAAATGCATGTTTAAACTTGTGTCAATATGGACATGCTACACGAAACAAAGGTGGTAACTCCCTTCTTTTGAACCTGCCATAAAGTCTAAATATGTGGTAATCCTTAACTTTTGATATTCCCAGTCCTTAAGGGGCCCTGTCAAAATGTTTTTGTTCATACAAAATGAATGAAAGTCACGAATGTAAAATCTATTGCTCAATGTCTTCCACACTTGTACAATATGTTCTCTTCTTCCTGCATTGTACACTGTATTGTACTACATTGCTAGCCACAAATGAATGTGAACCAGGTTGTCTCTGCCGAGTTTCCACCTCTTTTTATGTTTGCCAAATAGTTGTGTTGCTGACAGGCAGGTGGCCTTTAAAAGATGTTGTGCCAGAATGACAAGTGCCTTATAATGAGCATTAACTGTTACTGAGAATGAACGTTAACTGACGAATACAAGTAAAATCATACTGTTTTAAATGAACATTACCAGTGTTTCCCATCTTTGCTGAGCAAGAGTATTTGTGTTAAATGCCTATTACAAATCTAAGCCTGTTGAGTACAGGGATTGAAGCATTACAACGACTTATCAATTTGTGTTTTAGTGTTTTTTTGGATAATTTATAACGAAGGAAACCTAAAACAAGTAGATACTCACAGGGGTATCCCTTGCAAAGAACCTCAATGGGGGTGGACATTTTCTTCTCACTGATCCGCTCATACTTCTGCCTCTTGGTAGCAGCCTTGAGGCCTTGCCAGGGCAATGAGCCGAGGTTAAAATACATGAGAACATAGCCCAGTGACTCCAGGTCATCACGCCTCGACTGTTCTGTAGAGGGGGGCAACAGACAAAGAGAAGGGTCAATACTGCACTGTAACTTTCAATTCACTGCCTAAGAAATACAACAATGTGCTTAAAGCCTATTCTGAGTGTTTTGTGCGTTATTTACCAATCCCCAGATGTGTGTTGATTGAGGCGTAGCGGGCGGTGCCGGTCAGGTTCTTGTTCTCTCGGTAGGGATGTGCTGGTGTGTTCTGGCATCGCGATACTTTTTAGCCAGGCCAAAGTCGATGATGTAGACCAGGTTGCCCTTTTTGCCCAGACCCATCAGGAAGTTATCGGGCTTCACATCTCTGTGGATGAAGTTCTTGGAGTGAATGTACTCAATACGACTGATCTGTAAGGGAGGAAAGAGAAAAATAAGCTCACAACACCATCATGTTAGCATATTTGGCAAACTCAATCCCACAGTTCAACCGTCTGAAAGATCCTTCTGTACACTAGCTAGGTCATATTTTGTGGGAGGACAAGGGGCAGATGATCTTGATAAACATGATGTGAAGCATACCATTGGCCTTTCAAATGGTATTCAATTATTTTTGTCTGTGGACCATTAACACAGGGTTGGCTATTTTATCCCCTCCTTTCCACATGTGTGTGTGAATGAGAGGCCATTACATTGCAAACATTGAGGTAGAAAAGCAGTATATACAGGACTGTCTCAGAAAATTAGAATATTGTGATAAGTTCTTTATTTTCTGTAATGCAATTAAAAAAACAAAAATGTCATACATTCTGGATTCATTACAAATCAACTGAAATATTGCAAGCCTTTTATTATTTTAATATTGCTGATTATGGCATACAGCTTAAGAAAACTCAAATATCCTATCTCTAAATATTAGAATATCATGAAAAAGTATACTAGTAGGGTGTTCAACGAATCACTTGAATCGTCTAATTAACTCGAAACACCTGCAAGGGTTTCCTGAGCCTTGAAAAACACTCAGCTTGGTTCAGTAAACTAAATCACAAGTATGGGGAAGACTGCTGATCTGACTGCTGTCCAGAGGACCGTCATTGACACCCTCCATCAGGAGGGTAAGACACAAAAAGAAATTTCTCAAAGAGCAAGCTGTTCACAGAGTGCAGTTTCAAAGCACATCCACAAAAAGTCTGTTGGAAGGGGGAAATGTGGCAGGAAACGCTGCACAACCAAGAGAGATGACCGCAGCCTTAACAGCATTGTGAAGAAGTGTCGCTTCCAGAATTTGGGGGAGCTTCAAAGACAGTGGACTGAAGCTGGAGTCCAGGTATCAAAAGTCACTGTTCACAGACGTGTCCGGGAAATGGGCTACAATAGCCGTATTCCCATGGTCAAGCCACTTCTGAACTCAAGACAACGGAAGAGGCGTCTGACTTGGGCTAAGGAAAAGAAGCACTGGACAGTTGCACAGTGGTCCAAAGTCCTCTTTTCAGACGAAAGCAAGTTTTGTATTTCATTTGGAAGTCAAGGCGCCAGAGTCTGGAGAAAGGCTGGAGAGGAGCAAAATCCAAGTTGCTTGAAATCCAGTGTGAAGTTCCCACAGTCAGCGATGGTTTGGGGAGCCATGTCAGCTGCTGGTGTTGGTCCACTGTGTTTCATCAAGCCCAGAGTAAATGCAGCTGTGTACCAAGAGATTTTAGAGCACTACATGCTTCCGTCTGCTGAAAAGCTCTATGGAGATGAGGAATTCATTTTCCAGCATGATCTGGCACCTGCCCACAGTGCCAAAACCACCAGTAACTGGTGTACTGACCATGGCATTACTGTCCTCGATTGGCCTGCAAATTCCCCTGACCTGAACCCCATAGAGAATATGTGGGGTATTGTGAAGAAGAAGCTGAAAGACACCAGACCCAACAATGCTAATGAGCTAAAGGCTGCTATTGAAGCATCCTGGGCATCCATAACACCTCAGCAATGCCACAGGCTGATTGCCTCCATGCCACGCCGCATTGATGCAGTAATCCGTGCAAAAGGATTCCCAACCAAGTACTGAGTGCATTAATGGACATTTTCAAATGTTTGAAAGTGTTTTGCTGTTATAAATCTTTTTTTTTTTACTTGGTCTGAGGAACTATTCTAATTTTTTGAAATAGGATTTTTGAGTTTTCTTAAGCTGTATGCCATAATCAGCAATATTAAAATAAAAGGCTTGCAATATTTCAGTTGATTTGTAATGAATCCAGAATGTATGACATTTTTTTTTTTAATTGCATTACAGAAAATAAAGAACTTTATCACAATATTCTAATTTTCTGAGACAGTCCTGTAAGTGCAGTCATTATTTAATAGATAACAATAACAAAAAAATGTATATCTCGTTGCTGCAAAGATCTATCAGCAATCTTTTTCCTGAAATATATCCAAGGAATCGCCTTCTTTAGGATAAACTCAATACTAGAAAAAGGCTTCTATCTCTTCTGATTAATCGAAATGGAAAAAAATGATATACCAGAAAATATCTGATATTTCTAGTGGCAAGTGCCCAAATGTCTCAATGACGGGACCAAATAAACACTGAAGCCCGGTCTGCTCTCATTTTCAGATGCCCTGGATGAGTGGTGGAAAGTGTGATGCAATCTGAAAGGAGGCTTTGCATCATAAGGCGTGTGTGTGTGTGTGTGTGTGTGTGTGTGTGTGTGTGTGTGTGTGTGTGTGTGTGTGTGTGTGTGTGTGTGTGTGTGTGTGTGGTGTGTGTGTGTGTGTGTGTGTGTGTGTGGTGGTGTGTGTGTGTGTGTGTGTGTGTGTGTGTGAGAGAAAATAGTAGGCGGTCTCACCATCTGATCAGCGAGCAGCAGGACTGTCTTCAGGCTGAACTTGCGAGAGCAGAAGTTGAAGAGATCCTCCAGACTGGGCCCCAGCAGCTCCATCACCATCACGTTGTAGTCTCCTTCTGCTCCACACCACTTTATGGTTGGAATGCCCACTGCAAAAACATAGAAGTAAACACAATTACAATGGGAAGAACACAAAAATGTCAGGGGAACACCTTATGGTGATGTATTTCACCAAGCTGAAGGCAAAATAGAGAACAAACAATGAAGAAGATAGCAGTAGTAGTAGATCAAAGTAATGAGGACGGTGAGGACGTGAGGTGGGGCTGATGACATAGAAAGATGGAAACTGAACTCACCTCCTCCTTGCATCATCTTGTAGATCTTGCTCTCGATGTGGACCTGGGGGTGTTTGGTCTTCACACATTCCAACTTGATGGCCACCTCTTCACCCACTGAAATATCTGTGCCTGAAAAAGGACAAATGGATTCTCAGTTTACTCGTCTGTAGCCACAATGTTGCATATATAGTTGTGGACACATGCAGCAACTGTCCCTGTAACTCTTCACCACATCTATTAGTTAAGCTGCAATGTTGTGCACAACCTCTCAATGTGACATTTCCAAGTGTGCAAGTTGTTTCACAGAAGGAGATTTCTCTAGGACAGGTGTATGGTGCAATTTGTACGACCATCTTAGACAGTTTGCACATCCATTCCGACTGTTTACAAAAGGTGACTGAACCATAAGGTTAAACAGCTGAATAAAGAAAACATTATGGACCTCTTTAAAGGTCTCTTTAAATAAAGATGATGATGATGATGATTATTATTTTGTGTGAATAACAACTGCTGGGTTCATGTAATTGACCAAACACCAAGTTCTTGTTTCAGCTACAGTACAGTCAGTGAATAAGTCCTGTGTAAATACAGGTTTAGATCAAGAATAGAATCATGTCAACATCTAGAAACCACATTACTGGCTCTGTGACAAGACATAAGTCCACTCCTTCAACATCTGCTTTCGACATGACAACATCAAAGTCAAGTTTTAATTAGGTAGAGAAGTTTTCTAAGCCTGCAAATCTAAAGCTATTTTGACAGAGATAAATGATGCCTACTTCAACTGGAAAGACCAGTGCTCCCAGTGTTTATTTAATCACAAACACACACATGACTACTGAGCAGTAAATACACATCAAATGAGTAATGCAAACTGAAAGAAGCCGCCTAGGAGAACTGAAATAGGGCAGTAGTTTGGGCTGTGGAAGGTACATTAGTTTCTGTTAATCATGCTTTAATAGCAAAGAAGCCTTTATTGTCACTATGTGTTAGGGCTGCTCGATGATGGCAAAAATCATTATCTCGATTATTTGGGTCAATAATTGATATCACGATTATTAAAAACGATTATCCATTTACTTTAATAACATCCATTTATTGAAAAAAAAAAATGTGAACAGTATGTTTTAACAGTTGATTACCCTGAACGTTAAGTAGAAAAAAAAAAATAAATAATTGTTATATTTTGATTATGTTGTTTTCATAATCGTTGCAAGCCAAAATTGTAATTGCGATTAAAATACGATTAATTGAGCAGCCCTACTATGTATAAAATACAATGAAATTACAATATGCCCATACAATAGTTGCTTAAAAAACACATATTCGCAAACCATTTTTACAAAAAGAAATAAAAGACAAAAACAAGAAGAAATACAGTTAAAGTGCTTTTGTTGAATAAATGAAGCAGATGTGCAATACAAAAAACAAGGCAGTTGTATGATATGAAAGGATAAAATAAAATAATATACTGGTGGCTGTATTCAAATTAGGGGTGGGTAATATGACGATATATATCGCTTCAACGCTTCTGCCCATTCACTTTGAATGGGGTGACGTCACGATTCGCCGAACTGCATTGTGGGAGCAAAGCGTAGCTTCTCTCACGGTGCTCGCTGCAAAAGTTGAACAATGTTCTACTTTTGACACCTCGACTGAGGCGTCAGCCAATCGAATCATATGCCAGTACAAGCTCTAGCCAATCAAACCGCGTGCTTGTGTGTCTGGGGCAGGAGATTCATGTGATTGGTTGTTGCTCGAGTTTCAGGGGCCTTTACCACTGGAGTTTCACCGCAGCTTTCAGCTGTGTTTACTCCTGTCATTCAAACAGGACGCACTGGAGAGGGGGCGGGGCTTATATCCATATAAATACTGTGGTGCAACTACGACAAAATGAACCTATTTTACCGTGATTTAATTGTAATACACATTTCAAAATGATGCAGAAGTAACTAAATACTGATAACGGTTAGTAAAAACCAAGCTGTCTAGTCTTCAGACAGTATTGCCTTTTGTTATTGCCTTTATTGATTCTGTTGGCTTATATTTTATCAATAAGGTATTTATATTGTTTTTCCCTTTTGAAACAGATGTTCAGTTATGTTAAAGTCACTTCAAGTCTAAAGTTTACATTTTAATTGTTTGGCACTGACTTTTCCTCATTGATGTTTTACTTAGTTATGTTTTACTCTCCTTTTCATGTTTATTGATGTTACATCACTGCTAGTGCTAACTAAAACAGAAAGTGCATTTTTATACTGAGAAACTGTGCCTTGAATATTTTATTTTATTTAGCAAGAGTGCACTTTACTTGGTGAAGAAACCAGTGTTAACGTTTGTTGTGTAGGCCTACCTACTTGAACATGAGCTGGCAGCCCCATATACTGAGGCTTGGTACTTATGTGGAGGTCTGGTTTCAAATCCAGCCCTGAACCTAGCAAAAGTCACCTTGGTCCAAAAAAATAAATAAAAAAGAAGCAAATATCTATATGCTGGCTGCATATATTATTTGTTAAGTGAAGACATTGAACATTGAATAGAATTAAAGAGCCTGTGACAGCCTCCCAACAACTGTTGTGCAATGAAATATTGGGCTACTAGTCATCTCGAACCGTCAGTTTAAAAAAGAAGTTGCGAGACCGTTCCGATAAATATCAATAATTCCGAACATCGCGGGGAAATTCCTTCGACTGATTTTGAAGTTTTGGGGGAAGTCGGAAGTGACGTCAATGCGGGAACGCTTCACTGCGGCGAGAGAGCCAAACACAGACAAAGTGTGTTGTCATGCGTAGAAATGGTGAATTACTGAGTTTAGGCACGTTAATAACGTTTTAATGAAGTTGACTACAGTGTATTCATATTTGTCAGTGCTTTCATGTCAATTCGGCGAACATAAACATAAATGATCGTGGTGAAGATGATGATTAAATTAGGATTAAAATCGGTAGTGAGAGCTGCTGAATTTCCTCCCGTCGGATGTGATATAAAAACAAATCGATTATTTTTGTAGTTGTAAACTCAAGTGGATGAAACTACATTTATTAGTGCTTTCATGTCAATTTGGCGAACATATGATACATTAAATGATCGTGAGGATGATGATTAAAAATCGTTTGTTTGAGCCGGTCTGCATTTCCTGATGAGAAAACAAACCGATGCTTTTTGTAGTTGTAGAACACCAACATGGATTAAACGTGTGGGTTTTTTACCACAATGTTGGGAAATTAATGGATAAAATGCACGTATTATTATTATTCCCACTCCGATCGGGACACTAGGTCCACCGTTTCCCCGCAGCGAGGCTCCCCCCGTTGACAGTTTACGTGGGCTGGGCTGGGTGCAGTGGCGGACTGGCCATCGGCCCCGATGGGCCGGTACCGAAGCAGAGTCCTGCACGGGTCTGATTTTCAAGACCCGCTCCCGCGACGTGCAATACCGAACCCGCCCCGCTACCCGCACATATTGCCAATTAGTTCCGCAACCCGACCCGACCAGTCGGCACAAGATCTGCAACCAGACCCCGCATATATGAGCAGTGAAAACGTTTATTAACACACGCAGTTGCATATTTGTCTCAAAAAGCGTGGGATGTTGGTTATTTTCTCCATCTAGAATGACACCAAAAGCCTCCCAGACGTTGGATTTCGCTCTTGAGGAAGTGTTATTGAAAATGCTGTATTCTCCGCTAGAGAGCGTCACCTCAGCCATTTCGAATGTGGCGCGCATAGCAGCAGATTGATGCGCTGCAGAGGTTATGATTATGCGCGCTCCCGCGGGGGAGAGGTCTGAGGATTTTAAACATTAAACTAAATTATTATTTTAATATATTTATTATGCAATACCCGCGACCCGACCCGCATCATCTTTGTTTTACTCAGAACCGAACCCGGAAAAAAGCGTTTGAAAAAATACCACCCGCGAATCACCTTTTTTGCGGGTCACCCGTCGAGTACCCGCGGGTACCCGACCCGATACAGGACTCTGTACTGAAGTAGGCCGGTCGGACAAGTCACTAGCACATCCCCCACTCCCCCCGTTGACAATTTACTAGCGGTACCGAAGTGGGCCGGTCGAGAGTCCCGGGATGATTTTTAGTCCCAGTCCACCACTGGATACATGAAGTATGATCGCCCATATTGACGCACCTAATTCCTAAACTTATAACAGTTCATGAGAACTCTTTAGTTCTGATGAACTAAGTACAGATCGCGTTCACACCGGAATAAGTCCCTGGGGGAGGATTAGGCAAATGAAGCCGCTGTCGTCACTTCTTCTTCTTCTGCTTTGGGTTTACTGGCAGGCCGCAAACCACTTCACGGCGTATACTGCCGCCCAAAGTCCCCGGGCGGAAGTCCCCGGAGTTGGGGACTGGCTTCAGTAGAAGCTGGGACTCCCAGCAGCTTCTACTGAAGCCTTCCGAGTAAATCGCCAGAACGCCGACACCTCCTCATCTCCACCGCTCCCATGTTTTATTTTGTGTTGTCATAAGTTAGTCTCTCTGCGTTTCTGCGCTGGGCTAATGCTAATGCTAATAATTCTAATGTGAGGATAATAAAATGGTCGGCTTCACAAAACTTTTTGGGAGTTTTACGGGGCGTGGTTTGCAATCCGCCCAGCCAATCAGACATAGGAACCTTTTTCTCCCACGAAAGTCCCTGCTCTCTAGCAGGGACGGAAAAGGGGGTGAAAAGGTTCTCATGAACTAATTTTAGTTCCGGCTCTTTTTGGTGTACACGCAACATTTCGGAACTATATCGGAACTAAAGTGGGAAAAGTACTGCGGTGTGAATGCGCCTCATGTCTCTTCTAAAGTTGGAAAAAATGAAGTTTGCTCTCCGGGATTCCTCAGATAAGTGTTACGCTCATTGGAGGCCACTGATCAGCTATGTAGACCGTCTTCCCCCTGATATGATGTCGCTGTAGGGATTCTCCCTTCATCTGTCTATAATTCCGATATGATTACTCCCCTGTCCGCCACACATGCAGCCCGTGTGACATCCCTGGATATGTGTAGTATACATGTATGCAGGTATGTGCATATATATTATTGTATCTATCATTTTGTATTGTATTGATTTACTGTTGCCTCAGTGCTCCGGGAGAGGGGTGGTTGGGATGGGGCGGGGTCAAGGGAAAGTGAGTAAGGGTTATTTTGGGGGGGGGAAATGAAAATGCCTTAATTACTGTAAGGCACTGTTACACTTTTTTTCATGTGAATACAAATATTTTGAAAAGAAAAAATAATAATAATGTAGTGGATTTAAAATATAGATAATATTTCTCTTAATCGCTGTGGAGTACCTTTAATAAAATAAATGCAGCAAAAGTACTTGGCATTGATTTAAGATGATTCGGGGACATAATGACACATTAATGGAAAACTATGAATACATCTGAATGGTTGTGAGATGATTGATCAGAGAGGAAAGAAGAAAATAAAACAGCTCTGATAAAAATAAATAAAATAGACGCGTTCACACCGAGTACTTTTCCCCGTACCTTTCTCGTTTAGTTCCGTTAGTACCCCTTAGTGCTGGGAACCTTTACCCCCATTTTAGTGCCTGCTAGAGAGGTGGTAACATCCTGGGGAGAAAAAAGTACCAATTTCTATTGGCTGGGCGAATTGCAAACAACGCCCCGTAAAACCCCCGTTTTTTGAAGCCGCCATTGTATTTGCTGACATTAGCATTATTAGCATTAGCATCAGCCCCGCGCACCAACGGAGAGAGAATAACTTATGGCAACACAAAAAAACATGGGAGGGGTGGAGTGCTGAGTAGAGATGGGCGAGTCCTGATTCATCCGGATCATTAACCCGGATCCTAGAAATGAGCTGGTCGTGACGAGTCTCCTCTCTCCATTAACCCGAGTCCTTTGAGTCCTACACCTAGTGTGACGTACAAATTAAAACTATAAATTGCATCACTCGCTACTCTCTTTATAACATGTAAAATAACATTACAACGTACCCCAGTCCATCTGCCTACCCTTTAGCAAGTAGGATAGCTTCCAGAAGTTATCATTTGGCTCAGGGGAAGCGGATCAGTGAAACTTCCTGCAGACTCGTGGGGACTCAGAGGAGCCGTAAGTTATGGCTCCTAACCGTAATAGCTACATACCCGTCATGTGCACGGGCATAGCTGCGGCCAGGAAGACATTTTACTTAGGGGGTGTGGCCAAAAGTGGGGAGAGATTAACAGTAACATGTTGAAGCCCCTCCTCCAGCTCCCGCGGGTATATTATGCACGAGTCAACCGCAGACTCAGAGATTCGCAAATCCTGACTCACTGTGCAAAACACAGCAGACTCGTGCGGACTCAGAGCCGTAACCGTATAGCAGCAGATCCAGAGATCCAGCAGACTCGTCGTCATGCAGGAGTCAACAGCAGACTGAGATTCGCAAAATAGCAAAATTACCCTTTTTGTTTTGATCAACATGTTTATTAAAGCAAAAGACACTGTGTAGCGGAGGTTAATATAACGTTAGTTTAATATGCTCGTGAAATGCAACAAGTTTTCGGTTTTCACCGATAGGATTTCTACGGTCTTGGTGATGCTGACTTCATATGACTCAAATGACTCGATGATCCCGGATCTCTTCAATGACTGACTCAGAAGGACCCTGAGTCCGTAAAAGGATCCGGATTTGCCATCTCTAGTGATGAGGAGGTGTCGGCGTTCTGGCGATTTACTCGGAAGTCTCCAACTCCGGGGACTTCGGGAGGCAGTATACGCCGTGACAGTGGTTTGCGGCCTGCCAGTAAACCCAAAGCAGAAGAAGAAGAAGTGACGTCAGCGGCTACAGTACAGCAAAAATACTTGGTGTGAAGAAGCGGCTAATGTCCTTTTTCTTTTATTTACATTAGTATAACGTGAATATTCGCTGTAAATATGTCAGCTGATTTCATGTATATATACATACGGTCATTGACAATACTGTTTTACATTTTAACAGCATTATATTTTATAATAATCATTTTTGGTGATATTGACGTTAAACTTGTCCTTTTGTTGTTCTATTTATGTTTTTATGTTTCATGTGGAACTACTTGAGCAGGTCTCCCTTGAAAAAGAGATCAATGATCTCAATGGGATTTATCTGTCTAATAAAGGTTTGAAAAACTTCCAATTGGTATCTCTACACAGATCGTTCATTTATTACCAAAAAAATATAAGGAGGTTTTTTTGGCAGTGTTGCGTTCCTCATAGAAATAAGGCGTGTGTGTGTGTGAGACTATACAGATAAATAGCCCACCTGTGTCTTATTCTTCTCCTTTATGTTATAACATTTTAAAGAAGAACACGAAACATCAAGTATGAAAATAGGGCTTAGCCAAACCTACCTGGCCCAGTAACTAGGGTCTGTTTAGGGTCTTATTTTAGTACGGATGCTGACACATGGTGCTCATGACAGAATCCTGCATGGGTCACGCTCTGGTCATGGAAGGTGTGGATGATGTGGGTTGGCCTATAGAAGAAATATTCTTGTAATTCATGCTAATGTCACGGTCTCTCTCTCTCTCTGTGTGTGTGTGTGTGTGTTGTGTGTGTGTGTGTGTGCGTGTGTGTGTGTGGCCGGCCTAGCATTACTATACTTGTGGGGACCTGCATCAATCATTAATTGTAGGGTGAAGACTTGATTAGGGTTAGGGTTAGGGTAAGGTCAAGGGTTAGGGTTAGGCATGTGTTGGTTATGGTTAAGGTTAGGATAAGTCTCAAGGAAATGCATGTAAGTCAATGTAATGTCCCCTGAAGTGATGTATACATGGTATGTGTGTGTGTGTATCCCATCACAGATGCTGTCATGCAGATGGACACTTGAAACAGGCATTTCTATGTGGAACAGGACATCATTTGCTTTCCGTTTCTTGTTTTTATGCAAAATAGTGGTGTTTGCTGATGTTCCTAATTCAAGAAACCATTTCAGGAAGTGGGGTGATATTTATTTATAATATCTTATTGTCAACATTCCTCTTGATTAAATCGCAAAGGGGAGGACTGGCGCTGCTTGGCTTCACCCAGTGTAATACATTGACAGAAAATAATGACAGTACATTTGGATACCACGCTGTATAATTAACAAGTCATCAATTAAATGCCACAAACGCTTGTTCACTTATTAGCCATGCTAGCTCCTGCTCCTAAACAACATCTGTCAGGCTCTGACCTGTAATGTACACTGTGTGACTAAAAATACATTAAAGACAAATTAGGCGCAAGAGTATTTGTAGGTATATATGTTTATACATTCAACTTAAATGCATATATACTGGATATCATATAAGATATATATGAATGGTAAACTGATCATTTGTATGGAGATTTTTGTATGCAGGATATATAATCAGATAAGGAAACCACATACATCTATTATATATGACAGACAACCCTGCTTTACATATATCAAATATTATGTGTAACCTTTAAACCTACTAACTGTGATTAAAATATTTGCATTACAGAATAAGGATACCATATAAAGTAATTACACAATGGGGCAGCTTTGCCGACTGTGCCAATAGGGCAAAGGCAAGGCTGTTGCAGTTGTGGCTGACAAAAATAGAATAGAACCTGAAAGGAACACCACCCAAAAACCGCCTCCCAGATGTCCTTCATGAAAGCTATGCCAGGCTGATTAAGTAAACACTAGTTATCACTTAGAACATATTACACACATTTTATGTTAAAGGTCACCTATTACGCAAAAGCCACTTTTCATGTATTTTATACATTAATATGTGTCCCCTTTGTGTAAAGAGATACAGAACGTTTCAGGAAAAAAAATGTCCTCTCCGTTTGTCCTGATCCATCCAAAAGAAAATGTTTTTTTGGAATGTGCAACCATTAGCTGGTAAAACTGTGTAGAAAAGGCCCCAAAGTTATAGTTACTGATATATATATATATTTTTTATTATATAGAGTTGATACCTGTTAAGTATCATAGTGGGGAGGGGCTAACCCACGTGTTTTTGGGTGACGTCACACATCAGAGGGTAATGTGCGTCAGTAGTTGCAGGAAAGTTATGCCGTCTTAAGTCTCGTATTGTGTGCGTAAATGAACGAAAAACCACACACAGACAAATATCTGTATGTCTGCCTAAAGAAGTCAAGCCTCATCTTAGCTCCTCGTTTCCTCTATTCTGGACCTTTGGCCTTAAGTGGTGTTCTGGCCGACACACCTGGTGTCTACAAAAATAGAAGTGCTCATATTCTAAATAAAACAAACCCACCTCTCCCAAGAATACTAGCCTCAAACCGAACAGGTTAAGTGATTTTTTTATAGCAAAAAACTGTATATTGTGTGTAGTTTGCGTCATTATCATGGCTGTTATGTTATTCCTGTCATTTTATTGAACTGTGTCCGCCATATTTTTTGTTTTCACCGAGAGAAAGTTGCCAATCATGACATGGATGCTGACCATTAGAAATGAACAGGGAGAACATTTTTAGCCATTCCAACATTTCAAAGGCAATATTACGTTTTGCACTGTGACCTACATAGCTTTTACACATGATTGGGTTGATTAACCACACACATATGATTTTGACTTAAATAATTATAAACACATTGTTTGACCTCTTGTTTTTATCACTGTGTTTATAGCCACTGACCTCAACAAAGTAGTCAAAGAGCATTATGGGAGGAGCAGTGGTGGACGACGCACCTCCTGGGGTGAAGGCACCAGATGGCGGCTGGGGGTGGGCAGTGTTGGCCGGGGGCTTCGTCATTACTGGCTTCTCCTACGCCTTCCCCAAAGCTGTCAGCGTGTTCTTCAAGGAGCTGATCCTAGAGTTCGATGTGGGATACAGCGACACTGCCTTGATCTCATCAATACTGCTCGCCATGCTGTACGGCTCAGGTAGACATGGGTGGTACAAGACTGGGGGGATAAGCTGTTAACATCAAAATGATATATACCACACTACACATCTGCACACTTAATTGACGTATTGATTATGTTTTCTCAGGCCCTCTGTGCAGCGTGTTGGTGAACAGGTTTGGCTGTCGGCCGGTGATGATGGTCGGCGGACTCTTCGCCTCCCTGGGAATGATATTGGCCTCCTTTGCCACAAGTATCATACACATCTACCTTTGCACTGGAGTTATTACAGGTAAAGTCATAACGAACATGCACAAAAATAAAACATGTAAAAGGCTACATAAATATGCATGCATCTACTGCAGTGTTTCTCAAACTTTTTTATACCAAGGACCACTAAACCAATAAAAAACACTCGCGGATCACCTAACTCCACAAATATCCAAAATCACATCGTTTTTCTAGAACAGATTACAAATCGCCTGAAAATGGTACAGACAAGTGGCAACATGTGTGATGAGGTGTTGCGCTGGGCTATATTATGAAATTGAAAGTGAAACTTAGGCTCGCTCCATTGCGGAGATATTCCCGCGAGAGTGCGGAAAACTTAAATGTATTTATTTATTTCAAATGTTACCAATATACTCACGGACCACTAGGGGTGTTCACGGACCACACTTTGAGAAGCACTGATCTATATCTGTATAATCATTACACTACATGGAATTTGGCTTACGTTTTTATCCAAAGAAACGTACATACACTTCAATATTGTAGACATGCTTACAAAGCAAATTGTGGTTACTGTATCTTGCCCACAATTAGTGAGTTTTCAGATGACAGTTAATGGTCCAGCCCTCAACATGTCTATCCCACTTCAACATATTGACTGCAGGGGGTGGGATTAACCCAATAACCCCTGGTTACATCCTTCTTGTTCTATTGGTTAATTTCCTTACAATACACAGCAACAGTATTGACGAAACATGACAAACGATGCAAATGTTTTTTATTTTCCTTCTACATTTTTTGTCAGTTGCTTTTTCCATTCATCAAGCCAACATATTGTGAAAAAACGTACTTTTACTTTGGATATTCCTGCAGAATATGTATATTGTTGATGACTTCCTGACCTTTCCACTACTGTCATAATCTGGGCATGAAATATGTAAACTTTAGAAACACTGATAAACCTCTTCCTGCTAATGAACCTGAACTTCTTAGCTTTATTCTAATGCCATCTTAAGGTTAACATAAGCCTTGATCCAAAGGACTTTCACATTCATGCCATCAGGTGAAAAAACATAAAGAAACGATATGATGTGAAAATTACAATATGACACATTTACAACACCATTCTTGGGACCTACTCAAACTCTACTTTTCCAAATGTAAAAGAAACAGCCACAATTATCTTGAGATGATCCAAGTTTCTATGAAAGTTCAAAATGGTTAGGCAGTGAACTCTAGTGGCCATAGTAATAATTACAGTAAGTTACAGTTGCAGTAATACTGAAGTCAGTTCATGAAGTGCAAGGAACACACAAGTCTGTGTAGGGTTGAGGTTGGGAGGTCAAACAAACATGGAGCTTTTGTCCAGGATTAATGCCAACGCCATTTATTGGTTTAATGTCATCTATATATAGATGACATCAAACCATTAATGGCGTATTAATGGAAAATCATATATATATATATATATATACAGTGGGGCAAAAAAGTATTTAGTCAGCCACCAATTGTGCAAGTTCTCCCACTTAAAAAGATGAGAGAGGCCTGTAATTTTTATCCTAGGTACACTTCAACTATGAGAGACAGAATGGGGGGAAAGAATCCAGGAAATCACATTGTAGGATTTTTAATGAATGAATTGGTAAATTCCTCGGTAAAATAAGTATTTGGTCACCTACAAACAAACAAGATTTCTGGCTCTCACAGACCTGTAACTTCTTCTTCTCTGTCCTCCACTTGTTAACTGTATTAATGGCACCTGTTTGAACTCGTTATCAGTATAAAAGACACCTGTCCACAACCTCAAACAGTCACACTCCAAACTCCACTATGGCCAAGACCAAAGAGCTGTCAAAGGACACCAGAAACAAAATTGTAGACCTGCACCAGGCTGGGAAGACTGAATCTGCAATAGGTAAGCAGCTTGGTGTGAAGAAATCAACTGTGGGAGCAATTATTAGAAAATGGAAGACATACAAGACCATTGACAATCTCCCTCGATCTGGGGCTCCACGCAAGATCTCACCCTGTGGGGTCAAAATGATCACAAGAACGGTGAGCAAAAATCCCAGAACCACACAGGGTGACCTAGTCAATGACCTGCAGAGAGCTGGGACCAAAGTAACAAAGGCTACCATCAGTAACACACTACACCGCCAGGGACTCAAATCCTGCAGTGCCAGACGTGTCCCCCTGCTTAAGCCAGTACATGTCCAGGCCCGTCTGAAGTTTGCTAGAGAGCATTTAGATGATCCAGAAGAGGATTGGGAGAATGTCATATGGTCAGATGAAACCAAAATAGAACCTTTTGGTAAAAACTCAACTAGACGTGTTTGGAGGAGAAAGAATGCTGAGTTGCATCCAAAGAACACCATACCTACTGTGAAACATGGGGGTGGAAACATCATGCTTTGGGGCTGTTTCTCTGCAAAGGGACCAGGACGACTGATCCGTGTAAAGGAAAGAATGAATGGGGCCATGTATCGTGAGATTTTGAGTGACAACCTCCTTCCATCAGCAAGGGCATTGAAGATGAAACGTGGCTGGGTCTTTCAGCATGACAATGATCCCAAACACACCGCCCGGGCAACGAAGGAGTGGCATTCGTAAGAAGCATTTCAAGGTCCTGGAGTGGCCTAGCCAGTCTCCAGATCTCAACCCCATAGAAAATCTTTGGAGGGAGTTGAAAGTCCGTGTTGCCCAGCGACAGCCCCAAAACATCACTGCTCTAGAGGAGATCTGCATGGAGGAATGGGCCAAAATACCAGCAACAGTGTGTGAAAACCTTGTGAAGACCTACAGAAAACGTTTGACCTCTGTCATTGCCAACAAAGGGTATATAACAAAGTATTGAGATTAACTTTTGTTATTGACCAAATACTTATTTTTCACCATAATTTGCAAATAAATTCTTTAAAAATGTGATTTTCTGGATTTTTTTTTTCTCATTCTGTCTCTCATAGTTGAGGTATACCTAGGATGCAAATTACAGGCCTCTCTCATCTTTTTAAGTGGGAGAACTTGCACGATTGGTGGCTGACTAAATACTTTTTTGCCCCACTGTATATGATATGACAATAAACCCTTTGAATTTGAATTGAATTCTCGAAATAAAACTTTTCAACAGCTGTATTCAAACTTTACTTCTCCATATAGAACTGTACGCTTTTTTTTATTTACTTGATATTGAATGTCCTTTTTAGTCTATCATTTTGGTACAGACTAAAATTGAAAACGACATTTCTAAATACAATTTTAGCCACAAATAATTTGTCTTTCCATGTCCAAAACTACAACAGAGACTGAGTCCTTTCCAGTGTTTGTGTCTCAAGGTGCTTCTATGTGTTGGTGTCCCTCTAGTATACCTCCCTCCCTCACCCCTAACCTTTTGCAAAGTGAATTATTTCTGTCTGTCTCTCTGTCCTTAGGTCTGGGTCTGGCGTTGAACTTCCAGCCATCTCTCATCATGCTGAATCGCTACTTCAGCGAGAAGCGTCCTCTAGCCAATGGCTTGGCGGCAGCAGCAGCCCTGTGGCGCTGTGCTGCCTCTCCCCACTGGGACAGGTACTCCAGTACCACTATGGCTGGAGGGGGGGGTTCCTCATACTCGGGGCCCTACTTCTCAACTGCTGTGCCTGTGGGGCCCTCATGAGGCCCCTGTTGCCCCCTAAGAAGGCAGAGAACCTGGAGGAAAGCATTCCCACAGAGGAAAATAAAATCCAGCCGAAGAAGAAGCTGTTGGATTTCAGCGTGTTCAAGGACAGAGGTTTCATCATCTACACCCTTGCAGCGTCCATCATGGTGCTTGGCCTGTTCGTGCCCCCCGTGTTTGTGGTCAGCTACGCCAAAAGCCTTGGTTATGAAGACACAAAGTCTGCATTGCTCCTCACCATCCTGGGATTTGTTGATATGTTCGCTCGACCTATCTGTGGACTCATAGCCGGCACGAAGTGGGTCCGACCCAGAACTGTGTACGTGTTGAGCTTCGCTATGATCTTCAACGGGGTGCACCGATCTCATAGGATCACAGGTAATTAAGCAGCATTCTGTTCAATATAACAAGAGGATAGAGATGATCATATCATGCCTGTGTGAAGGGTTTTCAGTTTCACACTGACTAGAAACCACATCCATTGACATCATAAAGGTCAGAGAACTGGACTACTTGGCTCATACTGGGAAAATAACAGGATTAAAAAAAGAAACAAAACATCAATTCAATATTTAAGAGATTATAACATTTAATGCCTATAAAAATCAGTCTAGTAAAAAGTGAATGTTGTTCGGTAGATTATTTCAGTTGATTATCCTGAAGGGAAAACTGTAAATTAGACTGATATACTTTGTTATATGTGTATAGTTGGGCTAGGTAACTGTAGTGCTGTGTCTCAATTCACAAACTCCTGTACTGACGTGATATTTTGAGAGCATCAGTGCGTCAAAATGCTAAGTATAGCAAAATGCACTATGAGTACCCAAACGACCACCATCTTGGCTACGTAACAGAAGTAACCGTTACTTTGGTCAACACAGTACTGTACAAATAAAGGTTTTCTAGTAGGTTTTTTTTCATTAACACGTACTACTATTCCAGTGTCGAAAAATAATCCTGTTATTTTTATTATTGTTTTTTTAGAGCCGATCATCTGCTACCAAGAACAATAACTGCTAGCTAGCTAACAGTGGTCATTGTCACTTTTGGTAAAGGGCACAGCAGCCGTGTGCAATGTTAATTGTATTGGGTTTATTGAGCAGTCTGTAATTATTTGCTAACACGAATAATAACGACCCTAGCTAGCTTTCAAGCTAACAGCGGTGATAGTGCAGTTTGAAACATCACTGCCTGTTAAAAATGCACAAACTGTGATAATAGTGTATGACATTGCAATGTACTAAGGAGAGCATCTTAAATCGAGACACAGCATAAGTCTTTAGCTTTAGTCATTCCTGGTCAAGTAGCCTCATTCTATGCTAACCTGACTTTTCTTCTACTTGCAGGCAAAAGACTACGGTGGTTTGGTGATCTTCTGCATCTTCTTCGGCATTTCGTACGGCATGGTTGGAGCGCTGCAGTTCGAGGTCCTCATGGCTGTCGTAGGGACGGAGAAGTTCTCCAGTGCCATAGGCCTGGTGCTGCTGGTGG
This sequence comes from Harpagifer antarcticus, assembly GCA_902827135.1. Lineage (NCBI taxonomy): Eukaryota > Metazoa > Chordata > Actinopteri > Perciformes > Harpagiferidae > Harpagifer > Harpagifer antarcticus. The sequence goes on along the minus strand of CADEHL010000476.1, from coordinate 5,844,296 downwards.
AAGCTATCGCTGTTCTAGTGGGACCTCCTGGAGCAGGTCAGAACAAGGGAGGAAAGATTGAGACAGTGAAATAGTAAAGGGGTTGACAGTAATGCTAATGTTCTCCTTCTCTCCACCAGGTCGCCTCCTGGACTACACCAATGTCTACATGTACATCTTCCTGTTGGCGGGCTGTGAGGTCACACTGTCAGCTATGGTCTTAGCCCTGGGCAACTTTTTCTGCATTAAGATAAAACACGGAGAGACAGAAGCTAAATTGGAGATGGCTGTGAATGCTGCAGAGAAGGAGGAGCTGGAAGAGGAGGAAGACCATGACGGCAAAGAGGAGCCAAAGGAAAAAGACAATGGGAAAAGTCTGCGCTTTAAAAGCAGGGGAGGAGGAGATAACGGTGATGGAGACGGTGGAGAAAGAGGAAGAGAACACATCGATATGAAGAATAAGACTGAGGAATGAGAAACTGTTCACCAACAGGAAGTCAAATGTTCTAAGGAGGATCTGTTGCAAAACGCTGAGCTAGGAGCCACACAAAGGGAAAGGGTCTAAGTATTGTAAGGGGAGAAAATATTTCCCTTTAAATAACAATCTATTCTGATAATGAGTGTTTATCATCAACACGTTTTTGCCCTATTCGGCTCTAATGCAACATTTGGATGTGATTCAAAATGTGTATTACTGTTAATGAGTTAAATGGAGAGTCTGAAACACAATTCCTTTGGGCATGAACACTCTTTACATTTGAAATACAGTCCTGAGGTGCAACACTCATATGTCCTTTTACTTTTGAGGTCTCACTCACTCAACACCTTTTTTGACTAGGCTCGACTCAGACTACATTTAAGGACAAGGACATTTAGTTTTTAGCAGTTGTTTTACAGACCGATGCTGTTTTCTTCAGAATTCAAGCTGTTCCACCTTCCATTTCCCTAGGGATTCCAAAAAGGTTGACAAAAAATGCCAGTCAACGTCCACTTACTAGCTCTTTTATCAAGCTTTCAACAACTTTTCATTGGTCAACAGATGGGGTTTGCTCAGCTGCCATCATATGACCTACTGTAAGCTTTCTGTCTTTAGGGTATACCAGCAGAGATATTAGGGTGTGAGCGGTTTGTGTGCTGCGAAACACAAACTGCAATGGTCTCGGTTTTTGATTGCAGACCACTTCTTTAACTTTCTACTGCAGTGGTGCCAGATCTAGGTCCCGAAAATGTGTTGAATCTCATAAGAGCTGAGCGCCGGAGCGGTGTCAGTCAGAGGCTGAGCTGTAGCAGTTTACGGTGAGAGCTTTAAGTGGTTGCAAAAGCTGTGGTTCCAAGATCACAAAGTGGCTACAATGCAACCACACACACACATATATACTGTATGTCCCACATTATTTACCAGCTCAAATGTTCACTATCTCACAGCAGTGGAAAGACCACGGTTAATCATGAGTTATCACTGATTATCATTGTGATTATCACAGCACTAATAATGTTCCCTCTCCAGTCTCCATTATCACTACGTATTAAAAAACGGCCTATATTTACAAACACCAGTTGTGCTTATGTCAAAAGAACTTGAACTGAAACACAGTTAAAGCTTTCGAAAGCTTTCGAAGGCTTGTAGGACATTGCTTCAAAAATATATTGTCAAGCTAATATAAAAAATGAATGTATTTATTGTCGTTTGTTACAATAGGACAGCAACTCGCATTTGAAAATTGTTTGTACAACTATTTAAAAAAAGGGGCAGCTAAATGTCCTACGTAGCTGTTCACTAATTGCTGCCTTGATAAAGTATTTTTTGTTTTGTTGTAACGCGACTGCTGTGATCTACTGAGCTTTCTTCATACGCTGCCTGATTTGTGTAGGAAACTTGAATTGTCAGTCTGTGGTGGTGTTGTTTACTCAGCTGATGAATGTACGTCCTCTTATGCCTTTACTACTGTTGATGCTGGAAGTGTCCCAAGGCTGTGTTGGTATGATGTCCATGCTGGGACATGTGCTCTACTGTCTGTGTTTCAATTCAATGTTAAAACGCTTAGAGCAAGCACCCTGTTGCTTGGTGAAGAAATGGAACGCACCTGCTGCTTTTACAACTGCTATTTTTCTGAGTGATGTCAAACACAATCTAGGCATGTTGTGCCTGATTTTCCCAATAAATATATGTTTTTCTGTGGACAAATGCCATGTGTGTTCTGTTTGTAGGACTCACAGATGAACTGATTCATGAGCAGGAAATATGTACAAGTAATTCATTTATTTACAGTTTAAGTACACAATACAGTGGCAAATATAAATGTGAGAAAGTAAATTTCGCTGATCTGTTTGCTTACATATTCACACGATGTAAAGCGGCTGACCGAAGAGGTCAAGAGTCAAAATCCAATATTAGAGGAGCAGCAGCAGGAAGAATGAAGTACAACCATTTCATTCTGAAGACATGGCAGAGAAGTGTCCAGATTGAAAACAAAACCCCACTGCTGCTGTAGAAGTTCAAGCTTTCCTCTCAACAAAGTGTTTAAGAGGATTCACAAAGAATGCATTTCAGTGCCCGATACTGCAGTTTGTCACATTGGTGGCCGATCACTGAACCTCTAATACCAAGAACAGTGACAGCAAACATTTCGCACAAAAAGTCTTTCACATTCATCTTCCCTGCCAACAGCACGCTCTCTGCAGTCCCTCCATGTCTCTGCAGGGGCCAGCTGATGGGACACTACTACAATCTAGGCATCTCAAACTCAGGTCCCTAGAGCAAGCCACACCCATCGTCAGATGAGCAAACATTTTAAAAACATTATTACAAGTAATTCACAGCTTGGAAATGATACAAATAAGAAAAAATGTTTCTCTGTACAGTGAATGGACACCTGATAAAATATGCTAAATGATGTCCTTGCCCCGTACGTAAAGTGCACTTCCTTAGTATGGAACACTAGAAGGGGAAGCAGGCTCATTGGACCCGGAGCCTGGAGGTGAAGACAGAACATATTGCCAACTAGCGTGTGAACATACAACCTCCATCACCCAACATACCAACGCAGAATAGTGGTACGTTCAGGGGTTCAACTAGCAGTCGAGTACACACCTGACGCTGAAGGCTCACCCCTAAAACATGCAAAGAAGTACTTTCTTTTTATTTAATACAAATGGCTATATAGTTACTGAAGAGAGCCCAATCAGTGGTGGTGGCTATCATAAATCAGGAAAAGTGGTCAGTGGGATGAAAAGTGAAAAGCATCACACCCCAACAATTACCCATATATATATATTTATAAAATGAAGAGCTGCTGCTTTATTTTTATACATTTTACTGCACAAAGAGAGATTTATTGATCAGGTATCGAAGTAGCAGTGGAAATGTGTGGTCCTTGATGACAGATGCTTCTGCAGAGGAAGGAGTCTCAACTCTCATCAGTGAGTCCGGCTGCCATATTAGCCTCAGACACAGCACTGTCCATTCAGACTCTAGTGGTGGTGGTTTGTGGTTTGACGAGTCTTCCCGAGGTCTGGTCACTGTTAAAGGTTCTGGGAGAGGACCAGAGTCTGAATGAGACAGCTGTTCTGAGAGCAGTCAGAAAGCAGTGAGTCAGAAGGTGCTCCCAATGGTAGCTGTAGTTAGGAATAGTAGTTAGTAAGAATATTAGGATTGCTTCTTAGTGGAAAGGGCCTGGTCCGCCAGGGTGCATTGTGGGTAGGCTCATCGAGGAGCTAGAAGATGGAGACCAGCGGTCTGTACACCGGACATCATCTGGGGGAAACACAGCACAGGAAACAGGAGGATCAGAAACTAACAAACCCCTAGGGGCATTAGAGGAGCAGTGTGTAGGATCTGGAGGCTTCCAACTGAAACCCCCCCACCTCTCTCAGACACACCTATTTTGAATAGGTGTGTCTGTTCTGACTACTGTAGGAACATGTCCGTGCAACAGAGGTTTCCCTGAAGAGGAACGGCTCCCTATTCAGTTCTGGATGACTCGTCTTCCACTAACTATTGTTTTAGGTGACGATACACTGATGGAAACCTAACGCTGATATTCCATTTCCTCTAAAAGATCCCCTTAGCCCAGTGGATCCCAAACTTTTTCAGTCGGGCCCCCCTTGGGTAATTGGAATATTTTCGGGACCCACCCCCCCCAACCAGGTTCCTATCTATATTGGTAGGATTAATTGTATATTGTTGTAAAAACATTACATTTTCTCTGCTAATAAGATACAACTATAATTTTATTATGGATTACACATGAACAAAAGTGCTTGTAATAGATACTGTGAATTAATTTGGCCTAATTAAAAACTGATTGGCCTTCTTCCCTGAGTAGTAGATTTTTAAATTCAAATTTCTTTAAGGAAAATATATGAATTAACTACTATTTCTACTGCAGGTTGCAAATGATCACATCACTTTACCATTCCTATTCCACACTAGCTTATCAATGACTTGTGTGTGCTTGCTTTCCCTTGCAGATCTTCTCAAAGCTGGGCTGTTGTTTTGAGCCACTCTCAGTTCATTCTCAATGTTCAGCTTTGATCTGTATTTGGTTTTGATGGTAGCAACCAACAGCAGAAAAAGCCTCTCACACAAGTAGGATGTTGCAAAAGGCAGCATTATGCCCACAGCTCTCTGACCAATGACATATTTTCGAGCAGTGTTTGTTTACAATTTAATAATAATAACAATACATTTGATTTATATAGCACTCTTTAAAAACAACGTCATCTCAAGGTGCTTCACAAAGCTAAAAGGAGAAAACAATAAAGCAAACAAATCTTCCCGCGACCCCCCCTGCAGCCCCCCAGTTTGAAAACCACTGCCTTAGAAGTTACACACTGCTCCTTATAGCTTTACATGCATGCTTATCTGTACTGTCACACACCTTCTGAATGTGGGTAGCATCTACATTCATCAACAGTCTAAATGTGTTTTAGGAGTCACAAATTCACCTAAAGCATTTAATCTCACGTTCAAAAACGACCCAATTTCTAAACTGGAGTAACAGCTGGTATAACTAGAGATGGCTGATTGGTAGCTTGTAACAATATCAGATCATTTTCTGGCTACGGACAATATCAAGCAAAAATAACATCAGTTCTGTCAGGTGAAAAAATGGACAGGGGAGGAATACATTTATAGCATTTTCATTAAGAAACACAAATGTTTAAATGTGATGCAGGGGAAGTAACACCAATAGGGTGGGCTGAACAATCAGGCAGAACATTTGCAAACATTTATGAAATTCCAAAACTAGGGTTAGGTGAGTGAAATGATTAGCGGCTGAGCTCTCAAGCAGCTGCAGCCCCAAGATATAAGATGAAGTGGACTAAGCAAAGATGATTACTTACTTCAAAAACAGCTCCTTCATTCTATAAGACAAGGCTCAAAAATACAGTCACAAGAAAAATATGCAAACATATTGCTCCTATAAACACATTTTGCACATTGATAATTGCGGTGTTGCAAACTAACTGTTGCATTACTCGCCCTCTGATATTTAGAGGTGTGTTAAAATTCAGGTTCATGAATTCATCTGGAAAGTACCCGCAGAAATAAAATCAGAATGTGTCATAATTGCTACACCTGAAGTTACAGTTTGTTCACTTCCTGCAGTGGAAAAGGCCTGCATGGTGATTCATCTTCTGGGTGTTATCCTGGTAGTCATGTTCAGCAAACCTCGAGGACATGGAACTGCCAAAACCTCTTTGAGACACTGTGTATACATAATCTGTTCCTTGTCTTTTTCTTTAAACACTAGGAAGCAAAATAAACGTTTTTCCTTTCAGAACATGCTCTCAGCCACAGCCAGGACAAAGCTGAACGCTGACATGCAGATAAGAAGCTTCATATCATGCAGGTGCTTGGTGGAAAGGCCAGGGGGGGGTGGAATCTGCAGGTGAACATTGGACTGCACCAAGCAAGGCTGGAAGGCGGGGGGTTGTAGGAAGGCACATCCCTATTGGAGGATAACAACTGCTTAACAGCAACAGTGCAAGCAACAAGCCACAGAGCTGAGTAAAGGGGCATTACGTCACCCAAGGGGAGGGAAGAAGGGAGTCACATAGTTGGGGCTGTGATGGCCTGCGATGCATTTTCCAATCCAGTTCTCAGAGGACTTCCCTGCGCTGCTTGTTATTGTCAGTATCTGACTGTTCAATGATAATGCAGCTGTGATGTCATCGTCAGCAAAGTGGCTGTATAACTGAATAGGGCTGCCCTTAACCAAAGATGTTCCTAGTCAACCAGTAATTGTGACTTCCAGGGGTTAATCGACAGGTGGTCACACGTTCATCATATTTTGATGATTATTAAATATATATATTTTTTATTTTGGCTTCACAAAATGGCTTCATTTCAAGGGCTAAGAAAGAATGTTACAGGTATATTATTCATATATCCGTACAATTGGAAGGTGTGAAATGATCCCACACTTGGGATTTGTTGACATTATTAACAAAAGTACATTTAAATCATGTCACAACTCCCAAATGAAGTTTGAGGGGTTTTCAGGCTGATGCAACAAACCTTGCTTGACTAAGACTTTTTTAGCTGACGAACATTTGGTTGACTATTGGGGGGGGCAGCCCTACAGTTTAATGACTGTTCTAGTCATTAAACTCTCTAAGCACAGTGGTGAATAAAGCGAAACTCAGCGCAGCCAGGTGTAGAACTGGAGGTTGGAGCCATGCATCCCGGTGCTGTGCAGGACTCACCCAGTGTTGCTGCCGTCACACAAGGACGTGGCGAGCGTCTACTTGGCGTGATGCTCGTAGGGAATACTATTCTGAGGTTGGGGGGAAGGGAGAGAGAAGGCCCAATATGTCAAGTCAGAACCCACAGCCTGCACCAGCCCTATCAGCTGGAGGAACAGGACACATGTGGCTGGTGGAACAGCATCAGGACTGTTCTGGATCTGAGCAGTGTTTGAAGGACTACACATCAGTCTAGTTTAAATCATGTAGACTACAGCTAAATCCTATGAAGTAGCAAGATACAGACTTCCATAAAGACAACGTTTATATTACCATTCAAATGTAAATCCAACTGCAGGGTTTCCCACACATAGACTTTACTTGGGCAGGGCCGCCCAGGTATATTAACGGCCACCCAAGTATATTTCACGACCCATTTAGGTTTTTTTTTTTTTTTTTTTTAAATTATTATTATTATTTTATTTTTTGTCTGTGACCACGACGCCATCTGCGATCGATTAACTTGTGGACAATGATCCCTCACTCTACGCCTCCTGTACCCAGTCCCGGACTGGCCATCGGGAGGACCGGGGGGTTTCCCGATGGCCAGGCCTGTTAAGTGGTCTGCCTCACACAGGGTGACCGGCTGTCTACATGCTGTGGCCTGCCGACATGGACACTGTCATGCAGATCATAAATGTAAGTCCTTGATTGGTCTCTGTGTGTCATTCAAGCTCGGGATAACCTCAGCTCAGGTGAGGTAAAGGACTCTGAGTGTTTAGATAGTTAACTTAGTCTAAGTTCTCAGTGGGTCTCAAACGGTTTGGTCACCATTTATGTAAACACATATTTCCATTTGAGGGTGTCAGTGTTTTTTCATATTGGAAATGGTATGTTATTGGTTATGGCCATGATTTTATGATTATTGAAATGTATACAGTTATGTTTCATATAGGTGTTCCCATAGATCTAGTCTCTTTATTTTCCCCTCAAAATGCACCAGATTGATGCATTTAACGCCAACATTTAAAAAAAATTAAATCTTACCGGGGGAGCATGCCCCCGGACCCCCTAGAGGATTTAAGGTCCACCCCCACTTAAAATCACACTGATAGGTTCCTAAACACAATTTTTTTTTTTTTAAATAGGAACCCATGTCCATATGTTTATTAGTGGGTAGTAGATTTAAACAATAGGGCTATCACTATGGGCCCTGCCTGTACCTGTTCGCTCTGCCATCGCGTGAAAGGTCTGCTAACAAGCGACCAACAGAAAGGTTAATGTTGTTGCACGTCACAAAGGCACGACACCTCAACCCCCACCCGCTACCACTACACCCCCAAGTATATTTCAGATCTTTAATTTACACTTTGGACCAATCCTAATCTGGCACCAACTTCCTCTTCCCCTCTGTTTTTGCATTTGCATATTAACAGTGTGCGAAAAAGCGGGACGTGTTATTTACAATATCGGACAAGTATATCTTTAAATTGACTTGTCCGATGGACAAGTGACGTTTTTCGTCCTTATCTATTGACAAATTATTGATCAATTCAGCTTACAAAAGGCAGAACTAATTCGTAAATTGTCCGTGTCCGCCATTGTTGTGGTTTTGCTTGTCGATTCCTAAGGAAATGCATCTCGCCGCTTTCTGTACAGTTAGACGGGGGCGGGGCGGAACGTGTAGCACAGTGGCTGGGTTGGGAAGCAAAACTCGGTTCCGAGTAACAACAAATAACAATTGTCCGGTACCGGGATTAATAAGAGTTGTGAGGACAGGAGGCGGAGGCCCGAGCCCCGTGGACCGCAGCTCTCTCTCTCTATGCTCCGTATCAGCTGATCGCTGCACGGTGCAGCTCAGCGTCTCTCTCTCTCTCTTTCTACACACAGCGGATCCGCTGCCCGTTTAACAGCCGTATCTTTGTCAAACTTTCTTATGTTCTTTCTCTAACACGTAATGAAGGTTATTAAGCGTTTTAGCTCCTATGTTGTTAATATTGACCGCCATTTCCTTTATGAAGTAAAGCAGCCTCCCTGTCTGTGTCCTCGCGCTGTCCTCACATCCCCGGACCCCCAGACTTGAAGGAGCACAGGGATGTCAGTATTGTTTATGAAGCAGGGTATAGAAAGGACATTATTGAAATGAAAATACTATTTATTTACTTTTACAAACAGTGAGTAGCTGGGCAGCTGCAGCATGTGTATTGGAGGACATGTGTTGGACACACAGACTGTGTGTTTGGACCAGAGTTCCCGTTAGCCTGTAATTACCGGACTATGACCGGCAAAATATGCTGAAGACCGGCAAATCTAAATCTCTACGGTCAAAGCGTCCGGTCAAAATCATTTCCGTTAGCGCAATATCGCATCAGTTGCGCAACTCCCGCCACTTATGTGACAGACAAAAGAGTATGTGACAGACAAGAATAGTCAATTCTAATGTCTAACACTTAATGTGGAGAAAGAGATGTCCTGTATGGGTTGATTGTGATCTGTTGGTAATGCCTCGGGGTTCCAGTGGGCATGTAAACAAATGCATAATGCTGCGCTATACTTTGTGGCCTCATCCGGTTGCATAGCGACGCTTATTGTTTAGGTGTCTTTTAATAAGCAGGTAGTCATATCATTAGCTAGAACTAGCTAGATCTGATCGATATGGACATAAACGCGAGTGAGTGGCCTTTTATTGTGGCCAGCCTAAGGCACACCTGTGCAATAATCAGGGTTGGGAGGGTTACTTTGTAAATGTAATCAGTTACTGATTAATGAATACATGGCTCTGAAAGTAATCCGAATACAGTTACGCGTTTAAAAAAAGTAACATAATCAGATTACTTTTGGATTACTTTCTTTTTCCATCACAGATGGGTATGTTTTGGTGTACAGGAGACACAAAAAGCAAAAGGAAACTGAACTTGTTTTTACTCTTTTAATGGCGTATCAAGAGCACAACTGAAACATCACATCTGAAACGATGTAACAACATAATATACTTTCTGGGGATTAGTGTTAATTTCGTTGACTAAAACTATGACGAAATATGTTCGTCTACAACCTTTTTTTCCATGACGAAAACGAGACGTTGACGAGACGGCACCCACGGCAGTAAACAATACTGTAACGAAATCATCATGCAATATCGTTGACGAAAAGTGACGAGGCGAAAATGTAGTTTACTAAATAAAAACTATGCCAAAATCTCTCTTTACTTTCGTTGAGAAAAATGACGAGACGAAATATTATCAAAGATAACGTTACATCTCTGATAGTCAGTTTTTCTCCCAGCAGTTCCATTTCCTGTGCTGCGGCTGGTCAGCAGCTGTGTGAATGTGGTGCGCGCGGCGGTAGATTTGAATTACAAGCGGGCAACGGCAAAATATGAACTGTCAGGAAGACTCGGGTCTAACTCATGGTATAACTAACCTTATTTAACAGAAAATAAAATGGTAACAACAGGGCTTGGGAGCAGTGGTCGCACTCGCGTTAACCAAATACCCCCCCCGTCAGCACAAGTGAGTGATAAATTGTGCACTCGACGGGTAATAATGGATTATGACGGAAATGTTACAATCCTGTCCGTCAAAATGACTGACAACGAAAAAGTCTAAAGCCACCACTGCTTGGGAGAAAGAAACAATGTGATATTTGGGCCCATTTTCGCTACAATGAGGCGGGGAAAAAAACCGAATGCATTGTTTTATCAGAAGGGAAGCAATGTGGCCATAACACAGCTAGTAAAAACACCACAAACCTGACCAGATACTCTCTGCAAAGCTTCTTAATCATTCAACCTGTGTTTTTCATCAAATAAGGACAAGATATAATCTTATTGTGAAATACGTTTGACTGAAATGACAAATTATTGGTTTTGGCTATACTAGTTTGACTGAAATGTTCTATATAAATCTGATGACTAAAAAAGACTCAGTTTTCATTGACAAAAAGTAGACTAAAATAATTAGTTTTCTTTGACTAAAATAAGACTAAAATGCTCAGACTTTTAGTCGACTAAACTTGACTAAATAAAAACAGGATGAAGGCGACTAAATGTGACTAAAACTAAAAAGAAAATTTAACACAGGACTAAGACTAAATAAAAAAATAGCTGACGAAATTAACACTACTGGGGATGCAGCTTGGGATGTGAGGAGTGAGGGACACGGCTTAGAACGGGCGTGTCGCCTTCTTTCCTGCCAGTGTTAGCAGGACATGAATTAAAATGTCGAACTCGGACTTCATTTTAAGGACATTTCGGCCAGGGGTGTAGAGCTATTTCTTTAAGCACCGGTTTGGCAAAACAGGAGAGTGTGTGCACCAGTCTGCCTTGATCTATGTATTCATATCTGTGACTCTCACAGTATCTGCTGCCCACAGCTGTTTTATAGAAGGAAAACCTCCTTCACTTCATGAAATCTCTGCAGCACCAGGAGGCAGCGGGAGGGTTAACTCAGTCTCTGAGAAGACGAGCGCGCACTGCCTTCATTGTGTTTACCTTCAGAATCATTAGAAAGGCTAAGAGCGACCGCAGGCTGATGTGTTTTAACCACACACACACACAACTTAAACGCAGACTTTTGTTCCTCCATGTTTCGTTGTTAATGTTTCACTGAGCGGACCCCGCCCCTTTTTTTTCCAAACGCTCCTTTTTTTGGTCCATCTGCGGCGGTAAAAGTTTTTGTGCGCTGTGATGATTCGGCTGTACCTTTACTAATGAATATTAAATGTTGTGAGAATCTTTCCACCAATAAGTAATCCAAAATGTATTCACTTCAGGTTTACGAAAGTAACTGTAATCAGATTACTCGTTTTTCAAATGTAACGCGAGCTGAATACAGTTACTTGATTTTTGTATTCTGATTACGTAACGCCGTTACATGTATTCCGTTACAACCCAACCCTGGCAATAATCATGCTGTCTAATCAGCATCTTAATATGCCACTCCTGTGAGGTGGGATGGATTATCTCGGCAAAGGAGAAGTGCTCACTATCACAGATTTTTTTCAGATTTGTGAACAATATTTGAGAGAAATGGTTATTTTGTGTTTATAGAAAATGTTTTAGATCTTTGAGTTCATCTCATGAAAAATGGGAGCAAAAACAAAAGTGTTGCATTGATATTTTTGTTCAGTGTATCTCGTAAGGTTAACTTACGAGATACACTTAACCAGTTAACCCCGAGCCTGTTTTTCAGGTCTCAGGCTCGAAAAAAATAACATTCACAGAACAAATGACTATAACTTAACTTCTAAAAGGGGTAAATTAATAATCTTTTTAGAAAAGTCAATATAGATTTTTTTAATTTTAAAAGTAAATTCAGATTGAACATAGTAACATTTTTTTAATTATTGTGTCCGTCCAAAAAGAAATGTTCTTATAGTGAAAACCACCCTTGAATGATGGGATAGTAGACTAAAAGCTTTAGCAATCCAAACTATAACATATAATAAGTACCCTGTATCAAGATTTATGCAAAACAAGTGACATTTGACCTTTTTAGAGATATTTAGAAAAAAAAAACATTTCTGGGGTCATTTGGGTGCATTTTCAATATCTCTGGCCCCCCTTGGTTGATTTTGATGATTGACACCTCTTTTTAACCGTTAGAGCCAATAGAATCGAGGGGGAGTTCTGAGAATCCATCTAAACATTACCCATTGGTGAATGAGTGATGCGCAGCCAGAATGCCCCGGAACCGGAAGCTGCGATACACTCTGGTGGCTATCATTAGCAGCTAATATGAAATCTCAGTTTTTGACATAAAAATGGAATGATGGATTATCAGTAAGCATTTCAAAGTGACACAGACACATTGGATTAACCATTGGATTAACCTTCAGCAGAGTTTTTATCGTTTTAATGCCATTGAACACAACTTCTGATCAGAACAACAGCTAAGGTGAGACGATCTCCCGTGAATGCTCCGTAAAGCTACGTGTTGTGATGTCTGTTTGCTTCCCCTGTCGCGAGCTCTGATCGCTCAGTGATGATACCAATACCTATAGAATCTGTGGAATCTCAGCTTTAATTTTACGATAAGTAATAAGGGTATTTTTACCTTGAGTTCTGTGCCAAGTGCGTTAGTATTTTTTCACTAAGGGCTCATTTAGACGCTTCTTGTGAGACTTGTGTTTTGTTTCAGTAAAAGCGGTTTGTATCGTCAGTTAGCTGAGTTTCTTCCCGTTAAATGGGTATGACACATTAATAGGCTTTTAAATATTAAGAAGCCCTGAGACACAGTTTCGTGAAAAAAACACCCCGCAGGCCCCGGATTAGGAGCCTCTCGGGCTTAACAGGTTAAACAACCTATGGACTACATTTTATTTAGGGTAAAATACACATGTTTCTAGTCTAGAAAAGTGGCTGGATTGGCATTGGGCCAATAAGAAGAGAGCGGGTGCGTCTTCAGGGGTGAGTTTTACCTGTGAGGTGGACATGCGGGAGGTGTCCTGCCGTCCTGTCAGATCTGAGGAGGACACGTTGACAGGAGCTCCGCGGTGCAGGCGCATGCTGACCTTTCTCTCACGCTCCATCCCGGACACTTGTCGAGGGGACGTGTTCGCTGGAGACCAGAGATCAAACATGAGGAGGGAATGCATGTGGCGATCATAATAAACACTATTTGATCTATTTATTAAAGTTTCTGATACTTCCATCATTAAACAACATTCCTACCTATAACTATCCACACTTTTTACTGCCGATACATTATGGTATACCATTGAAGTCTATACTTTAACATTACAATCCTAACTGCACTGCACTGATGGTTTTACCAGTATTTGCATGAGGAACTGACCTGTGTGTGAGGTGGGTGTTAGCGGGGTGGCTGGGGCTCCCTCTACGGCTGCTCGGGGCCGCCCTGATGCAGCAGGGACTGCTCTGGCCCCCGGGGTTCTGCCGTGCCTCAGCCTGTCTTCCCGGTCCCGCCGCTCCCTCTCTGCTTCCTCTGCTGCACGGTTGGCTCCCTGTGTGAAACAAAAAAGAAACTAAAACCACTTCCTTCTTTATGGGACAGGTTTGGACCTAGTTGCAGTTCTCGAGAAGCCTTTAAGTGTAAGAGCTCTAGAATGAAAAGTAGGCATGGTAGAAATACACGTGAGTCACTGAGAGCGCATGGAGTGGTAAAACAAATTAATAACATGATGTCATTTCCTGTCAGTATTCTTCTCATATAGGCGAAATTACTTCAAACTAAAATCAGTTTTCTCTTTTATTTATCAGATATAAAATACGAAGATGTCAACACTCTCCAACAAGTCAAGACAGGTATCTACAAACATTTGAGTTTTAATTATAGCTTATATTACACAGTTGAGAATATAATTAGTACTCACAAACTTGAGCATGTTCCAGTCAAACACATAGTCGTAGGAGAAGCCCTGTCTGTGGAACAGGTTCCTGAAGAGCTGCCGGAGATACGAGTAGTCCGGCTTGTCATCGAAGCGCAGGGAGCGACAGAAGTTCAGGTAGGTTGCAAACTCAGCTGTGGTAGAGAACAAGAAAACATCTCTTAGCTGTTGGGATGACCGAGTGACTATGATTGGTCAAAATAATTTTGAAATATCTTAATACTTGTATCAAAAGCCAAAACCAATTAAATGCCATGTCCCTTTTATTTGTTGCTTCACATTTTGACAAATCAAAGCAGGTCTTAATTCGATTTTTTTATTGAATATGTTTAAAACATTTCTTGGGTGTATAACATTTGTTAAACACCACTGACAGTGCAGGAGCAAGTTCTAAGCTGTGTAGATCGTGCACTTAAAATGCATGTTTAAACTTGTGTCAATATGGACATGCTACACGAAACAAAGGTGGTAACTCCCTTCTTTTGAACCTGCCATAAAGTCTAAATATGTGGTAATCCTTAACTTTTGATATTCCCAGTCCTTAAGGGGCCACTGTCAAAATGTTTTTGTTCATACAAAATGAATGAAAGTCACGAATGTAAAATCTATTGCTCAATGTCTTCCACACTTGTACAATATGTTCTCTTCTTCCTGCATTGTACACTGTATTGTACTACATTGCTAGCCACAAAATGAATGTGAACCAGGTTGTCTCTGCCGAGTTTCCACCTCTTTTTATGTTTGCCAAATAGTTGTGTTGCTGACAGGCAGGTGGCCTTTAAAAGATGTTGTGCCAGAATGACAAGTGCCTTATAATGAGCATTAACTGTTACTGAGAATGAACGGTTAACTGACCGAATACAAGTAAAATCATACTGTTTAAATGAACATTACCAGTGTTTCCCATCTTTGCTGAGCAAGAGTATTTTGTTAAATGCCTATTACAAATCTAAGCCTGTTGAGTACAGGGATTGAAGCATTACAACGACTTATCAATTTGTGTTTTAGTGTATTTTTTGGATAATTTATAACGAAGGAAACCTAAAACAAGTAGATACTCACAGGGGTATCCCTTGCAAAGAACCTCAATGGGGGTGGACATTTTCTTCTCACTGATCCGCTCATACTTCTGCCTCTTGGTAGCAGCCTTGAGGCCTTGCCAGGGCAATGAGCCGAGGTTAAAATACATGAGAACATAGCCCAGTGACTCCAGGTCATCACGCCTCGACTGTTCTGTAGAGGGGGGCAACAGACAAAGAGAAGGGTCAATACTGCACTGTAACTTTCAATTCACTGCCTAAGAAATACAACAATGTGCTTAAAGCCTATTCTGAGTGTTTTGTGCGTTATTTACCAATCCCCAGATGTGTGTTGATTGAGGCGTAGCGGGCGGTGCCGGTCAGGTTCTTGTTCTCTCGGTAGGGGATGTGCTGGTGTGTTCTGGCATCGCGATACTTTTTAGCCAGGCCAAAGTCGATGATGTAGACCAGGTTGCCCTTTTTGCCCAGACCCATCAGGAAGTTATCGGGCTTCACATCTCTGTGGATGAAGTTCTTGGAGTGAATGTACTCAATACGACTGATCTGTAAGGGAGGAAAGAGAAAAATAAGCTCACAACACCATCATGTTAGCATATTTGGCAAACTCAATCCCACAGTTCAACCGTCTGAAAGATCCTTCTGTACACTAGCTAGGTCATATTTTGTGGGAGGACAAGGGGCAGATGATCTTGATAAACATGATGTGAAGCATACCATTGGCCTTTCAAATGGTATTCAATTATTTTTGTCTGTGGACCATTAACACAGGGTTGGCTATTTTATCCCCTCCTTTCCACATGTGTGTGTGAATGAGAGGCCATTACATTGCAAACATTGAGGTAGAAAAGCAGTATATACAGGACTGTCTCAGAAAATTAGAATATTGTGATAAAGTTCTTTATTTTCTGTAATGCAATTAAAAAAACAAAAATGTCATACATTCTGGATTCATTACAAATCAACTGAAATATTGCAAGCCTTTTATTATTTTAATATTGCTGATTATGGCATACAGCTTAAGAAAACTCAAATATCCTATCTCTAAATATTAGAATATCATGAAAAAGTATACTAGTAGGGTGTTCAACGAATCACTTGAATCGTCAAATTAACTCGAAACACCTGCAAGGGTTTCCTGAGCCTTGAAAAACACTCAGCTTGGTTCAGTAAACTAAATCACAAGTATGGGGAAGACTGCTGATCTGACTGCTGTCCAGAGGACCGTCATTGACACCCTCCATCAGGAGGGTAAGACACAAAAAGAAATTTCTCAAAGAGCAAGCTGTTCACAGAGTGCAGTTTCAAAGCACATCCACAAAAAGTCTGTTGGAAGGGGGAAATGTGGCAGGAAACGCTGCACAACCAAGAGAGATGACCGCAGCCTTAACAGCATTGTGAAGAAGTGTCGCTTCCAGAATTTGGGGGAGCTTCAAAGACAGTGGACTGAAGCTGGAGTCCAGGTATCAAAAGTCACTGTTCACAGACGTGTCCGGGAAATGGGCTACAATAGCCGTATTCCCATGGTCAAGCCACTTCTGAACTCAAGACAACGGAAGAGGCGTCTGACTTGGGCTAAGGAAAAGAAGCACTGGACAGTTGCACAGTGGTCCAAAGTCCTCTTTTCAGACGAAAGCAAGTTTTGTATTTCATTTGGAAGTCAAGGCGCCAGAGTCTGGAGAAAGGCTGGAGAGGAGCAAAATCCAAGTTGCTTGAAATCCAGTGTGAAGTTCCCACAGTCAGCGATGGTTTGGGGAGCCATGTCAGCTGCTGGTGTTGGTCCACTGTGTTTCATCAAGCCCAGAGTAAATGCAGCTGTGTACCAAGAGATTTTAGAGCACTACATGCTTCCGTCTGCTGAAAAGCTCTATGGAGATGAGGAATTCATTTTCCAGCATGATCTGGCACCTGCCCACAGTGCCAAAACCACCAGTAACTGGTGTACTGACCATGGCATTACTGTCCTCGATTGGCCTGCAAATTCCCCTGACCTGAACCCCATAGAGAATATGTGGGGTATTGTGAAGAAGAAGCTGAAAGACACCAGACCCAACAATGCTAATGAGCTAAAGGCTGCTATTGAAGCATCCTGGGCATCCATAACACCTCAGCAATGCCACAGGCTGATTGCCTCCATGCCACGCCGCATTGATGCAGTAATCCGTGCAAAAGGATTCCCAACCAAGTACTGAGTGCATTAATGGACATTTTCAAATGTTTGAAAGTGTTTTGCTGTTATAAATCTTTTTTTTTTTACTTGGTCTGAGGAACTATTCTAATTTTTTGAAATAGGATTTTTGAGTTTTCTTAAGCTGTATGCCATAATCAGCAATATTAAAATAATAAAAGGCTTGCAATATTTCAGTTGATTTGTAATGAATCCAGAATGTATGACATTTTTTTTTTTAATTGCATTACAGAAAATAAAGAACTTTATCACAATATTCTAATTTTCTGAGACAGTCCTGTAAGTGCAGTCATTATTTAATAGATAACAATAACAACAAAAATGTATATCTCGTTGCTGCAAAGATCTATCAGCAATCTTTTTCCTGAAATATATCCAAGGAATCGCCTTCTTTAGGATAAACTCAATACTAGAAAAAGGCTTCTATCTCTTCTGATTAATCGAAATGGAAAAAAATGATATACCAGAAAAATATCTGATATTCTAGTGGCAAGTGCCCAAATGTCTCAATGACGGGACCAAATAAACACTGAAGCCCGGTCTGCTCTCATTTTCAGATGCCCTGGATGAGTGGTGGAAAGTGTGATGCAATCTGAAAGGAGGCTTTGCATCATAAGGCGTGTGTGTGTGTGTGTGTGTGTGTGTGTGTGTGTGTGTGTGTGTGTGTGTGTGTGTGTGTGTGTGTGTGTGTGTGTGTGTGTGTGTGTGTGTGTGTGTGTGTGTGTGTGTGTGTGTGTGTGTGTGTGTGTGTGTGTGTGTGTGTGTGTGTGTGAGAGAAAATAGTAGGCGGTCTCACCATCTGATCAGCGAGCAGCAGGACTGTCTTCAGGCTGAACTTGCGAGAGCAGAAGTTGAAGAGATCCTCCAGACTGGGCCCCAGCAGCTCCATCACCATCACGTTGTAGTCTCCTTCTGCTCCACACCACTTTATGGTTGGAATGCCCACTGCAAAAACATAGAAGTAAACACAATTACAATGGGAAGAACACAAAAATGTCAGGGGAACACCTTATGGTGATGTATTTCACCAAGCTGAAGGCAAAATAGAGAACAAACAATGAAGAAGATAGCAGTAGTAGTAGATCAAAGTAATGAGGACGGTGAGGACGTGAGGTGGGGCTGATGACATAGAAAGATGGAAACTGAACTCACCTCCTCCTTGCATCATCTTGTAGATCTTGCTCTCGATGTGGAGCTGGGGGTGTTTGGTCTTCACACATTCCAACTTGATGGCCACCTCTTCACCCACTGAAATATCTGTGCCTGAAAAAGGACAAATGGATTCTCAGTTTACTCGTCTGTAGCCACAATGTTGCATATATAGTTGTGGACACATGCAGCAACTGTCCCTGTAACTCTTCACCACATCTATTAGTTAAGCTGCAATGTTGTGCACAACCTCTCAATGTGACATTTCCAAGTGTGCAAGTTGTTTCACAGAAGGAGATTTCTCTAGGACAGGTGTATGGTGCAATTTGTACGACCATCTTAGACAGTTTGCACATCCATTCCGACTGTTTACAAAAGGTGACTGAACCATAAGGTTAAACAGCTGAATAAAGAAAACATTATGGACCTCTTTAAAGGTCTCTTTAAATAAAGATGATGATGATGATGATTATTATTTTGTGTGAATAACAACTGCTGGGTTCATGTAATTGACCAAACACCAAGTTCTTGTTTCAGCTACAGTACAGTCAGTGAATAAGTCCTGTGTAAATACAGGTTTAGATCAAGAATAGAATCATGTCAACATCTAGAAACCACATTACTGGCTCTGTGACAAGACATAAGTCCACTCCTTCAACATCTGCTTTCGACATGACAACATCAAAGTCAAGTTTTAATTAGGTAGAGAAGTTTTCTAAGCCTGCAAATCTAAAGCTATTTTGACAGAGATAAATGATGCCTACTTCAACTGGAAAGACCAGTGCTCCCAGTGTTTATTTAATCACAAACACACACATGACTACTGAGCAGTAAATACACATCAAATGAGTAATGCAAACTGAAAGAAGCCGCCTAGGAGAACTGAAATAGGGCAGTAGTTTGGGCTGTGGAAGGTACATTAGTTTCTGTTAATCATGCTTTAATAGCAAAGAAGCCTTTATTGTCACTATGTGTTAGGGCTGCTCGATGATGGCAAAAATCATTATCTCGATTATTTGGGTCAATAATTGATATCACGATTATTAAAAACGATTATCCATTTACTTTAATAACATCCATTTATTGAAAAAAAAAAAATGTGAACAGTATGTTTTAACAGTTGATTACCCTGAACGTTAAGTAGAAAAAAAAAAAATAAATAATTGTTATATTTTGATTATGTTGTTTTCATAATCGTTGCAAGCCAAAATTGTAATTGCGATTAAAATACGATTAATTGAGCAGCCCTACTATGTATAAAATACAATGAAATTACAATATGCCCATACAATAGTTGCTTAAAAAACACATATTCGCAAACCATTTTTACAAAAAGAAATAAAAGACAAAAACAAGAAGAAATACAGTTAAAGTGCTTTTGTTGAATAAATGAAGCAGATGTGCAATACAAAAAACAAGGCAGTTGTATGATATGAAAGGATAAAATAAAATAATATACTGGTGGCTGTATTCAAATTAGGGGTGGGTAATATGACGATATATATCGCTTCAACGCTTCTGCCCATTCACTTTGAATGGGGTGACGTCACGATTCGCCGAACTGCATTGTGGGAGCAAAGCGTAGCTTCTCTCACGGTGCTCGCTGCAAAAGTTGAACAATGTTCTACTTTTGACACCTCGACTGAGGCGTCAGCCAATCGAATCATATGCCAGTACAAGCTCTAGCCAATCAAACCGCGTGCTTGTGTGTCTGGGGCAGGAGATTCATGTGATTGGTTGTTGCTCGAGTTTCAGGGGCCTTTACCACTGGAGTTTCACCGCAGCTTTCAGCTGTGTTTACTCCTGTCATTCAAACAGGACGCACTGGAGAGGGGGCGGGGCTTATATCCATATAAATACTGTGGTGCAACTACGACAAAATGAACCTATTTTACCGTGATTTAATTGTAATACACATTTCAAAATGATGCAGAAGTAACTAAATACTGATAACGGTTAGTAAAAACCAAGCTGTCTAGTCTTCAGACAGTATTGCCTTTTGTTATTGCCTTTATTGATTCTGTTGGCTTATATTTTATCAATAAGGTATTTATATTGTTTTTCCCTTTTGAAACAGATGTTCAGTTATGTTAAAGTCACTTCAAGTCTAAAGTTTACATTTTAATTGTTTGGCACTGACTTTTTCCTCATTGATGTTTTACTTAGTTATGTTTTACTCTCCTTTTCATGTTTATTGATGTTACATCACTGCTAGTGCTAACTAAAACAGAAAGTGCATTTTTATACTGAGAAACTGTGCCTTGAATATTTTATTTTATTTAGCAAGAGTGCACTTTACTTGGTGAAGAAACCAGTGTTAACGTTTGTTGTGTAGGCCTACCTACTTGAACACTGAGGAAGCCATATAAAAATTCCTGTTGAATTATTCATTCAGGGATTCACGGCAGAATTAAAACCAGCTTGAAATGGTATTTTGGTCTGTTACTCCTTTTTATTTTAGTTTGTTTTACCTTGTAGGTGGTTGTACTGTTAAGTAACTTAAAAATAACCATAATAACCGACATGAAAAAATATCTTGATAAATATCGTCTATCGTGATACTGCTTGAAAAATATTGTGATATTATATTTTTCAATATCGCCCACGCCTAATTCAAATAGATGTAATAAAATGAACAGATCACCCATTTTAGCCATGTCCCATACTGCTCAAACCCCTCTTTTGAAGCCCTGCTAGAGAAATGCGGATCTTGGGCCCTTAGCTTGAAAAAAAGAAAGAAGAGGAGGCGGAGCTAATGCCTGATCAGAATTTTTTTTCAAAATACCAAACAGATCTTGCATTTTAGCCATGCCTCATTTCGCTCTATTTGCTCTTTCCAGCACTGTTTTTGCAGGGGGCTGATTCTGTGAGCTGCAGCTGACCACGCCCCCCTGCAGGAGAGGGGAGCGTGCTCTGAGATCAGCTGCTGGGCTGTCAGAAGAGGGGGAGAAAAAGAGATCTCCGTCCTCCGTGTTTTATTCTTATAGAAGTAAGAAGAGAAGTAATGGGGCAGAAACCCTCCTTTTTACGCAGCGGTCCAGACATAGAGATAAAAACGGCGACACATATTCTTCAACTGTGCTGTTATATTTACTGTATAGTGTCCTTACTGTAAGGTAATTATTATATGTACAGCACTTTGGCTCGACCAAAAATTGTTTTAAAAATGTGCTATATAAATAAAACTTGATTTGATATTCAGTTGCCAGTTATTTTGGCATTATGGCAGGGATATCTACTGAACAAAAATATAAACGCAACACTTTTGTTTTTGCTCCCATTTTTCATGAGATGAACTCAAAGACACAAAATAACCATTTCTCTCAAATATTGTTCACAAATGTGTGATAGTGAGCACTTCTCCTTTGCTGAGATAATCCATCCCACCTCACAGGCGTGGCATATCAAGATGCTGATTAGACAGCATGATTATTGCACAGGTGTGCCTTAGGCTGGCCACAATAAAAGGCCACTCTGAAACGTGCATTTTTGCTTTATTGGGGGGGTCTGGGGGGGTCTGAAAACCAGTCAGCATCTGGTGTGAGGGGTAGGGTTAGGGTAATGTTGTGAATCGAGTGGCCTGTGTTCGTCGTCCATAACATACGCCTGCCCATACCATAACCCCACCACCACCATGGGCCACTTCATTCACAACATTACCCTAACCCTACCACCAGATACTGACTGGTTTTCGGACCCCCCCCAGACCCCCCCAATAAAGCAAAACTGCACATTTCAGAGTGGCCTTTTATTGTGGCCAGCCTAAGGCACACCTGTGCAATAATCATGCTGTCTAATCAGCATCTTGATATGCCACACCTGTGAGGTGGGATGGATTATCTCGGCAAAGAAGTGCTCACTATCACACATGTGTTCTGATTTGTGAACAATATTTGTGAGAAATGGTTAGAAAATGTTTTAGATCTTTGAGTTCATCTCATGAAAAATGGGAGCAAAAACAAAAGTGTTGCGTTTATATTTTTGTTCAGTGTAGATACTTTCCAAGGTTTGACATCATGAATTGTGCTAGCAACGATGTTTTCAAATCTGTAATCAAAAAGCTCCTCAAAAACGCTATCGAAGCAGTTCCTGCCGTTGCTACGTTAGTTCAAACAGTAACAGCGGATGCATGTCAATTTAAATCAATACATAAAACTATTTTTTAAATCAATAAAATCATTTTCTAAATCCATAAAAGCATTTCAGTTAATATTGGGAGTCATGTCTTTACTTTGTTGAGAATGTGGCCATGTAATAAATAACACCTTCATGCCGATCTAGATCGCTTCGCGTCAGGCTCCTGATCAGCCTGTCGGTGTTCTTTTCCCCATAATGACCGCGTCGCTGCACATTATCCCATGCATATGATTATATAGAGTCATTATTCATTTGTTTTAAAGCAGGAGGCACAAAAGCTTGCCTCGGGGAGGGAGAAAAAGAGCCACAGGGGAGAATAAACAGAAGGGCAACTATGGCAACCATGCAAGGGAAGTCTTCTTTGTTGCTTTTGTGGCAGACTACAGCGCCACTTACAGGCCTGGCATATGTACTACAGCGTCTCCAGCGCTTTCGAGCAGCAATCGCCGGCCGTAGCCCAACCTCTCATTCCCCTGATAGGTGGAGAATTGACCACTAAGCGGAGCACCACTTTTGTGACGTAGAAAATAATTCAAATCTGGGTCAGTCTGTATCAGATCCGTTGCAGCCCCGTTTTTAGAGATTTGGGTATGGAGGAAAAGAGAGAGGGTTGTATTTTCTGACACTTGGTGAGTTCCCTGACACACCGGGGACACATATTCATGTATAAAAGACGTACAATAGTGCATGATAGGTCCCCTTTAGGCTACGACTTCATTTAGAAGACTGCCTATGCCTCTTGCTAAAGTGACAACTTCCCTGCTATGACATTAGTGAATAACTAAATTAAAGTCTGTTTCCTGTCCAATGTGCTCAACAAGTAACTGTGTATGTCAATCTACGGATACCGAAATACTTATGGGGGAAAAAACTATGACATTGAGATTTAAAATGCTAGGTGGATTGTGCCTTGGGCTTGGCTTCAACTTTGAAGCATTTCATTTAGTTATACACTGTACGACTATGAACTTGGTGAAGACTGTAAACTGGATGGTATCGTTTGTTAAATTGACCTTTGGCTTCAATTAAAGTGTCATGTAGATATACAATAAGGGTTACCCGTCATCTGGAAAAACACAACAGTGAAGCCAATAGGAAACAGTGGTAGAAGAAGTATGTAGATGCTTTACTTGAGTATAAGTACCAATACATTATTGTCAAAATACTTCATTACAAGTAAAAGTCCAAAGTACAAAAGGATTATCAGCAGTATTTAATATGTTATCTTATCATAAGTTATTGTGCAGTACAATTGTCTTTATGATATTTATATATGTGACATTTCTAGATACATTTGCTGCGTCAAGTAGAATTGTACTGTTGTAAACAAACACATATTGTAAAATATTTAAATATATGTACATTTATTGTAACTGAAAGAGTTAGTCCACTAGTTTAATTTTTAGAGATGCATTTTGTTAGAAGTAGCTAAAGCTGTTACTAATACTGTAGTGGAGTACAGTTTCACTATGTCCCTTTTAAATCGAGTGGAGTAGAAGTATACATTAGCACTAAATATAAATACTTAAGAAAAAGTACAAGTACCTCAATGTAAATACTCAAGTAAAGTACAAGTACCTCAACATTGAATTTAAGTACAGTACTTGGGTAAATGTACTTAGTTACTTCCCACCTCTGCAAGCAAACAACTGCATTAAGACTAAATCTACTTATACTGAGCCCTGTTCTTAAGAATAACATTACATACTGTCGATTAACCGATGTATGTTCATTAGGATGAATCCAAACCAGCAGCAATTTGACGTTTTCACTGGTATAATCGGAGATAATGTCATAAAAACAAGCTAGCTGCCTTACCTGCATCTTCTATAATGCCTGCAATGCCACAAATCTGTCAATCTAGTTCAACTCACATTTCATCCTTTTCAGTATTTCAGTGGACAAAATAACGTTACAGTAGCCAATTTACTAAGTTACGTATACATAACAACAAATGTTAGCTTACAGAGGCTATTACAAACGTGATTTGAACGTAATACAACTCTGTAATGATACAAATGTTGCTTAAAATCAACATGTCTAAACACATTTGGTTGGTGAAAGTACTGTCAAGATGAAAATAACATGTTACTCACCTAAATAGATGTCCCCGAAAGATCCACTTCCGATCTTCCTGCCCAGTCTGTATCGGTTCCCTACTCTCAGCTCCATCTCGCTGATAGCTAAGGCTGTTGCTTCGTTTGTACTTCGGGAGTTTATCGTTGCGTATCCTTAACGTTTAGCTTTTAACCTTTTGTTTACGTTACCACGGCAGATAACACCTTCACTAACCGATATACAACCCCCTTAATTCACATTCCCCCGCCCCCCAGAATCCCAGCTCCTTCCGTAACAATACAAATGTCACCATCCCTTTTTTACCTTTCTGAGGAACGGACACCTAAAATATCGACAGCGTTCGATAGTGTGAAAATCGTAGTTTATGTTCTCCGTATTTTCGGGGTCATTATTGCCCAGAAACAGAAGGATGGAGACGGATTTTACTGATGGATTTAACCCCTAATATCGTAAGCAGCTTCACTCCGCTGTCGGTTATTTTCCTCCGCCGTGAAAGCTGTCATTTGCAGCTGACGTCACTTCCCCTAGCAACTATAGGCAAATCTAGGAAAAACACCGAAACTGTTTGTTTAATGGTATCAAAAAAAAATCTGGAATGTTATTAACAAGCAATTATATCATTCATATTTAATAACTATATATTTGTATAATAAATTGCATAGTAATTAATAGGTCATTAACATAGGTAATTAACATAGACTGTATATATAATGAATCCATAAAAATCATAATCAAATTACTTTATATTTTTTATCCGGGGGTAACTTTGGTTTTGTGACATTTGGTCCATTTTAGAATGAAACAAAGAAAAGATAAATAGATAGATAATACAAAAATAAAAATGTTTCATAAACATAAGAAGTTAAAGTAATAATATACAATAAAAAGATTCAATAATTAAAATAAAATTAGAAACATTAAACATTAGAAGTTCAAGAAAATTGTCCAGTCAAAGATAAAAATGAGATGAAATAAAAATATGTATATAAACATAAGAAGTTTAACACACCAGCTTTTACACAATTGATAACAGAACTGTTGACTGCAGTGCCAGGGCACATGAAACCAAACTAGAATGAAATATGCAGGCCCATTTTTGCATGTTTGGAACATGGCCTGCGCTCAGGTGAATGTAATAAGTGTGTGGTTTTGCCCATATTGTAGTAAGAATCAGGAGAAATTGTGCAGACAATGTTATAGCAAACCAAATAAAAAACACAATAAAACTCAACACCTGCATCTTCAATGGGCCACAATTTCATTCTGTACTGTAAATGGATGTACGTGTATCAACAAACTGTAATCTGCTTGCTTTGCATACGACATAGTGGTTAGTGGTTACTAAAAACGCCTCACCCCTATTCCTATGAATGTCATTTAATCTGCTGTTATCAGTTTCGATTGTCAGACAGACAAGTTTTGGTTAGGATGAGACAAAGATCTTGTGTGTTGTTACAGCATTTAGAATCCACATCATAGACACACATTTTGTCACAAAAAAGGAAATATTGTAATAAACAGGGAAAAACATTCTGTGTAGGTTACTGGGTTTATTACACAATTAAAGCACTGAACACAGTGAGCTAGAATGGAAAATAATTGTATTCAACATCTTTTGGCCACCAGTCCTTCAATCTGTCTCAGTTCCTTTTAGAGAAGTAGGCCATGCTCCAATGTAACATCTAAGGTAGAACGTCATATGGAAATATATTCAAATACAGTCTTATTCATGCCGTTATTGTCAGAAAGCCAGCCAATAAATTAGTATACCAGCCGCAGCTTATTTATCTATTCCATTTGATTGATATGAGAGAGAGAGAGAGAGAGAGAGAGAGAGAGAGAGAGAGAGAGAGAGAGAGAGAGAGAGAGAGAGAGAGAGAGAGAGAGAGAGATGTTGTTCCATTTTAGAATGAAATAATAAAATATAAAAAAGAATAAATGTAAATAAAGGATGAAATAATAAAAACATAGCAAAAAAACATTTTTAAGAAGTAAATAAAATGTCTTATAAAAGCTTGAATAAAATCCAATCCAATAAAACATTTCTAAATAGGCTGCAAGCATAAAAATGTGCACAGTGTATCACAATATATAACATTTACTACAATATATACAGTAGATAGAGAAGTTTCTCCTCATATCCAAGCTAGGTCAACACAAGCTCCCTGGCCACGCCCATTGATCTGAATTGATTTTTCTGATTGGCTGCATGTGACCAAGCACACAGAATTTTTTGATTGGCTGAATGGAGGCCAGTCAACACAGCACTGAGGCCACTCACGTGGCAGCTCTGCTGTTACTGTTTGTGTAATCGGCAGGCACGTGTACACCAATGCGTGGCATGGATTTAGCTCTCTGCAGTCTCATCCTGAGGGAATAATAACTGAGGTTAAATAACCAATTACAGAAATTATTCAAAAACATTTAAGTTGCTCGTGATCATTTGTATACTGTGACTTATTGGTTGAAATAATCGTTGTACTTCAGATATAATAATGTAATTTGCATAAAAAGTCAAGAGCAGTTTTAATTTTAGCGAAAAAAACAACATTTGACATGTAATGAAGTCATCCAGCCAGTTAGATTTTACAATGTGTAAATTGAAGTGGAGTGTTTTCCGTAATGGGGATAACTCGATATTTATTCCCATTGATGAGCAAAATCAGGCCCTTGTGTGTTGGTTGGCCTAAGTGGAGACTTTTAGTAAAGACTGTTCCAGGAACAAAGACATGCTGAGTTTCCAGAATACAGTGAACGTAAAGCTCTTGATGTTTTTAGGACAGTGTTCTCTCAGCTGGGTGGAGCTGCCAGAGTTGAGGAGGTTTAATCCAATCATTAGGGTTCATGTTCTCCATCCGTGCATTACACATGTGAGACACTCAGTATTTTGCTCTTATTTCATGTATGAAAGGGCCTCAAAAGACATGAACAGATCATCAATCACAAGACGCTGCTTCATTTGAATGTTTCACCTACTTGTTGTTTTAGAATTCTGTGAAACGAATAATACATCATTTACCAGCTGTTCAAGGGTTTTGACATCTAAACTTAACATTTCTTAAAAATGGCAAGCCAATCCAATTACGTGGAATCTAGAATAAAATCATTAGTCATGATTGTTTGCAGACATACAGTCTAACCATCTGATACAGGTTTCTAAATGCAGCACTTGGTTGTCTCACTATAAATGAGCCAATATTATCCCGTGCAAAACATGCTGCAATATTTAACTGTGCACAAACTGCAGTGCAAAATATGCTTTGCAAATACTAAAAATGTACACAAACCTAACAAAGAATGAGATCCCCTCCATTACAGAAAGGAAACAGTGAGTAAAGATAAAGCATTTAGTTTTATCTTTTATAAAAGGGAGGAAGACTAAAACATTAAGACAAAGAAAAACATAAAGAAGGAAGTAAGGAGGAAGCAATGAAGGAACAGAGTGAGGTGCATGTGAGAAGGAAAGAATAAAGTAAGAAAGGGGGAAAATAAAGTGAGGAAGCAAAAAAGTTGGAATATTTGAAAAAAGGGATATGAAAGGAGGGAAGGAAGCAGGACATAAGCAAGGAGGGGAGCAAGGGAGGATTGAAGAGAGGATACAATTATGGAATCAAGGGAGGAAGGGAGGAAGCAAAGTAAGGAGGATGGACTGAATAAGTAGAAAGGAAGAGAGAGAAGGAATGAAGGAAATGATGAAGGAAGGAGGGAAAAAGATGGAAAAATAAGGAGGAAAGATGGAAGGGTTAAAACAAAAAAAGCATGGAGAAAAAAAAGGAAGGAAATCAGGAAAGCAGGAAGGGATGAAGGAAATGAGAACTGAAGGTAGGAGAAATTAAGGTAAAAGAAGAAAGAAAGGAAGTTTAAGAGGAAAAAATAAATTCATTAATTAAGGAAGGAGGACAGGAAATAATGAAAGAGAGAAGAAAATGAAAATATAATGGAAGTAAAGGATGAAGGACTAAAGGTAGCATGGGATGAAGAAAGGGAGGATGAAGCAAGAAAATAAGGGCTGAGAGAAGGAAGGAAGGAAGGAAGGAAGGAAGGAAGGAAGGAAGGAAGGAAGGAAGGAAGGAAGGAAGGAAGGAAGGAAGGAAGGAAGGAAGGAAGGAAGGAAGGAAGGAAGGAAGGAAGGAAGGAAAGGAGAAAGGTATACAAAATGAAAAAGTAAAGAATTAAGGGTGGGGGGCAGTGGCGGCGCCAGAGATTTCGTTTGCGGGTGCTGTGGGGTAGCTTGACGTTTCATAGAGGGTGCTCAAACATTTAGGGTTTCCCATTATTGTACCGGGCGCTACTGTGGAATTTTCTACTGCAACAATCCCCACACACAGTGTTCATGACTGTTACAATGAAGGCTCAACATCAGCTCATGGCATATAAGCAGGGGTCAAGTGCTATTTTTACAAGTGGGGAGTGGACCTAACATCCTCTAGGGGGGTCTGGGGGGATGCTCCCCTGGGAAGATTTATTTTTTAAATATTGAAGTTGAAAGCATCAATCTGGTGCACTTTGAGAGCAAAATGAAGAGATCTATGGATACATCTCTCAACACCCATTTGAAACAGACCTGAAAACAGATTTACTTTTTCTTTATGGATATTGTACAAATAACTCCCCTTTTAAACTTTATTCTTGTTATACTGTCATATAGTATTTCATACCTGTTTTTCATTTATGCTCTTATTTTTGTATAACTATAATGATCATATAAACGTGTGCCTCAGAAATAGTTATTTACATTAATCGTGACCAAACCGTTTGAGACCCACTGAGATAACTTAGACTAAAGTTAACTATCTAAACACTCAGAGAGTCCTTTAGTTCACTGAGCCTCTCAGTCTGACAGGAGAGGACTCTCCTCCACCTTGTTGTGGAAAAAGCTCCTTATATCCATTAGCGTAGCTAGCTAGAACCAGATGCTAACCACAACGATCTCCGGTACCGGTGCGCGCTCTCTCTCTCGCTTGCTCGCGCGCGCACACAATATGGCTCGTGCCACACACACACAGAGCAGAGCTTGAATGAAAGACAGAGACCCAGACGTAGGCTACTTGTATTGTACTGTAGCATATTATTTTCGAATCAATCATTTTTCAAATTATGAATTTCACACATAAAAAAGACATACATTTATTGGGGGTGCTTAGGGGGTGCTATGGCTATCCTGGGGGGTGCTTCAGCCCCCCTGGCGCCGCCACTGGTGGGGGGAAGGAGTTCAAGTATCTCGGGGTCTTGTTCTCGAGTGAGGGAACAATGGAGCGTGAGATGGGCCGGAGAATCGGAGCAGCGGGAGCGGTACTACAGTCGCTTTACCGCACCGTTGTGACGAAAAGGGAGCTGAGCCAGAAGGCAAAGCTCTCTGTCTACCGGGCCATTTTCGTTCCTACCCTCACCTATGGTCATGAAGGATGGGTCATGACCGAAAGAACGAGATCGCGGATACAAGCGGCCGAGATGGGTTTTCTCCGCAGGGTGGCTGGTGTCTCCCTTAGGGATAAGGTGAGAAGTTCGGTCATCCGGGAGGGACTCGGAGTTGAGCCGCTCCTCCTTCGCGTCGAAAGGAGCCAGTTGAGGTGGTTCGGGCACCTAGTTAGGATGCCACCTGGGCGCCTCCCTAGGGAGGTGTTCCAGGTACGTCCAGCTGGGAAGAGACCAAGGGTTAGACCTAGGACCAGGTGGAGGGATTATATCTCTTCGCTGGCCTGGGAGCGCCTTGGGGTCCCCCAGTCAGAGCTGGTTGATGTGGCCAGGGAAAGGAAAGGAAGGAGAATATGGATGGATGGATGGATGGATGGGAAGGAGGCAAGTAAAGGGGCAAAATAAATGAAGACATGAATGAAGCACTTTAGGAAATTCGAGGAAGAAAGGAATGAAAGCATGTGTGGAATGAGGTATTTTCCTTATTCTTTGCATGAGTTAGCAAATCAAATCAAATCAAATCAAAGTTTATTTATAAAGCACATTTATAAAGCACATTTATAAAGCACATTTAAAAGCGATTTTTGGTCGGGCCAAAGTGCTGTACATGTAATAAATACTACAATCACTTAAAAACACATTACTACATTCATAATAAAAGACAATAAATTACAACAGATATATAGAAAACACAGGGAAAAGTCAGGAGTCGTGCTCCGCTCTGACTAAAAGGCCAGGGAGAAGAAGTGTGTTTTAAGAGTAGATTTAAAAAAACCCTAGGGTCTGGGACGACCTCACATGGAGGGGCAGAGTGTTCCAGAGCCAGCTGCTGTGAAGGCTCGGTGCCCTCGGGGTTTTGAGCCTGGTCTTGGGCACTAACGGCAGCAGCTGGTCAGCAGACCTTAAAGCTCTGGCTGGGGTGTAGCGCTGGAGGAGTTCAGCTATATAGGCCGGAGCCAGCCCATTTAGTGCTTTGAAAACAAATAAAAGGAGTTTAAAATCAATTCTGAACCGAATTGGAAGCCAGTGCAGTGGGGCCAGAATTGGGGTGATGTGGTCACGCTTTTTGTGGCCAGTGAGTAGACGTGCAGCTGCGTTCTGCACTAGCTGCAGGCGTTTAATTGACGCCTGGTCCATACCCACGTACAGAGCGTTGCAGTAGTCCAACCTCGAGGTAACAAAGGCGTTAATAATCCTTTCCAGGTCTTTAAAAGATAAAAACGACTTGGTCTTGGCCAATAGTCGTATTTTAAAAAAGCAGGTTTTGACTACGCTGCTGACCTGCTTATCAAATGTAAAAGCGCTATTGAAGATCACTCCAAGGTTCATGACAGAGGGGAGGATGTTTTTATTGAGGGAGCCCAGAATATCAACCGGGGAGGCTGGAGGTTGGTGTCCAAAACAGATGACCTCGGTCTTGCTCTCGTTGAGGGTGAGGAAGTTTTGGCTCAGCCAGGATTTGATCTCTGCTAAGCAGTTCATCAATAGCTGTAATGAGTTGTCATTTGAATTGAGTGGCAGATAGATCTGTACATCGTCGGCGTAGCAGTGGAAGGGGATGTTGTGTTTTGTGAGAATTGAACCTAGGGGCAGTATGTACAGTAGAAAAAGGATGGGGCCCAGAATCGAGCCTTGGGGAACCACACAGGTAAGAGGAGAAGGTACCTAGCAGCACAGAGAAGCTACATTCTGTCAGGTAGGACCTGAACCAGAATGGAAGGGTCGAGATTTTTCTTTTTAAGTAGTGGCTTGACCACTGCATGTTTGAAGGCAGCTGGGACACATCCTGAGCTAAGAGAGGTATTTATAAGTAATAAAATACTTGCTCCAACTGATTCGAAAACATCTCTGAGAAGGCGAGAGGGAATGCTGTCTGAGGTGCAGTTTGTCGGCCGCAGGTGCTTGGCTACATCCGAGAGAGAAAAGAGGGATACAGGCTCCAAGTGGTCGAGGACAGCAGGGCACAGAAAAGGAGCAGGATCTGGGGTAGCACTAGTATAGGCTAGCCTAAGAGCAGATACTTTTTTCAATAAAAAATGTAAGAAACTTATCACAGAGAGTAATCGATGGCACAATTGGAGAAACATCACAGGGATTAATGATCGAGTTGAGGACATTAAAAAGAACCTGAGGTTTATGGCTGTTTTTGGAGATTAAAAGAGAAATGTGCTCCGTTTTGGCTGCTTTGACTGCCGTCTGATAGTCGGAGAGGCAAGCACGAAGGATTTCTAAGGAGACATGGAGTTTATCCTTTTTCCATTTTCTCTCTGCACGCCTGCAAGCTCGTCTGAGAGCACGAGTACAGTCATTGAGCCACGGCTCTGAGAGAACTTTGGTGCGTCTAAGCGTAAAAGGAGCAACAGAATCCAGTATTAGGGTACATGTCGAGTCAAACATGGAGATAAGCTCATCAGCACTAAAAACACAGTTCACCTCTAATTTACAGATCGGAGAAGCATTAAAAACATCAGAGAACTGTGAGGCAGTCAAGGGGTTAATTGAACGCAGACGACACGCAGGGGCACGTGATTCGACTCCTGCGGAAGGGATCGAGGTTGTAAACAGAACCAGTAAATGGTCTGAGATAAGCGTTGCTACACATATTTCATCCACAGATACGACAGTCCAAACGATAATACTAAGTCTAAAATGTGTCCTTTGTCGTGTGTTGGGCCAACCACGGACTGAACGAGACCAAAAGAATCAAGGAGATTTAAAAAGTCCCTAACCAGAGGTTTGGACTCGCAACACACATGAACATTGAAGTCTCCGCAGATCAAAATACGATCATATTTCACCATGATCCTGGACAGAAAGTCAGAAAAGTCACTTAAGAAATCCTTATTGCACTTTGGCGGACGATACACGACTGAGCAGAGTATAGGCGAGGCTGGGTTCAATTCAAAAAGCTGCAACTCAAAGCTAGCATAGCTACACTGAACAAAAATATAAATGCAACACATGGGAAAGCGTGGTGGTGCACTGGTCCATCAAAAAGCACACCTGACGGCTTCTTCTGGGACTTATCCACGCCTCGGATGCCATGGCCCTCCCGCTGCACGCCATGTGAGGGATCGGTGGATTCGCCCTGTTTTTCCGGAGCTGCGGCCTCTTCTGGGCCCGCTGACAGCTCCTCCTGCCCGACTGACTGCTCCCGGCCCGCACAGCGTTCAACACGCACATCTTCGTCAGCTGAGACGCACTACACCTTCGGCCAGCCCGGAGCGAAAACTCTGCATGGCTTTGCTAAATGCTAGGTCGATAGCAAACAAAACGTTAATCAAAATCTGTGATAGTGAGCACTTCTCCTTTGATAACCCATCCCACCTCACAGGTGTGGCATATCAAGATGCTGATTAGACAGCATGATTATTGCACAGGTGTGCCTTAGGCTGGCCACAATAAAAGGCCACTCTGAAACGTGCAGTTTTGCTTTATTGGGGGGGTCCGAAAACCAGTCAGTATCTGGTGTGACCACCAAGTGTGTTACACTTTGCCTCACGCAGTGTAACACATCTCCTTCGCATAGAGTTGATCAGGTTGTTGATTGTGGCCTGTGGAATGTTGAACCACTCCTCTTCAATGGCTGTGCCAAGTTGCTGGATATTGGCAGGAACTGGAACACGCTGTCGTATACGCCGATCCAGAGCATCCCAAACATGCTCAAAGGGTGACATGTCCGGTGAGTATGCTGTCCATGCAAGAACTGGGATGTTTTCAGCCTCCAGGAATTGTGTACAGATCCTTGCAACATGGGGCCGTGCATTATCATGCTGCAACATGAAGTGATGGTCGTGGATGAATGGCACAACAATGGGCCTCAGGATCTCGTCACAGTATCTCTGTGCATTCACAATGCCATCAATAAAATGCACCTGTGTTCGTCGTCCATAACATACGCCTGCCCATATCATAACCCCACCACCACCATGAGTCACTCGATTCACAACACTGTTAGATATTGAAAGGGATTTACGCTCCACGTTTCAAATCTCTCCGCGTCCGTCTAGAGCTATTTTATATGGAAGGAATTCAGTGCCACCAAGTCAACAATACTCTACTTTAATGGCAATATTACAATGCAACAGAAATCATTACATTCAATACAATAATACATACAATACAATAATACTTGGGAACCCAAATTACCTGGTGATCACGTCAGCCAGCCAGCAGAAAGAGAGAGAATTCAGTTGTGTCTTTTGCCTTTATGCTGAAGCAATGGGAGGGATCATCCGATCTCTCCCCTTTGATTGGCAGCCCAAATATCCCCAACACCTCAAATCTTAAATTCCCCCACTCACAGGTGGCGAGAGCATTTGCATACAGTGCAAGTCAAGACATGCGGCCACCTTCCCCCCATGGCCCTTTGTCCTCAAAAGTCCATATGGTCTCTCTGAAGTCACATGTGATGGCCCAAAGTCCAGCTCACAGTTTTACCCAAACAATTCCCATTTTTAAGCTTATTCATTTGGAGCTAACATGAATACATTCAAATATTCTACTGCAATCCCCCTTTTGATTTAAATTTAATAAATCAACTACTTTCAAGACATTCACATTCGTTCTGGGATTCAGACTATTTAAACGTTCAGAAATGGCTCCACATATCAACTTCATACGACCGTGTTAGAAATACCAAAATATGTAAATAACTCCATACATCAATTACATCACTTAGTAACAACAAAGTTAAAACCCTTCAATCAGAATGATTGAGTATAGTCAATCGTCATAAGGTATAACCTTCACAGTGGTGATTCAATTAATCTGTAATCTGCAAGATTGCGGTGTCTTCAAGCTTTAACATTACTTCATGTATACTTCATTCCGCCTTAGTCAAAATGAGATATTTAGGAGACAGCAAGTCTGTCTTCTCATAAATATCAACAACCTGAAATGCCCTGCCTCCTATCATAAGAAGAGGCAGCTGCAAGGTCATCTACAGTTCAGAGCCACACATGATATCAGTGCATTAAAACTTCCCAAAGAGTGGAGACAACAGTATGTCTCCAACATATCCCTCCTGTCTATACTCCGGAATAACATAGACCTTGGAAAAATACAAATGATTGTAAAAGATCAAAAATTCATATACAAAAGTACCCAAACGGCTGAGGTAGGTAGATTGTATAGGCACATGTTTTAATGTAATCCCCATGGTCTAATTCTTTCTCTGTACATCGTCAGTTTCTATCCCTCAGACCCGTTACTGTTTCCCTGCTCACGTCCACTCTTTAAATTCTACTGGGTTCTGTTGGTTTCTTCACTGGTTTGAGACAAGTGCCCTTATTGGAAATCACCTCCCTTTGTAGCCAGACTTCACCACAGTAGAGTTTCTGTCTTTTAGGTTTAAAACAGCTTCACAGTCAGATGTATCCAGGATGGTCTCTCCGCCACTCTAACTGCAGTCGATGTAGACAGGAGTGCTTGGTAGGGACCCTCCCCCTTTGGCGAGTGCCTGCTCTTCCTCTTTATCGCTCTGGTGAACACTCACTCTCCTGGTTTCACTGTCTGCGTAGTGTCAGGTACTTCCATCCGTGGCGAGACCCAGAACTCCTGATACTGCGTCCTTGGATACGCTTCCCACACCGTGGAGTCGCCACCCTTGCTTGGTCAGGTACAGCAGGCCCAGCACGCGGAAGATGAAAGCTTTCACACATCCTTCCTGGAGGTTTCCCCACTGCGCACTGATTCCAGTGGTACCAGATGTCTCCTTTCCCTTCCAAGCGGACAGCGTGAGATGTCCTCTGCATCGCCCGATGGGGTCCAGAGAACCTGGGTCCCAGCCACTTGGGTCTGATGTCCCCCTTTTGCCTCTGCAACCTGTGTGGAGAAATCTGATACAAATCCCTCAATCCTACGCTCAGGGCTCCTGGGAACTGGTGACCATGAGTGAGCTCAAATGGAGAGAAACCTGTCCCTTTGTTAATTGAGCTCCTGATTGACATAAGAGCTAGAAGCAATGCGTCTAACCATTTCATGCCTGTCTCTTCACATGTTTTCTTATATCTAGTAATATATTTTATTTCATGTTTTTTACTCATAAAACAATATGACATTGTCCAGAATAGTAGTTAACTTTATATAACTTTTACTCTTTCTAATCTTTTCAAACATCTTAATTGTCTTGTCTCTCTCTCTCTCTCTCTCTCTCTCTCTCTCCTACATACTTTTTCCCACTTCACTCGTGGTATTTTAACCACTTTTTATCCTTCTAAGCAAGATATCACTTCAACACATTTAATATCTTGCCCTGTCCATCTATTTCAGTCTTCTTCTATCCATCTGTTCTCTTTTCTCTTCAGCCTTCAACAACCTTTTCTTATTTCCATTTCTAACCAGTCTTTTACTTATAATCTGTCCCTTTCCTAGGACAGGTAAATACATCCTGCTACTGTAGTGTTCACAAATAAATCTCCATGCAAACTGCTACTGTACACTCAAAAGTGATCTGTTTCATTTTGAAAAGTCAGCTTTTTGAAAACCAACATGGCTCAGTTCAAAATTTTGTTTCAAAACAAAACTCCTCATCTCTTCCCGACATGATTTGACATGAAGATGATTTGCTAACACTATTTTTCATTGTGATATTTGTTCAAACAGAGACTGCATCTGTCTCTGGATTTAAATATATGCCTGATGGCAGTATATGCATAAAAATAAAAATAAGTGTCCAGGTTTTTAACATCTGTCATTAAAGGACTGTATAAAAATAAGACATGTCATCTGATTAATCTAAAATCAGAATTTAACAGATAATTTGTGTAGTACATCCCACCATTTTTAGGGACGCCTAATTAACATTCTCAAATCTTCAATTAACTTGACCTAAAAAGCTAAAACAGTGCTGTTTTATGATACCTAAAAAAATACTACAATAGATTTTAGACTATAAAATGTAAATATCAAATTAATAGTTTCCACTCTGTTCAGTGTAACACTGACCCATTGTCTAACAACCCCCCCTTTTCTGAAAAGGAATCCCATTTACTGTGTTTTCATTTTCAGAAACATCAAGAAAGAATGGTAATGCATAGGATGCAGAGGCGAGAGCTGTGACCTGGGAACTTTACGACCCTGGCGTCCTGCTTCAAAGTGTCCTCATAGCTGTCTTTTACGACACTGGCCTCCTGCTTCAAAGTGTCCTCATAGCTGTCTTTTACGACACTGGCCTCCTGCTTCATCGTAAAACTCCTCAGTTTTTCCCTCTGCATGTTGTCTGTTAAATCTACTCAAATGATGGGCTAAATGACGTTCCCACGTCTGTGTGTTTAACTGATCTACCTCTGGATTGTCCTCCATCAGACTTTTAATTTCTTTCGGCACCGCTGCAAGCACTGCCTTACGGAACATCTGTATATGTTGGTCATTATTATCTGGACTGTAATCAGTTGCCATTGTGTATTGTTGGCGTGCCCTGAGCAACATGGTTGCTGCAGCCTCTCCAGGTGTAAATGTAAATGACAGTGAACCGTAACCTCCCCCTGTCTGTGGGAAATGCTCTCTCATTGCTTTGCCCAGCTTGCTGTGAACATCATTAAAAGAAATAGGCACGTCATCTTTCATTGTCAATGTTCCTGATCTATCCTCAACTCTTTCTACCTCATAATAGGAAGTCTGTTGTGCTAATATTCTCCTGAAATCTCCCAGACAGATAGTCTGTCCTACAGCCATGTCCGCAAACCTTCGCATCCAATGTCTCCCTCCCTCAGTAGGCAATGGCATTTTATCGATCAGCGCATGTATGTCACCTAATGTGAAAGGATGATAAGCCGTTCTCCCATCTTGCGCGACTACTAAAGGCGCCTGTACTACTGGACAAATAAAGGCATGCTCGGTTGGGTGTTCTGCGGTGTGGTGAGACCTTAATCTGTTACGAGGCATTGAAAGAACCTGATCTACCTCCATTAGTTCACTGATTGTTCCTGTCATAGATATCTGCTTAACTTTGCACCTCGCCCTCCTGCTGTCTTTCTCTTCCATTCAATGCTGTGCCCAAATTACCTATGGTGTCGTCATCTCCCACTCTATTCTCTGTTATCATTTTATCGTGTAGGAATCGGAGATCAGTACAAGCCTTTTCTTTAGCCCCCTGTTTGATACCGCTTAAAATCAATCTCTTAATCTGTTCCCATTGCTCCCGGTAACTCTCTGGAATTTCAGAATCGTTTTTAGCATTCTGTCGTTCCATATTCACTTCGCTTTTATTTATCTGACTCAATTAATATGTGCTCACATGTATTAATATACTGGGCTATTGTCGTAGTTACTATTAACGCGCTTCCCGTCTTCAATACCGGTCAGCAATGTAATGTTTAAACTCAGCGCTTGAAGCTAAATTCATATAAAAATGTCAAAGGTGTACTACCCCCTTTCAGCCACTAGATGGCAGCAGCAGACCACAAATGAGCCTCACTCATCCGAGTGCTTCTTTGAGATCCGCCAATATTGAGTAATTACCATAAAACAGACCTCCGGCTTTTAGCTTTGAGCGTTCGTCTGTCCTGTAAAAACCCCTCAGTTCTAGACGGCGACCCGATCTGAAATCGGGTTTCCAGGTCTGACGTGCGGGAATCAAACCTCACAACCCCCAGCCTGCACCGGCTTTACGCCACTGTGGACTAAAATACCTACAGATCCGCGCTAAACTGCTCTTATGTACGCCACTCAGGACTATATCTACCTGCAGATCCGCGCCAAACTGTAATTAATATGTATTTCATTTCATTTCATTTCAAACCTTTATTTAAACACATAGGTCCCTTGAGATCATGGATCTCTTTTACAAGGGAGACCTGCATCAATGTAACTGTCTATGTACGCCACGCAGGACTATATCTACCTGCGATCAACGACTATGTTTAAAATATGCATTGTATATTCCATTTAAACTTTAAAAACACTGTGAAACGCCTTCAGACAATCCTAAAATTTTAGTGTATTCAATCACAGACAATCAATTTTCATAACAGGCGTCTGTAAGTACCTTCTCTGTATAGTTATGCAGGGCCCTGCTGATTGTCTGAGGTGTTTAAAAGCGCTTATTCCCGACCCAATCCGGTCGTCTGAATTCCTCCTCAGCTCGTTATCCTGCACGTCGGCTCACCATTTGTTAGATATTGAAAGGGATTTACGCTCCACGTTTCAAATCTCTCCGCGTCCGTCTAGAGCAGGGGTGGCCAACCAGTCAGAGGAGCCACATCAAACACACAGTCACTGATACCGCTGGTTTCAGTTTTTTGTTTTCTGGAGAAAAGATTTCAACCATGTCACTGATGCATTTTTGTGGCATTGGGATATATATTTTTTAAATCCTCTGGAGCAGAGAGAGGAGCTGTGGATTATTGTTATTGATTAATGCATCAGTGTTTTTTAGGGTCAAACACACTAAACTCACAATTTAAAATGAAAGCGTTTAGTTTATTTAATAAAAGAGCACATGTTCAATGTGAAAAGTGACAGTAGTTATAGATTATTTGCAATATATATAATAATAATTATATATATTTTTTAAATATATATAACTCCGTTCGCCGGGCGCAGCGCCCCTCCAAGACAATGGTAGGGGAAACACTGGATAGTGTTTAATCAAGGATAGGTTTTCCCCCCCTCAAAGGTGATTGGTTCACTGCATCACAGGTATTATTGTGATTGGCTCTTGGGCCACATCAAAATTAGACACGCTGTCATCCTCTCATACTGACACCTGACACCATACATACACAGGTAGGGAGAGCCAGGACGAAAGTAACGGAACGATTTTATCCGAGCCCAAACAACTTTGACCGGCAAAATTACGTCAGAATGATCAGCATTCAATACTTAACAGACCTACTAAATATCAGGTTTAACTGTCAGGAGTAGCTAGTGTTGTCACAATACCAACATTTTAGTTTCGATACCAAGTCAAGAATTGCGATTCCGATTATTTTTCGATACTTTTCTTAAAAAAAGGGAAACAGTCTTAAATGTAATTATTGTGCCATAACCATAACCACAACACAAACTTTTAAACAATGAGAACAATAAATACAATAAATGACAAGAATTCGTATTAAATCAAATTAATACATTTCTTAAAGACAGGCCTCGTGGTGTCCGTAGGCTTGCCCTCACTGTCAGAGATATAGCTCAAATACTTCCACATTTCTCTTTTTTGTCAACAAGCCGAGGCGCAGCGGCAGTAGCACTCCCACTTGCAGCCATGCTTCTCGTTTTCTCACATGCTCTGGCAGCTAGCGCGTGCACGAGAGAGGGGAGGCACTTGAGCGTGCTTGAGAGGGGCGGGACTGCAGGCACGGCTGCAGGGAGTGGAAGCAGAGCGCTGAACACACGGCTCTTATTAAACGGCGCTTTCTCATCGGAGTACTTCCCCCGTCATTCTTAAAGTACCGATACTAATGAAACAGAGGAATAGTAACGTTTTTAACGGCAGGGTATCGCGGTACCTTTCAAGTATTGGTACACCGTGCAACACTAGTCAGGAGTCAGTGTCTCTCCTCCAAACTCAAACATATACAATTCGATGTGAACTGAAGAGCCGCATGAAACTAGGCAAAGAGCCGCATGCGGCTCGAGAGCCGCGGGTTG
The DNA here is from genome assembly GCA_902827135.1 of Harpagifer antarcticus. Taxonomy (NCBI): domain Eukaryota; kingdom Metazoa; phylum Chordata; class Actinopteri; order Perciformes; family Harpagiferidae; genus Harpagifer; species Harpagifer antarcticus. Next base: position 5,803,679 of record CADEHL010000476.1, on the reverse strand, counting down.
GCCACCCCTGGTCTAGAGCTATTTTATATGGAAGGAATTCAGTGCCACCAAGTCAACAATACTCTACTTTAATGGCAATATTACAATGCAACAGAAATCATTACATTCAATACAATAATACATACAATACAATAATACTTGGGAACCCAAATTACCTGGTGATCACGTCAGCCAGCCAGCAGAAAGAGAGAGAATTCAGTTGTGTCTTCTGCCTTTATGCTGAAGCAATGGGAGGGATCATCCGATCTCTCCCCTTTGATTGGCAGCCCAAATATCCCCAACACCTCAAATCTTAAATTCCCCCACTCACAGGTGGCGAGAGCATTTGCATACAGTGCAAGTCAAGACATGCGGCCACCTTCCCCCCATGGCCCTTTGTCCTCAAAAGTCCATATGGTCTCTCTGAAGTCACATGTGATGGCCCAAAGTCCAGCTCACAGTTTTACCCAAACAATTCCCATTTTTAAGCTTATTCATTTGGAGCTAACATGAATACATTCAAATATTCTACTGCAACACTGACATCAGAAAACCACTGACATCAGAAAACCGCTCACCCACACGACGCCACACACGCTGTCTGCCATCTGCCCTGAACAGTGAAAACCGGGATTCATCCGTGAAGAGAACACCTCTCCAACGTGCCAGACGCCATCGAATGTGAGCATTTGCCCACTCAAGTCGGTTACGACGACGAACCGGAGTCAGGTCGAAACCCCGATGAGGACGACGAGCATGCAGATGAGCTTCCCTGAGACGGTTTCTGACAGTTTGTGCAGAAATTCTTTGGTTATGCAAACCGATTGTTGCAGCAGCTATCCGAGTGGCTGGTCTCAGACGATCTTGGAGGTGAACATGCTGGATGTGGTGGTCCTGGGCTGGTGTGGTTACACATGGTCTGCGGTTGTGAGGCCGGTTGGATGTACTGCCAAATTCTCTGAAACGCCTTTGGAGACGGCTTATGGTAGAGAAATGAACATTCAATTCACGGGCAACAGCTCTGGTGGACATTCCTGCTGTCAGCATGCCAATTGCACGCTCCCTCAAAACTTGCGACATCTGTGGCATTGTGCTGTGTGATAAAACTGAACATTGGTGGCCTTTTATTGTGGCCAGCCTAAGGCACACCCGTGCAATAATCATGCTGTCTAATCAGCATCTTGATATGCCACTCCTGTGAGGTGGGATGGATTATCTCGGCAAAGGAGAAGTGCTCACTATCACAGATTTTGATCAACGTTTTGTTTGCTATCGACCTAGCATTTAGCAAAGCCATGCAGAGTTTTCTCTCCGGGCTGGCCGAAGGTGTAGTGTGTCTCAGCTGACGAAGATGTGCGTGTTGAATGCCGAGCGGGCCAGGAGCAGTCAGTCGGGCAGGAGGAGCTGTCAGCGGGCCCAGAAGAGACCGCAGCTCCGGAAAAACAGGGCGAATCCACCGATCCCTCACATGGCGTGCAGCGGGAGGGCCATGGCATACGAGGCACAGCACTGTCATTGGTGGCAGTCGCAATTTCTACAGGCTCGCACTACCTGTTAGGATCTGGCATCTGTTAGCATCTAGCTCTCATGCTTACAAACTTTTAGCCATCCCTGCTTATACAAGTAGTATTCAGATGCTGGTCCCTATACAGTGAGAACAAAACTGGGTAAAACAGCTTTTAGATATGCTGCCCCACAGCTTGGAACAATGTACAGAAGGAGCTGAAACTCTCAGATGTAATCACTATGAGGGAATTCAGGTCCATCTTAAAGGACAGAGAACACGACACCATTGGTAGATGTGAGTGCTCGTATATCCTGAAATCGTTTTAAATGTTGCCAGTTTTGAATGATTTTTAATAGTTTGTTTTACTTCGCATATTGACTGGCTAATGTGCCATTTTATTCGTGTTTTACAGCTGTATTTGTCTGCCTGTCATGTCTGTGTTTTATCTGTTGTAACTTTGTACATGCTGCCCTTCTTGGCCAGGTCACTCTTGGAAAAGAGATTTTAATCTCAATGAGACTTGTACCTGGTTAAATAAAGGATATAGTAGTTTTAGTTGTCTGCGATCTGCGGAGGCCTACTCCCACCTGTCGAGTACGGCTGTACTGAGGTGTTTTTCCTCCGGAGACGTCGCGAAGAGACGGAGCGGCTCCACCTGTTGCTGCCTGCGATCTGCGATTTACGGAGGCCTGCTCGTCGCGAAGAGACGGAGCGGCTCCACCGGTTGCTGCCTGCGATCTGCGATCTACGGAGGCCTGCTCCCACCTGTAGAATACAGCTGTACTGGAGAGGTTTTTACCCCGGAGTCGTCGCAGAGAGACGGAGTGGATCCAGGCTTCGGGCTTGGCCTGCTTCCACCGGGCGTGTGCTGCTGTGCGGAGGAGGATTTTACCACGGCTGGGGCCGGCTTTCCACCTGTCCTGGTTCTGCTGTAGCAAACACGTGGGTTTGCTATCCTGGCTCCAAAATGGTGGAATGAGCTCCCCATTGACATCAGGACAGCAGAAAGCCTGCACATCTTCCGGCGCAGACTGAAAACTCATCTCTTTCGACTCCACCTCGAGCGATAGAATTACTAACAAAGAACTGCTAACAGAGCACTTATATATGAATGAATGAAAACTTTATTACAGACTCAGGGTCCAGATAAAAGACAAGACATTACATAGATAAAAGACAAGGCATTACATATGATACATTACATACACAGCATAAAAAGAATTCATAGTTTAAGAATAATTTAAATCAGTGTCCTACAAAGAGACAACTATACCAATGTCTCCACAGCTGTGATTGGTAGTGTGTAGTACTATACCTTATGTTCGATAAGGCCAAGAGGATTTCATTATCAGAGTCATTAAGCCGGCAAATACATTTATACATAAGATTTCTTAAAACAGCTTGTAGAGTATTGACTCCTGCAGCCACAAACATTTCACTTGCACTAGACCATCGAGGTCTCTTCAGCAATATTCTCATGGCATCATTATAAGCTACTTGAAGTTTCCGTAAACTTGCTTTTCTGTAGTTTGACCACAAATGTGCAGTATAGAGCGGTGTGCAATAAGCTCTGAACAGAGACATCTTCACTCCATCTGTACATGCACCAAACTTACGTAGGAGAATGTTTGCTTGTGCATACATCATGAGGCATTGCCTATAAATATCTTCATCATCTGTCATTTGTTCTGTAATAAAGTGTCCAAGATATTTTAACTTATTACAGACACTAAGATTAATATCAGACAATTTAAAATCAGGAAATTTAAGACATTTATCCTCTTTGGTTCTAAAGATCATGACAACACTCTTACTGGCATTGTATTTGATGTCATGTTCCAACAGCAAGAAGCTGCTGGAGACCAGCGCTAGATGGACTCAGCACAACAACATCATCTGCATACATAATATGGTTCACTAGAGTACTACCAATCATGCATCCAGTATTACAGGCTCTCAGTCGCTTGGACAGATCATCAATATAGAGGTTAAAAAGAACTGGGGACATAATTCCACCTTGTCTGACACCATTGCTAACCCCAAATGGGGCTGAGACCCTATTGCCCCATTTGACTTGCATAGTCTTGTGGCCATACCAGTAGACCAGAATTCTCACAATGTATTTGGGCACCCCTCTTTGACTCAGTGTAACAAAGAACTTCCTATGATTAACACGATCAAAGGCTTTAGAAGCATCAATGAAACACATAAGAACTGATGAGTTATTACCTCTATATTTGTTGACAATTTCCTTTAAGGCGTATATACACAAGTCAGTGCCATGTTTAGCCTTAAAGCCAAACTGGTTATCTGTTGAGTTCATAAAGTCATCTAATCTGTCCAGCAGAATTCTTTCTAGGACTTTTGACAATATGTTGGCTAATGCTATGGGCCTATAGTTATCTAGGCTTCCCACTTTACCGGCTTTGTCCTTAATAACTGGCACCAACAGAACAGACAACATTGAGTCTGGTAACAAGCCATGACTCGTAAAGGCAGTAAAGCAGATAGAAAGAAGCGGAGCTATCTTTACACTGGCATATTTAAGATGTTCAGCAGAAATATGATCTACACCACTGGCTTTGTTGTCAGACAGCTTGTTTATAGCTTGGCACACCTCATGTGGCATTATCACCATTGACTCATTGTTATCAATATCATCTACCATATAAAGTTCACTTTGGACACAGTTGAATAAGGTACTATAATGCTGTCGCCATAACTCCACAATGTTGTCTGTTCCGGATATTCCGTCAACAGTGCATGGTAGAGATATTTTGCATTTATTAATAGCCCTCACTTCTTTCCAAAAATCCATAACATTGTTACTTAGCAGCTTCTTAGCCATGGAATCGGCCCTCATGGCTTGCTCATTTTTACAGATGAAGCGAATAGCATACTTGTATCTTGCATTAGTAAGCTTCAAGTACTCAAATACAGATCCTTGTCTGGGTCTGCCTGCCATAGCCCATGATTTAGTGGCTTCACAGGCTTCAGCATGATACTCAGCTACATACCTATTCTAGCCAGGCCGGATGTTATGAGTCTTATTGTTACTTTTGTAGTAAGGCTTACTGCCTTCATACAGAGCACTTACTATATCATTGTACATGGAGCAGATATCATTCCTATGCTTTGCATCCTTACAATTAACATCACTACACATAATTGCATCTCTAGGTAGATGAATATTAGTTAAGGATGTATCCGTCTGAGCATAATAGGATGTAATGTCTTCCTTTGTAAGTGTCACGGTTGAGTGAAGGAAGCAGGACCCAAATGCAGATAACTCTGATAAACCTTTATTTCAAGGCTAATGAAACTAATACAGACAAAACAGAACACTCACCGGTGAATTCCGTCACCAACAAAAGAAGCACCAACACTGAACACAGGACGAGACAAGACTAAATACAGGGAGGGATAATTACAAGACGAGAAACAGCCGGGCAGGGGAGGAGAAACACAAGGGCCACAGGTGAACACAATCAGCTAACGAGACACACCAGGGAAACTAACGACAGGAGGAAAACATGACATAGAGAACAGCGGAAACACCCAAACCTAGACATAGAACTGTGACATGACATGATAACCGTGACAGAACCCCCCCCCTCAAGGGACGGATTCTAGACGTCCCTAAACACCAAAACAAAAATCCAACAACGTCCAGCAGGGTGGGTGGAGGGGGTCCGGAGGACGGGACTGAGCTGACCGCCCAGGAGCACAGTAGAGGACCAGGAAGGGATCTCGGGCGGACGGCCCGGGGGCAAGGCAGAAACCGAGAAGGAGGACTCGGGCAGACGGCCTGGGGGCAAGGCAGAGTCCAAGGTGGGGGACTCGGGCGGACGGCCCGGGGGCAAGGCAGAGTCCATGGTGGGGGTCTCGGGCGGACGGCCCGGGGGCAAGGCAGAGTCCATGGTGGGGCGAAGGCCACAGCGGGCGAACTCAGGGGGCCGAGCATGAGGGCGAAGGCAGCGGCAGGAAGAGTCAGGGGGCCGGGCTCGAGGACGAGGGCAGCGGCAGGAAGAGTCAGGGGGCCGGGCCCGAGGACGAGGGCAGCGGCAGGAAGAGTCAGGAGGCCGGGCCCGCGGGCGAAGACCGCGGCTCACAGAGGGTCGGGATCGAGGGCGAAGACCAGACAGCTCCGGAGGCCGGGCAGGACCCGGTGTCGGCCGGACAGGAACCGGAGCCGGCGGGACAGGCTTCGGCAGGATCCCCCACGGAAGAGGACCAGGAGTTGGCAGGACCCCCAGCAGGAGAGCGGTTGGCGGGACCTCCAACGAGACAGGACAAAGGGTTGGCAGTACCCCCGGCAGGAGAGTAGTCGGCGGGGCCTCCAACGGGACAGGACACAGGGTTGGCAGGACCCCCGGCAGGAGAGTTGTCGGCGGGGCCTCCCACAGCACAGGACATAGGATTGGCAGGACCCCCGGCAGGAGAGTAGACGGCGGGACCTCCAACGGCACAGGACACAGGGTTGGCAGGACCCCCGGCAGGTGAGTAGACGGCGGGACCTCCAACGGGACAGGACATAGGGTTGGCAGGACCCCCGGCAGGAGAGTAGTCGGCGGGACCTCCATCGGGACAGGACATGGGGTTGGCAGGACCCCCGGCAGGAGAGTAGTCGGCGGGGCCTCCAACGGGACAGGACATAGGGTTGGCAGGACCCCCGGCAGGAGAGTAGTCGGCGGGGCCTCCAACGGGACAGGACACAGGGTTGGCAGGACCCCCGGCAGGAGAGTAGTCGGCGGGGCCTCCAACGAGACAGGACAAAGGGTTGGCAGGACCCCCGGCAGGAGAGTAGTCGGCGGGACCTCCAACGGCACAGGACATGGGGTTGGCAGGACCCCCGGCAGGAGAGTAGTCGGCGGGGCCTCCAACGGGACAGGACACAGGGTTGGCAGGACCCCCGGCAGGAGAGTAGTCGGCGGGGCCTCCAACGGGACAGGACACAGGGTTGGCAGGACCCCCGGCAGGAGAGTAGTCGGCGGGGCCTCCAACGAGACAGGACATGGGGTTGGCAGGACCCCCAGCGGAACCTCCAACGGTACAGGACATGGGGTTGGCAGGACCCCCGGCAGGAGAGTAGTCTGCGGGACCTCCAACGGGACAGGACATGGGGTTGGCAGGACCCCCGGCAGAAGACTAGTCTGCGGGACCTCCAACGGGACAGGACACAGGGTTGGCAGGACCCCCAGCGGAACCTCCAACGGTACAGGACATGGGGTTGGCAGGACCCCCGGCAGAAGACTAGTCTGCGGGACCTCCAACGGGACAGGACATGGGGTTGGCAGGACCCCCGGCAGAAGACTAGTCTGCGGGACCTCCAACGGGACAGGACACAGGGTTGGCAGGACCCCCGGCAGGAGAGTAGTCGGCGGGGCCTCCAACGGGACAGGACATGGGGTTGGCAGGACCCCCGGCAGGAGAGTAGTCGGCGGGACCTCCAACGGCACAGGACATGGGGTTGGCAGGACCCCCGGCAGGAGAGTAGTCGGCGGGGCCTCCAACGGGACAGGACACAGGGTTGGCAGGACCCCCGGCAGGAGAGTAGTCGGCGGGGCCTCCAACGAGACAGGACATGGGGTTGGCAGGACCCCCAGCGGAACCTCCAACGGTACAGGACATGGGGTTGGCAGGACCCCCGGCAGGAGAGTAGTCTGCGGGACCTCCAACGGGACAGGACATGGGGTTGGCAGGACCCCCAGCGGAACCTCCAACGGTACAGGACATGGGGTTGGCAGGACCCCCGGCAGAAGACTAGTCTGCGGGACCTCCAACGGGACAGGACATGGGGTTGGCAGGACCCCCGGCAGAAGACTAGTCTGCGGGACCTCCAACGGGACAGGACACAGGGTTGGCAGGACCCCCGGCAGGAGAGTAGTCGGCGGGGCCTCCAACGGGACAGGACATGGGGTTGGCAGGACCCCCGGCAGGAGAGTAGTCGGCGGGACCTCCAACGGAAGAGGACCAGGAGTTGGCAGGACCCCCAGCAGGAGAGTGGTTGGCGGGACCTCCAACGAGACAGGACAAAGGGTTGGCAGGACCCCCGGCAGGAGAGTAGTCGGCGGGACCTCCAACGGCACCGGACATGGGGTTGGCAGGACCCCCGGCAGGAGATTAGTCGGCGGGGCCTCCAACGAGACAGGACAAAGGGTTGGCAGGACCCCCGGCAGGAGAGTAGACGGCGGGACCTCCAACGGGACAGGACATGGGGTTGGCAGGACCCCCGGCAGAAGACTAGTCTGCGGGACCTCCAACGGCACATGAGTAGGGGCTTGAGTGGGGACTCGAGAGAGGGCTTGAGAGGGAACTCGAGAGGAAACTGGAGAGTCGACTGGAGAGGTGACTCGAGAGGGGACTCGAGAAGGAACTCGAGAGGTGACTCGAGAGGTAACTCGAGAGGGGACCTGAGAGGGGACTTGAGAGGGAACTCGAGAGGAGACCTGAGGGGAAACTTGAGAGGGGACTTGAGAAGGGACTCGAGAGAGGGCTTGAGAGGGAACTCGAGAGGAAACTGGAGAGTTGACTTGAGAGGTGACTCGAGAGGGGACTCGAGAAGTGACTAGAGGTGGGACTGGAGAAGGGACTAGAGAAGGGACTAGGAAAGTGACCTGAGGAGGGACTAGGGAAGGGACAAGAGGAGAGACTAGAGAAGGGACCAGGGATGGGACTATGGCAGCTGGGGCCAGAACTGGGGCTGGAACCATGGCTGCTGGGGCCGGGACCATGGCTGCTGGGGCCAGAACTAGGTCTGGAACCATGGCTGCTGGGGCCAGAACTGGGGCCGGAACCATGGCTGCTGGGGCCAGAACTGGGGCCGGAATGATGGCTGCTGGGGCCAGAACTGGGGCCGGAATGATGGCTGCTGGGGCCAGAACTGGGGCTGGAACAATGGCTGCTGGGGCCAGAACTGGGGCCGGAATGATGGCTGCTGGGGCCAGAACTGGGGCCGGAATGATGGCTGCTGGGGCCAGAACTGGGGCTGGAACCATGGCTGCTGGGGCCAGAACTGGGGCTGGAACCATGGCTGCTGGGGCCTGTACTGGGGCCGGAACCATGGCTGTGTGGGCCAGTTCTGTAGCCGGAACCATGGCTCTTGGGGCTCGGATTGCTAGCCTGGACTTGCGACTCCTTCTCTTAGAAGCCGCCTGAAGGCTCCGTGGACCTCCAAAAGCCAGCCGAGTTCCAGAAAACGACTCTTGGACAGGAGCAGGAACTGGGGCGGAAGCACTGGTTGACTCCAGACGGAACACACCGAGACGTTTATAGTCAGCAGGCTGGAAATCACACACCCAGATGAAGTTCAAAATCCAGCCAGGTAAGAATTTCACCAAGTCTGGTTTCTCCATAGCCAACCGGTGCGCCTCTACCAGAGCGGCCTCCTTCTGCAGAACACTGGACGCTCCCTTCCACCAATCATAGCAGCAAGCCAAATCAAAGGAAAAATGTTGTAATTCCACCTCAAATGGATCATCTGCTGGGTCCATTTCTGGTTGGTGCTTTCTGTCACGGTTGAGTGAAGGAAGCAGGACCCAAATGCAGATAACTCTGATAAACCTTTATTTCAAGGCTAATGAAACTAATACAGACAAAACAGAACACTCACCGGTGAATTCCGTCACCAACAAAAGAAGCACCAACACTGAACACAGGACGAGACAAGACTAAATACAGGGAGGGATAATTACAAGACGAGAAACAGCCGGGCAGGGGAGGAGAAACACAAGGGCCACAGGTGAACACAATCAGCTAACGAGACACACCAGGGAAACTAACGACAGGAGGAAAACATGACATAGAGAACAGCGGAAACACCCAAACCTAGACATAGAACTGTGACATGACATGATAACCGTGACAGTAAGGGTTGACCAGTCTAGTTTTTCTGTTTGAGCACTATTTACATTTCTGGTTAGCCCAGGTAGATGTTCGACATTTATTGACATAGCAACAGGTATATGATCAGTCGTTGCTGTCCCATACAGAATGCTCATACACTCAGGTGAAGCATACGCATCAGCTGTACTAATACAATGATCAAGCCATGACGTAGTATGCCAGGCCACAGGTACTGCATAAAGCTTAGCAGACTCTTCACGCTAACGAAGGATCACTTCTAGGCAGGGTTGGGAGGGTTACTTTGTAAATGTAATCAGTTACTGATTACTGAATACATGCTCTGAAAGTAATCAGAATACAGTTACAGTTACGTGTCTTAAAAAAGTAAACGTGTTCAGGTTACTTTTAGAATACTTTCTTTTTCCATAACAGATGGGTATGTTTTGTTAAACAGGAGACACTTGTTTTACTGTTTTAATGGCTTATCAAGAACTCAAACACAACATCTTGGTGTCATTCTGGACAGCTCCCTCTCATATGCACCCCACATAAAAAACATCACCCGGACATTCTCCTACTGTAAACCTTTCCTTAGAATATGTTATGAATTGTAAGGTGTCCTTGGGTGCTTTGAAAGGCGCCCCTAAATAGAATTAATTATCATTATTATTTATTATTATTATCTGAAACAATGTAATAACTTTTAAAACTTGTTCCAGTCACTTGCCCCATGCATTCAGCAGCAGCAGGCCATTCACTTTGATTTGATCCCGTTATAAATGTCATCATTTCGACAATAAAGAAATGCTACATCAACGTTATCTTGCACATTTTATCTAACCATCTGCGTTTCTAACTTTCAATATATTTTAAAAGAGATCTCTCTCTCATCTGCGTGCGGGGGCGGGGCCTCACAGACACGCTGCATCTCTCTCTCTCACAGACACGCTGCATCTCTCTCTCTCTCGCTCACAGACACGCTGCAGCGCTGTGCAGTGTGCACACAGTTCTGCCGGTAATGAATATTACATTTTTTGTGGAAACTTTTCCACCAATAATTCCAATAAGTATTCCAAAATGTATTCACTTCAGGTTTACGAAAGTAAATGTAATCGTTTTTCAAATGTAACGCCAGCTGAATACAGTTAGCCTACTTGATTTTTGTATTCTGATTACGTAACGCCATTACATATATTCCGTTACAACCCAACCCTGCTTCTAGGCTACTGTCCCGCAGCTCCTGCCTCTCTGTTGGACTCTGTCGCAGCGGGGCTGCTGCTGTGGTGCAGAGCACACAAAGCAGACTCTTCACAACGAAGGATCACTTCTTCTTCTTCAAGGAAGGGAAGGTTTCGCAGTACGCAGTCTACAGTCCCGCAGCTGCTGCCTCTCTGTTGGACTGCGGTACTGCACCTTACTCACGAGACGTTGTAAAAAAAAAATGGGTGGGGGGCGAACGCCACAGTCACCCCCGTCGTGGGCCAGATGAGAATGTCTGGCGGGCCGGATGTGGCCCGCGGGCCGCCAGTTGGTGGTCACTGCTTTAAATGAACCGTATCTACCGTGTATAGTGCCAATTTTTTGGCAACAGGCAACCTCACGGTCAAGTTTTTCCTTAAGATACTGAACACAGACAAAGTTTCAGCATCTAGGTCTGGTGAGAACTTGGAAGCAAAAACACTCACCAGCTTAGTCTTGATCACTTTGATGTTGCCCGCAGCTCCGGTGCCAACAATAGGCAGATTTATTTTTCCGCTCGGGAGCAACAGTGCGCAATCTTGGTTTATCAGCAGTAGGGATGTAACGATACCAAAAACTCACGGTACGATAATATCGCGATAACAAGTCCACGGTACGGTATTTATCGCGATATTGAATAATAAAGGGGAAACAACATTTTATTTATTTTTTTACTCGGAAAATGTTTCTTTATTAAATAATCAATCTGATTTGTACAGCATTTTAGTAGGATAGCAGTATTGGCAAAAACAAAGTGACAGTCACAGACTCGAACAAGAAAACCAGTATTTTTGTACCTATAGTACTACCAAACAAAGTAGGCATTTTCTTTGTGCCACTGCATCTCACAAATAAACAAGGACATTTAATAATCAGACCCTGCAATAAAATAAATCAAGTTTCACTTTAGTTTTTCAAGTAACTCAACTCAAACTCACTAGTCACTCACTCGGCATCATCAGACAGGTTTTTAGGAATATGAGAATGTCCACATTTCCAGGTATTTATAAGCTGGGATGTTTGGGCATATACAATATCCCCTGCTCTGGAAAAAACTCTCTTGCTTGGTACTGATGTTGCTGGGACAGCAGTGGTCGCGTTAACCGAATATTTTTTTTAACAATGACGGAAAAATCTGAAAGCAGTCTGTCATTTTTGACAGATTAGAACAAACTCGGAACAGCGCCAACGTTTCCTCGCAGCGAGGCTCTGGTGTTATGCCATGTTATGCATGCCCTCCAAAAGGAAATGATATAGTTTCCAAACCGTACTTTGCCGTACAGATCAATACATGTCTGGGAGGTTTTGCTTTACACTGTGCGCGCTCCCGCGAGGTGCATCATGCACACACCGCATAACACCGCCCCCCCTCCGTTGACAGTACATGCTATGTTATAAAGCCGTGGAGGGCGGGAGTTTATAAACCAAAGAGTAACTGCCCTTACGGGACGCTGTAATAATTCAAGCGAACGCACCCGCAAGGACACCTGGCCTCCTATTGGATGAGGGATTTTGACAGGATTGTTGCACAAAAGTTTCGAGCGCGCACAGAATAAATCTGAGAGCAGAACAAATCTGTAAACAGCAATATATCTGAGTGCAAGCGTACAGTTTGACCAGAAGCAGAGCAAATCTAAGTGCAAGCAGGCACTATTTGAGTGCGAGGACAGGGTTTGAGGGAAATAAATACATAAAGTATGCTCTCAAATTTAAATACCACACTCTTGAATAAAGATAGGGAATAACCCCCATATAAATACGATGTCCTTTTGTGTTCTGTTGTTTTATGTTCATGTTGTAACCTACTTGCTGCCATGTTGGACAGGTTTCTCTTGAAAAAGAGATCGATGATCTCAATGGGACCATCTGGTTAAATAAAGGTTTAAAACAAAAAAAAAGTGTTTTTAAAAAGAAAATATATTTTTTTTAAAAACATTTTTTTTTTTTTATCGCGGTAGATTTTGTCAGTCTCACGACGGTATTGGGACGTTTATTTACCGCGATACCGCGATATTCGGTATATCGTTACATCCCTAATCAGCAGCCTTCTCTGAAGCATGACGTCAGCCTTTTTTCACAACATGACTCCACTTTAGAGAGCCTGGCAAAAACGTTAATCCACTGGGACTATCCATTGTTGTAGCCCTCTCCACGTTCAGAGCAGAGGCCCCGCCGCAACCCTCATTCCGAAGCCCAAGTTTGAGGCTCCTGCCTGTGCTGCCCCCAGTGCTGTGCCGTCCAGGCCCCGTCCACCACCGCCGCATCTGAGCCATCAAGGCCCCGTGTCAGGTCAGTGGAGCGCTCTTGTGCACACACGCGGCGATCAATCTCCACTGTGATAGCACGAAGATCTTCGCTTACATCAGCCTGTAGCTGCATTGCGTGCTTCATAGAGCAGACCTCAGAGCACAGCTGTTCCATTCTCCCAAGTAGGCTTGAGACATCCATGTTATTAAATGTCACCGGCGGCAGTTCATCCAAGTAATAAGAAACAAATCTGGGAGTGTTTTCTCCACACTCGTTCATTACTTTAAGGCAACTTTTTATATTGTTGATGTCTTTCTTTTCCCCTTTATGGGAAACGTTCCACTGTGTAGTTGGGCAAAGATCAAACAATACTTTCTTCGAGGATTCTATCCACTCAGAATCCACTCAGAATTCGCCTGTCCTTTGCTGCTGTGCTGATATTGCTCCAGGAACATCGCGGATACTGTGTGCTGGTCTGGGAAAATGGCCCATATCGGGATTCTGCTGTGCCTGTTAACTGTTTTGGACTATGAGAAGATCTCTAGTCATTCTGAGAAGTCTACTGGATTCAGGTCTGTTCTGCCACCCGCAGTGGGCATCCCCTGCAAAGGTTCGGATGTGTTGCACATACAATTACCGGTTGCCTTGTCACAGATAATCTGCTCGACAAAATATGTTTGTCTTTTTTGTTTTCCTGCGATGATGTTTCTTCAGGACTGCTTCTTAAGCTCTAATCACACTCTCGCAGACTTTTCCGGTGTTTCTAAAGTAGATGACAATGTATGTGTGTCGTTTAAGAGGAAAAGATGCCTGTTTTTGTTGTTGTTATTACTGTCAGGAAATGTACAACCTAACCCTGGTCCACCCAGTAGTAGTAGTCAGATCGCTACTCCTGCTGATTTTAAAGCTAGGTCTGGGTTGGGTTTCATCCACTTGAATGTGCACAGTCTGTTAGGTAAACTAGATTTTGTCCGCATCTGTGCGAGCTCCACTGATGCTGACGTCATTGTTTTATCAGAAACATGGCTAAATAAATCTATTTTGGCCTCTGACATTGCCTTAAATGGTTATAATGTGTATTGTTCCGACCGGCCTAATAAAGGTGGTGGCGTTGCCATTTATGTTAAGAATAAGTTCAGTGTAACCACATTAGTCAGGCTTCAGAAAGCAACATAGCACCATCATTGCCACAATGAAAAGTGGTGAATGACATTACGAGTATTTTAGATAATAAGCAGAGTTGTGCAGCTCTATTTATTGACCTTTCCAAAGCGTTTGACAGCGTCGATCATCGCATCTTAAAGCAGAGGCTACTCAGTGTTGGCATATCCAGCCATGCAGTGGGGTGGTTTGTGAACTACCTCTCTGAAAGGGCCCAATGTGTTCACTTTGATGGGCTGTCTTCTGAGTGGTTAAACATTGCTAATGGTGTTCCTCAAGGTTCTGTTTTAGGTCCACTTTTATTCTCCATATATATCAACAGTTTAGGTGAAAATGTGAATGAAGCTACTTTACATTTTTATGCGGACGATACCGTGATGTACTGTGCAGGTCCCTCCATTAAGGAGGCTGGTTTTAAATTACAGGCTGTTTTTAACATTATTCAGACTCAGCTCTCTGAGCTTAAGCTTCTTTTAAATGTTGATAAAAAAAAGTAATACTATTTTCAAAAGCTAAAAAGAGACCAGAGCCTGTTTTGGATATTGTTACTATGCAAGGACAAGTACTTGAAGTGGTTACCTGTTATACATACCTAGGTATCTGGCTTGATGATTGTCTTACTTTTAAACTTCATGTCAATAATCTGCTTAAAAAGCTGAGGGTTAGACTAGGTTTCTTTTTCAGAAACAAGTCCTGTTTCTCGCTTGAGGCCAGGAAAAGGCTAGTCACTGTGACCTTTTTACCTGTGCTGGACTATGGCGATTTGTTGTATATGAATGCACCTGCCTATTGCCTGAACAAGTTAGATGGTGCCTATCACAGCGCACTGAGATTTGTCACAAATTGTAAAGCACTTACTCATCACTGTACCCTGTATGCCAAGGCAGGTTTGCCATCACTTACTGTAAAGAGGCTCAGTCATTGGTACACATTTATTTATCAAGCTTTGTTGGGTAAACTCCCGTATTATATCTGCTCTCTGATAACACAGAGAGTTGCAAGCAGCTATTGTCTGAGATCGCATGATGTAGTATTGTTAGATGTGCCAAGAGCAAGGACTGTCTTAGGTAAGACAGCTTTTATGTGCGCAGCTCCACTTGCTTGGAACAATCTTCAGCAAGAATTGAAACTGAGCAATCTCCTTCCTCTGCATGTTTTTAAAGCTAGGCTAAATTAAATGCTTGTTGATACTATGGGCACTTGTAAATGTCTATAACTATGTAAATGTATCCTGTAAATATAATGTATAATGTCCTTTATTGTTTTATGTTTCATGTTGAACCTATATGCTGCAGGTCACCCTTGAAAAAGAGATCTATGATCTCAATGGGACCAATCTCGTTAAATAAAGGTTTGAAATGAAATGAGGTGTGGATAAGTCCCAGAAGAAGCCGCCAGGTGTGCTTTTTGATGGACCTGTGCACCACCACGCTTTCCCCTTTGCCTAAAGCACTTTCGGCAAGGCAGGATGCAGGGCAACCAGCGCAGGTAGGTGGAAATATCCGACAGTAGAGGGGGGGGGGGGGACGATTTATGGTTGCCAGATGTAGGTTTGGGCAGTGTCAAAGGGGTCAGCCCACCCCCTGCTCTGGTCCTAATGCCGGGAGAACTCATCATCTTGACGGCAGGAGAAAAAGAGACCGGACACCAGGACTCAACAGGAGATATTGTAAAAACAAGGGAGGAGCTGTGTGGATGCTACCCCCATACAGGTCATCTATTGGCCCATATATAAACGATGGGCATTCGTAGCGTATCAGTGCGCGCCAGCCGAGATGATCCGGAACAAGAGTCTCTCAGTTTGAAGCATAACAAACACATCTGGCATTCGCTGTCTCGTATTTCAGCAGCTTTCACACACACACACACACACACACACACACACACACACACACACACACACACACACACACACACACACACACCACACACACACACACACACACACACACACACACACACACACACACACACACACACACACACACACACACACACACACACACACACACACACACACACACACACACATTCTTCAACATTCCAGAGGCGTGAGTTGGGTCTAAAGAATATTCCCTTGCTCACATCTTACTCCAAATAATGGTTTTACTCCTCATATTTCCCGCTTCTGGTTACACAGACTGCTATTATTAATACAAAGTAATTAAACACACACATATACTATTCAAGATATGTAGACTTCCCTGCCATGCTGGATATCTTAAGCAGAAGGTACTCTCATCCACCTAGCACCCTGTCCTGCATAACTACACCTCCACCACAGAGTAATAAAAACCTGTTTACGCCAACCACCCCAGAATGTCTGTAGCAATTTTAGTCCTCACATTTATGAAAGAATAAAACAGAGAAATCAATATAAAACACAAACACAGGTATTGTTTGAACAGTATTCACTTAACTACTACTATTGACAATTACCAGAGAAACTCCAGGGGCCTCTTTCAATATCTGGAAATTGCAACAAGACTTTCTGCCATTTCAAATGTAACACACTTCCCATATATCAGATGATATAATCTTCAATCCCCCTTTTTATCTCATTCTCAAGAGATAAACTTACACAAGGCATTTTGAAACATATCTACTATGTTTCCCAGAGGAATACGCCAACCAGGGCATCTGATAGGGAGGGGCAGATGCGGCTTTCCCTTCACTGGTGGAACTGATCAGAGAGAAGTAGACTCCTCAGCTGCCTCGACAAGTCCCCCAGCCCGCTGACAGCCGCTTCCTAGTCGTCTGCTGTAAGGATGTCCTTGAGGTCGTTCTCCTCCCGTCCACTGATGGCTGCTTCCGAGTCGACCTCCTCTGCGAGGGCCACATCCGTCCTGATGTCGTCCCTGGTCCTAGCAGGTGGTTTCCCCGCCGCACACTGGCACCAGCTGTTCCCTTTTCCTCCTATGCGTACAGCATGAGAGATCCGCTGGGTCACTCGGTCGGGGCCGGAGAGCCTGGGGTTGAGCCACTTTGTCCTGATAACCTTCAGCCAGACGAACTCCGCTGTGTCAGCGTCCTGCGTCTCGGGTCCCCCTTTTTGCATCACCAACCTGTGTGGAGAAATCTGATACAAATCCCTCAAGCCTACGCTCAGGGCTCCAGGGCCCTCCGCTGTTTGACCCACCACTGCGTAAGCCGCTTGGAGCCTGTTGGTGGGGTGTCTTAAAACAACAGACGTCTGTGAACAGGTTTTCTAAATTAATTGTAGACCTCCTATCTGCCAGTGCAGTTTCAGAATCTTAATACTTGGCCTATGGCAACAAAACAAAATTACAACATCTCTAGGTGAACCAAATAACATATTTCAATAGCTCTGAATTTCTGACAAGCGTCTGTGTTATTCTTAATGAAATCCTTGAGATCCCATTTAAAATCTAAATATAATATGAACTGCTAATGTTTCTGGTAAAGAAACACACTAATGTTATGGATTCAAAAACAACCAACATCATGATACTGACAAAGTGAATGATTTCCTGGTGATACTGCTTCTACCTGTCAGTGCTTAGACATTATCAAGCTGAAATAATGAATCCAGAATTCCAACATACTGTCATCAAATGTATTTCTATTATGAATTTAGATGAAATGTATATCCCCATAATGACCTAAACAATAAAGTCTATTGGTTTTTACTTCTTTACAAGGCTAGTTACATGATGTTAAATTAAATTAAATTCTGTCTCATTACATTACTATTACAGGTACTTTAATACCTGTTGAAACATTACTCACAGGTCAACTTCTTCAGTATTCCATTCTGGAATTACATCTGTCACAGTTGCCCCTTGGCCTTGGCCTTCTGCATCTGTGTTACCTGTTATAACTCAATCAATATTAGGAACATGTCAACATTCATCAAAGAGTATCTTATCCCCAGATATGGAGCAGGTCAATTATAAAACTATCATTCAATGCTCAGTTTGAACATCTGGGTTGGGCGGAAGGTTTCTGTCAATCCTTAAAAGAAAAATTTAAATTGTGAATTTTACAGCCATGTTGACATTATACACACTGCCCCCTTTTTACACATGAACTCATGTGTAACAAAACCCTGTAATGGGGAGGAGGGGGGAAAAAACTGTCAGGTAAATATTGGTTAGGGACATAACAAAAATGATTTACAATTTTACATCCATTATCATTATTTCCACAGTAAACACTTCAGTGAAATTAAGTGTTTCTCTCCATCTTTCAGTCCTAAAAGAAACAGAATCTTCATGTTTTAGTTTGAGATTCACATTTTGCAAACTCCTGTGGGAGTGAAATATCAAGTAGATTAGAAACGAGTCACCTGTACGGTTTTCCAATTTTTGTGGAATTGTAGGAAACCTCTCGTTGCCCTTGGAGCTCCAAAATAATATGTTAGTCCAAAAACATGCTTGGTTAGTTATTGTTTTAGAATCATGCAGTTACACTAATCACATGCCGGCATTCATTCACACTCACACTGTCAGGTTGTAAAGTCAAGTTTGGTCAGAGTCACCCCAGAGTCAGTCATTGACAGTGCCTTCTCAAGTTACACTGTCGGTCAGGGTCAAAGGTCAGTTGATCTCAGTCTTTTTGGCCATCTGTCGTGCTCTGCAGAGACTTTTCAGAGGTAATTCAGCATAGGCGGGTACCCTTTATCTACAAAAATATATCATATGCAGAGCGCCATTCCTTATTCATTCACGATTTCAACTATGATTTTCAAGATGGTTCCCACTTTTCATTGGGACTTCTGCCTCCCACCTTTCCTGGAACTTGGTACAAAAGTCACTTCCTTAGAGTACTACTACTACTGCAATTCATTTACACCTAATTAGTAAAAAACGTCTAATAGATCTATTTCAGAAACTTGTGTACATCACTATTATCTTGTGTCAAAACATTACTAGGATCTGTGTAGCTCTGCTATGCATTTCATAGCTCATATTCAATTCTGGTCCACCTAAAAAACAATGTTAAACTCTTTAGCAGTGTGTGGAACCTTGGGTGTCCGAACATGCAACAATTACTCCCTCCTTTATCAAGGATTTAAAAACAGAAGTCATTTCATATTTCCATCTTAAAGCCCTCCTATGGAAATAACTATGCCACAATGGTGAAATCAATACTTTAGATTGGAATACTATATCTGGCTTGGCACCAGCTCTCCCTCTAACCTTATCCATACAAATAAAGATTTGTTTTATAGAGCGGTTCCTAAAACTATCCCTTTAATGGTGATCAATATTGTAACAAATGAAATCACTACTTTATTCACACGTGAATCTCTTAAAGAATAATTTGTTAACATGATGAAAAGATTGAAGAATATGGTTCTACTCTGTACTCCAAAACACCCACTGCTTAAAGTGTAGTGAATATTTCCATCATGTCTCCCCCTTTATCCCTCAGTGTGTTTTAGGATGATTCTCATTTTACTTTAATAGTTTCCTCTTTACTGCTATTTTTAATTTACCCATTGATTAATTCATAGTTAATACAACTTTTTATCTTCACTTATTTATCAAGTTCTTTATATGTGCGCTTATAATAAGTGTGTTTATGTGTAAACTCACTCATTCCCGTTGATTCCCTTCCCCTCTCCTCTGGTTTATCTCAAGCCTTGACCCCGGCCATTCTGCTCGACCAACTCCTCTGACTCCGACTCCTCCCCCTTTGTCCATCAGCTGTCACTCTTTGAGGCAGCCATCTGCCGAGCTACATCTGCAGCCCCCCTCATGCCACTGTTGTTGCACTGCTTTGCATTTAATCTCCTCCTTCACAGTCTCTTTGCTGTTTTTCTGGAGGGCAGATTCTGCTCTCATGTCCCACACTTTGCTCTTGCCAATTCTTGTGGCTCAGCTTGGAACTTCATGCCCTGTCTGAGGGACTGATGAGAGTATCTCTCTGTATGTCAGCATGCTGTTTGGTTGTGGATGCCACAGGTGGAGATTGTTCTGGATGCAGTTCTTATTGTTGTTGTTGGTTCAGCTCTGGTTCTCTGTCTGGTCTATTGAGAAGGAGGAGTCTCCTGGTTGGAATAGGCCTTTGTTTGCTCATGTGGATCGGGGTCTTAACCGTCTGACAGGCAGAGAGAGAGAGTCCAGGTCTCGGGATGCATTACCTATAGAAATTCTAGCACACTGAGGTTAAATAAATCCAACCCTTTCCACTCTGTCTCTTTCTAATCATACTATCTGTCTTAGTAGTTAAATGCCATCTAAACAACACAATTAATGTCTACTAATGATATTACAAAAACTCCCTCTAATTATCGTTTCATCCATTGTGACATATTTACCCAAAACAAAGTTTTCCAGGAATTTGAACACCTACATGTTTCCAGCATCGCATATTTCACACACTATGAAAGAACCCCTCCATATTTAACAATAGTAAACCTGCAGAGCACACTAATCAGATCACAGTAATGTAATTTCACCCAAGTGTAGGCCTATGTCGTTCCTAAAAATGTTAGCAAACACCAAACTCCAACTACAACATTTATAGATAAATTGATTTAGCAAAATGAACTCTTATGTAATTCAAAATGTGACAAAAGAACAATGATTTGTCTTTCACAAGATTGTGGTCTAATGACTCTTGACCTCATGGGGTCAAATAACTTGGATGACCAGGGGAAGGGGAGGGGAACACTCAAACATGTGCAGATAGAAACCACACTGCTTGGAGACTGAGTTCAATAAAAATTAAACCATACGACTTGTAGTCTGGCTTCAATAAAAATGTAACCAGACAAGGCCAGTTCATAACACTTAGAGCTGAGCCTAAATTTCCCAACATCTCATCTCCTATCATTTGATCATAGTTCCTTGTCTCTCTCTGTCTCTCTCTCTGTCTCTCTCTGGGCTGCCTGCTCCTGTCCACAAGCTTCTCTCATCAATCACCTCTGTGTTTATCCAACCTTGTGAGATGGCTTTTAGCCTCGTGCAGCACCTCTGTAATGTTTAAACATTTAACAGCTTCTCTCTGACTGACAAACTTACAAAACCTTCTGTTTACTTTCTACTCTTTCTTCACAAACTTAAAAACACAATTGTGGTGAATTGTTTGCGTTTTCAGTTTCCTATCTACATTAAACAACCACCAACTCAGAGTCACTGTGGCATGATCAATACAACTCCTAAATAACATTAGAATGTATATTTCTTACAGTGAGTTTGTTATTTAATGTTTAACAAATTGTCCTCTTTTTTATCTGACTAGGTGGAATAATCCACTATTATATTTAAGTTGAATCAAACCTTAACCTCAATGTACTTCATATACTCTTTTTACTTTCCCTCAACGTTTCTGTATGTAATTAAATTCCTCTGAAATATGATTAAGTACAATTCTCAGTTAATGACAAATACCACGAAATTCACAATGCAATGCAATAGCCACAAGCAGTTCTCAAAACCTCTTATAAAAACCACAATGTGACATAACTGTATCCCTCAAAAACTATGCTACAAACAACAAATTATAGTTTCTTATTTATTTCAATATCTACTACTTCAACTCACACATTGATCTATTAATTTTCAATGTTATTCACTCCAAATTCAGATCACTCGTTGATCTTTCACTCCTTGCTTTAAATTCAACGTTCAGCAGTCATTTTCCAGGCATTAGAGAAAAAGAACACACAGCAGTCACACTGCTGCTGCTTCAGCAATTAGAGAAAACATGTGGAGAAAGGGGGGCTTTCTTGAACCCATGGTATCCTTCCATTATGACTTCGCATTTCTTTATCTGACTAAGGCCATTCTATGGTCAATAATATATTCTATTCATTCACAAGCACATCAATATATCCTCCACGCTGTCTGTTCAGCTTTTAAGATGCGATATTTCTTTCAACAGAATGGGCGTTAAACCTAACAGAACAAGACGGTGAGAAATCCGTTAATTTCAATGGCTTTTGAAGTTCGCGTTTCTGGTCTTGGATTTTTCACATATAATGCGCCTCCAGCGTCCTATGAGCCTTGGATTTATTATTCAGTTTTGTCACGGATAGAGACTCTAATACTCTACTTAACTTCCACCAGCGAAGTATACCCTGCGGGGACTCAATACCTCCACTAGGCGTAGGGACTCTTATACCCTTCCAGCCGTCAGAGACTCAATACCCTGACGCTGAAATACTTCGCTGCTTCACTTGTAGCTAACGAGTAGCCGTATGATTCTGAAAAATCTACGAAGCTTTTAAACCGTTGCTTTATTTATTTTATAACTTTACCTACCTATACTAAACTATGTATTGCATTATACCGTCAATACTATGACACTGGGAAATATCTTTGACAACTCTAAAATTTAGCTTGAGCCAATTACAGACCTTCGATAGAAACAGGCGTCCGTTTTACCTTTCAGTTGTAGGATCCTTAGTTGTCAGAGATTATTCCAGGCATCTCCCTCCGTCCGCTGCTAGTGTTTCCTCTAAAAAAAACCTACTCACCACGTCGGCACGTCCTCACGTCATCACGTCATCACGTCGGGGTCACCAAATTGTTGGAGTTTGGTATACCTCTGCTCCGCGCCGTTCCTATATGAGTTTGTTTTAAAAGAAGGAAAACTCGAAGCAACCAGGATGAGGGTTAAACAATAATCTGTTT
The DNA here is from genome assembly GCA_902827135.1 of Harpagifer antarcticus. NCBI lineage: Eukaryota > Metazoa > Chordata > Actinopteri > Perciformes > Harpagiferidae > Harpagifer > Harpagifer antarcticus. Next base: position 5,781,095 of record CADEHL010000476.1, on the reverse strand, counting down.
TAATAATAAAAGGTAATAATACAATACACTTTTCAAAGGGGTCAGCCCACCCCCTGCTCTGGTCCTAATGCCGGGAGAACTCATCATCTTGACGGCAGGAGAAAAAGAGACCGGACACCAGGACTCAACAGGAGATATTGTAAAAACAAGGGAGGAGCTGTGTGGATGCTACTCCCATACAGGTCATCTATTGGCCCATATATAAACGATAGGCTTTCGTAGCGTATCAGCGCGCGCCAGCCGAGATGATCCGGAAACAAGAGTCTCTCAGTTTGAAGCATAACAAACACATCTGGCATTCGCTGTCTCGTATTTCAGCAGCTTTCACACACACACACACACACACACACACACACACACACACACACACACACACACACACACACACACACACACACACACACACACACACACACACACACACACACACACACACACACACACACACACACACACACACACACACACAAACACACACACACACACACATTCTTCAACATTCCAGAGGCCTGAGTTGGGTCTAAAGCAGTCTTTCTCAAAGAGTGGTCTGCGAGTATTTTAGTAAAATGCCACATTTGAAATTCATATATATTATAAGTTTAAAGTGTTTCTCAAACTGTTAAAAAATTACTAGTATAGAGTGTATCATAGATGTAGCGTATGTATGTAGGTACGTAGGTACGTACGTTTGTTTTACGTCTTATGTCATAAATGATCTGCACGGTCAATTTGAGCGGTCAACTAAAAAAAATAAACAAAAGAACGGTCAACTGACAAGATGGATCGATGGCTAAAGACAGGGTCAGTTAAAAGAAAATTAAATGAAAAATCTGATGCGACAGTCAAGGTGCATCGTCCTGATGCAGGTGATTCAGCAGCAACAAGTGCTTTTGTGTGCGTTACTGAGTCCCAGGTGAGTGGTTCGCTGTCTAACAACCACCCGGCTGAAAGCTGTGAAACTCGGCTTGAATGCAGAAAGTCCAGTGCTAAAGTGAAGAGAAAATATCACAGCGACTACATCAAATTTGGATTTTTTTTGGACTGGAGATGAAGAGGATCCCAATCCACAATGTGTTTTGTGCTACGAGTCGTTGGCGAATGAGGCTATGAAACCTGCCAAGCTCAAGCGACATTTTGAAAGTAAACACAAGGATTACATTGGGAAACCTTTGGGAATTTTTGAGAGAAAACTTGATGAATTTAAGAAACACATGACAAAGGCGCCCTCACAGTTTTTTGTACCGGAGGAAAATGCGAAGGCTACAGAAGCATCATACAGGGATTCCCTACTAATTGCAAAAGCAGGAAAACCTCATTCGATAGGTGAGAATTTAGTCAAACCAGCTGCCAAAGTTATGACTAACATATTGTTTGGGGAGACCGCAAGTGACGAAATTAACAGGGTCCCACTCTCTAATGACACTGTCCAGCGGCGAATAACAGCCATGGCTGAAGATGTGAAAAATCAGCTGATCACACGTTTACGCCAAAACCAGTTTTTCACACTGCAGCTAGACGAGTCAACTGATATCGGGAATGAGGCAAATCTGCTGTGTTTTGTAAGGTATATTCATGCTGGCGGTGTGCAGGCTTTTTAGTCGTTCCCTGCCGACCAACACCACAGGGGAAGCCATTTTTGACTCGGTCAACAATTTCATTTTGCAGAATCATATCGACTGGACACGATGTGTTGGTATTTGCACAGATGGTGCGATTGCAATGACTGGAAAACATAAGGGACTGGCAGCGCGCATACGCGCAGTTGCACCTTGCGCCACAGCAACACACTCTTGCATTCACAGAAAACAGCTGGCTGTGAAGAAAATGCCACCATGCCTCAAAACAGTACTGGACCAGTCTGTGAAAATTGTGAATACAATAAAAACCAAAGCACTGAACACACGTCTTTTTAAAGCTCTGTGTGAAGAAATGGGAAGTGAACACACAAAACTGCTTTTTCATACTGAAGTTCGCTGGCTGTCGCGTGGGAAAGTTCTCACCCGTCTATTTGAACTGCGCGATGAGGTGATGTTTTTCTTGCATCATACTGATGAACTGTATGACAGACTGCATGATTTCCAGTGGCTCTCACAATTGGCATACCTGGCCGATGTCTTTAGCGTTCTCAATGCTCTGAACTTAGCGCTGCAGGGGAAAGCTGTTACTGTTTTCAATGTGCAGGACAAAATGAAAGCTGCACGCCTCAAGATGGAATTGTGGCGTGTCCGTCTGGATCGCCAGGAGTTTGACTGTTTTCCGACGCTGGCGGATTTTCTCCTCGCTGCAGATGAAGAGCTGGACGGCGGCACAGTTGCAGCCTTCAAGGAACATCTGCAAGGCCTTCACTTTCAGCTGGGACGATATTTCCCAGAACTAGATGCAGGCTTTGAGTGGATCAGGAATCCATTTGGGGACAAAACACTCATTGATCACGTCAGTTCCAAGCTCCCACCGAGACAGGTTGACAACCTTGTGGACATCGCATCTGATGGAACACTGAGGACGACTTTCAGAGAGAAAAGCTTGACAGACTTTTGGGTCCACGTCCAGCCTGAGCACCCTGAGCTGGCTGACGCTGCTCTGAAACAGTTGATGCCGTTTCCAACCACCTACAACTGTGAAGCTGGTTTTTCTGCACTTGTTGGTCTGAAAACAAAGCAGCGTCACAGGATCAATGTGGACTGTGATATGAGACTAAAACTCTCCAGTTTGGATCCCGACATTGTTTCACTGATGTCTCAGCACAAGCAGCACCATTCCTCCCATTAGTTGGCAACAGAGACACGCAGTGTATGAGTGGGTAAACAATGCTATTTGTAAATGTAACAATGTAAATAATTATCTTGTGTTTATTGTTAAATTCCTATTTAACTTGGGACTGCAACCATAGTTTTACTGTATTTTATTTTGAAAATCCGCAGCGGAAGTTTGTCGTACTAAATGCGGTGTATTTTGCATATCTCTCAGTAAGGCAAGGCAAGTTTATTTATATAGCACTTTTCAACACAAGGCAATTCAAAGTGCTTTACAAAAAAAAAAGATATTAAGAAAATGGCATTTAAAATCAGTCATTAAAAAGAAAAGCTAGTAAAATAAACATTAAAAGAAAAAAAAACATGGATAAAAGTTACAGTGATAAAAGTTACAGTGCATTCTAAGATATGAATAGTTCAATTAAAAGCAGCGACAAAAAGAAAAGTCTTCAGCCTGGATTTAAAAGTAGTCAGAGTTGCAGCGGACCTGCAGGTTTCTGGGAGTTTGTTCCAGATATTTGGAGCATAATAACTAAACGCTGCTTCTCCATGTTTAGTTCTGACTCTGGGGACAGAAAGCTGACCAGTCCCTGAAGACCTGAGAGATCTGGATGGTTCATAATTTAGCAGGAGGTCAGAAATGTATTTTGGGCCTAAACCATTCAAAGCTTTATAAACCAGCCGCAGTATTTTGAAATCTATTCTTTGACACACAGGAAGCCAGTGTAAAGACTTCAGAACAGGAGTGATGTGATCCACTTTCTTAGTGTTAGTGAGGACTCGAGCAGCGGCCTTCTGAATCAGCTGCAGCTTTCTAATAGATTTTTTAGTGAGACCTGTGAAGACACCATTGCAGTAGTCGAGTCTACTGAAGATAAAAGCATGGACAAGTTTTTCCAAATCCTGCTGTGACAATAGTCTTTTAATCCTAGATATATTCTTTAGGTGATAGTAGGCTGATTTAGTAACTGTTAATGTGACTGTTGAAACTCAGGTCAGAGTCCATGACTACACCTAGATCTCTGGCTTTATCTGTTGTTTTGAACATTGCAGACTGAAGCTCAGCGCTAACGTTTATACGTTCTGCCTTGGCTCCAATAACCATTACCTCAGTTTTATCTTTGTTTAATTGGAGAAAGTTCTGACACATCCAGTCATTGATTTGTTCAATGCACTTACTCAGTGTTTGAATTGGAGCATAGTCTCCTGGTGAAATTGTTACGTAAATTTGTGTGTCATCCGCATAGCTATGGTAACTTATTTTGTTGTTTTTCATTATCTGAGCCAGTGGTAGCATGTAGATGTTAAAGAGAAGAGGCCCCAACAAGATGGAGCCTTGAGGAACCCCACATGTCATATTTGTCAACTCAGATGTGTATTTACCTATAGAAACAAAGTTGTTTCTGTCCTTTAAGTAGGATTCAAACCAATTTAGAACTGTTTCCGAAAGTCCCACCCAGTTTTCCAGTCAGTCTAGTAATATGCTGTGGTCAACAGTGTCAAACGCAGCACTGAGATCTAATAATACTAACACTGAAGTTCTGCCACTGTCTGTGTTCAAGTGGATGTCATTAAATACCTTTACAAGAGCAGTCTCAGTGCTGTGGTTTGGACGAAAGCCTGACTGGAACACATCGAAACAGTTATTTAAATGCAAGAAATTACTCAACTGTTGAAAAACAACTTTTTCAATGATTTTACCTAGAAATGGCAGGTTTGATATGGGCCTGTAATTGTTCATTACTGAAGCATCTAGATTATTATTTTTTAAGAGCGGTTTAATGACTGCAGTTTTCAGGGCCTGTGGAAAAATACCTGAGTGAAGAGATTTGTTTACTATATGAAGTAGATCTGAGGCCATGCAAGGCAAAACATCTTTGAAAAGTCCTGTTGGAATAATATCAAGGCAGCAGGAGGAGGATTTCAGAAGTTGTATAATGTCCTCTAGGTTTTTATCATTAATCTGATGGAATTGTGTCATGGTGTTTGAATTGATATTAGGTGGACATAGGGAAAACACATTTGCTGTACCTGATGCAGAGGCACTGACTGCTTGTCTGATTTTCTGAATTTTGTCTGTGAAGAAGGAGGCAAAATCATTGCACGCCCTGGTGGATAGAAATTCAGAGGCTACTGACACTGGGGGGTTAGTTAGTCTTTCGACGGTAGCAAACAAGGCACGTACATTGTTTTTGGTAATGATGTCAAAGAAGAACGATTGTCGTGCGTTTTTCAATTCCAAATTATAAAGGCCAAGTCTCTCTTTATAGATTTCAAAGTGCACCTGGAGATTTGTTTTTCGCCACCTGCGTTCAGCTTTTCGACATTCTCTTTTTTCTGTTTTCACGGTCATGGCCTTTCTCCATGGAGATATTTTCTTCCCAGTCACTTCCTTTATCTTAGTTGGAGCAATAGCATCTATAACATTTTTAATTTTTGAATTAAAATGATCTACTTGCTCATTTACTGAGATGTTAGCAGGGGCAAGTGTGGAAGAAAAATTCTGAGTGAACATTTCCCTAGTATTTTCAGTTAAATATCGCTTTGTGGTTATCTCTTTTTGAAAATGTTTGTGAACAGAAATAGAGCTCTCAAAGAAAACACAGGAATGGTCAGAGAGTGCAACATCAGTCACCACAACCTTAGAGATATTCAGACCCTTTGAGATAATTAAGTCCAGAGTGTGCCCCTTATTGTGCGTGGGCTCCGTCACAGGCTGAGTCAGTCCATAGCTATCAAGAACACAAAACAATTATTTTGCCCCTCTGTCCTGGGGGTTGTCAACATGGATGTTAAAATCACCAACAATGACTAGACGGTCAAAGTCAATACACACTATAGACAGCAGTTCAGTAAAGTCATCAAAAAAGCTTGCACAGTATTTGGGTGGTCTATAGATATTTAGGAACAGAGCTCGAGAGGAGCATTTCAGCTGAAGGGCCACATATTCAAAAGAATCAAAGTTCCCATAAGATGTCTTCCTGCATTGAAGGGAATCATTGAACAGAATAGCAACTCCACCCCCTTTCTTATGCATTCTTTCCTGACTCATAAAACTAAAGTTGGGAGGGGTTGATTCGATAAGAACAGCTGCACTGTTATTTTGTTCAATCCAAGTTTCTGTTAAAAACATAAAATCGAGATTGTGCTCAGTGATAAAATCACTGTTTCAAAATGTTTTTCCTGCCAAAGACCTGACATTTAATAAAGCTAGTTTAAGTTTATTAAACACACTATACGCCCTTGAGCCTGGACCCAGCACATATCAGTAAGAGTTTGTTGCATTTTGTACACACACATCCTTATCAGGCTTCGGAGACTGCAGATGCTTTCTTGATGAAGATGGGGGAGATGGTGCGCGTCTCTGCTTCAGTGATTTTGGTGGGCGTCGTTGAGGAGCGGGGGTAAAGGACATGCTGCCAGCCCTGCGTATCGCCTTAGTTTGGTTATTGAACTCCAGGAAGGAATCTGTGCCAACCCTCTGTATCTCCTTCATGTGTTCAACGATCTCCAGGAGGGTGTGCGAGGGTGAAAGGGTGAACGGAGTATCCTCAAAGGCGTTGACAGGGGGGGGGGTGACGGGCGACGGGCAGTGGAGACTCCTCCATGTGTCTCATTTGTCTCCCATAATCAGAACATTCCTCAGGCGGGTGCAGTGATAATTCTTCAGGGTTTTCTGCGCGATGTGTTGTGTCTTTCTCCTGTTTTGATTCCTCTTGCCGCTTGTCCTTGGCAGAGGGAACAGATTGATGACGCAGGCAGTTGAATATGTTAGAGATAAACAATTTCACTCCTGACTTGTTCAGGCAAACTCCATTTGCCTTGAAAAGATGTCTGCGATCCCAGAAAAAGTTAAAATTGTCAATAAAATGGACAGAATGGTCAGTACAGACAGTTGAAAGCCAGGTGTTCAGTGCAAACAATCTGCTGAATCTCTCCACTCCTCATCTGACTGGTGGTAGAGGGCCACTGATGAACACCTCTGCATTTAGAGAGCTGACAGTTTCCAAGAAACATTTAAAGTCTTCTTTCAGCACTTCTGACTGTTGTTTCACAACATCATTTGTTCCAATGTGTAGTACCACATTCTTCACAGTTGGATGTTCAGCCCCAATATGCAGGATCTTCTCAGCCAAGTCAGAGACCACATCCTTGGGAAAACAGATTACTTTGGTGTTGTTCTTACTACACAGACCTTTTACATCTCTTACAGCAGAGTCACCCACAATCAGAGTTTCAGGCCCAGTCGTTAGCTTTCCATCTAGCCTTTTACTTTTGGAGTAGCTATTGGTCCTTACCCTGCTGTGTGAAGAGGACAGGTTATCCAGGTCATCATAAAGAGATCTCCGGTTCTGTGTCAGCGGAGCGTATCTGTTCTGGATTGGCACACTTGGTGGTTTAGGAGGATTGTTTGTAATTCTCCCTTTAGCAGCTGTCCACTGCTGTTTAGGGGTTGAAGAGGCGCTCTTCCTGGGTGATAACAATGCAGGCCAGCCGGTCGCATCACAGATTTCAGAGCGCTGGGCTCTGCCTGTTATCCGTCCTCCCAAATCCCATGGAAATGATTTACTCTTAGGCTTTGCACCCAGAGAGTTCCAGGGAGGACTACCACTTGTAGATTTATTACCCGGTACACAGCCCTCCTGTTCCTTGGAATCCTTGTAGCTGCTAACTAGCTGTGAGTTAGCATACCCTTCTCCATTATTTTGCAACACTAGTAAAGTGGTGTCATTCCCACGACATAGTCCATTCACTTCCACGTTAACTTCCAACCGTTGCACTTTCATTTCCAACACATCGATCTTCTGCATAAGTTTGTGGAAGTCATCTGAAGAGAACAGAGGCATTTTGCTACCAACTAGCATGCAGTAGCCTACCAGGCTTTAGCTGTTGCTAGGCCACGCTACTGTAAGACTGAGGTCGTCGTACAAATGTTGAAATATGGCTGAAACCCTCCCTCTATTTACGAGGGATGAACTGTCCCAGTGATAAGTTAATGTCCAGGAGCCGCTGCTCGAAGTTTTCAGAGAATAAGAATAGGAAAATCAGCATAAAAAGTAAGCAGAGGCAGGAGCATGCAGAAAAGCATCTGCACTGTAAGAAAGATAAGGATAAGGTAGCAAACGATCTTGCTGTCAGTAAATTGCGGCTCTGTTCGCACGGACATTAACTCCATAATACATGTCTACGTTTCATATGATGTGTCAAATCTATCAGCATTTACCATTTAAATCGCATATGAACAAAATGCTTGTAGAATCTGTAGTTGTTTTGTATTGTCGATTTAATGTGTGAACGAGCGATAGAGAAGTTCACACAAAGTTGTCATTATTAGGCTGTAATTTTTAATATACTGTTGGAGTGGTAAACAGGCTTATTATTTTATTTAGGATATTTGGGGAGTTAGGTGGTCCGCGAGTGTTTTATTATTGGCTAAGTGGTCCGCGGTCTGAAAAAGTTTGAAAAACACTGGTCTAAAGAATATTCCCTTGCTCACATCTTACTCCAAATAATGGTTTTACTCCTCATATTTCCCGGTTCTGGTTACACAGACTGCTATTATTAATACAAAGTAATTAAACATACACATATTCTATTCAAGATATCTAGACTTCCCTGCCATGCTGGATATCTTAAGCAGAAGGTACTCTCATCCACCTAGCCCCCTGTCCTGCATAACTACACCTCCCCCACAGAGTAATACAAACCTGTTTACGCCAACCACCCCAGAATGTCTGTAGCAATTTTAGTCCTCACATTTATGAAAGAATAAAACAGAGAAATCAATATAAAACACAATCACAGGTATTGTTTGAACAGTATTCACTTAACTGCTACTATTGATAATTACCAGAGAAACTCCAGGGGCCTCTTTCAATATCTGGAAATTGCAACAAGACTTTCTGCCATTTCAAATGTAACACACTTCCCATATATCAGATGATATAATCTTCAGCAGCAATATCAACTCAAGTGAGGGTCTGAGGTGGAGGAGAGCTTGGCGATCGTAGACGAGCAGAGCAGAGACATTCTGACATACATACAACAAAAACAGGATAGCTAAAGGTAGAGAGCTGAGGGAGCGGCGAGCCGACACAGGCGCCATCTTCCCACACACTGGTCACAGCTCTACGGCACTTTGCTTGGCGTCCTCATCTTTTCTAACCTTAACTAGCCAAAGAAACAGTTTGTTAGGAACTGTTATTCAGTTTTAATATGTTTCAGACAGGAAAGTAACCATTCCTGTGATTAGTTTATCTAAAAACGTGAGAGCGGCCTGTCGGCAACAGCAAGGTCATGTAAGCTTAACCATAAGGTATTTTTTTTGCCTGTTTTAATTACTATCTCTCTTGTTTTCGATTCATTAATCGATGTGTTTTGGTGTTCTTATATATGTTATTTGTTAAGTGTTTTTCATTCACCCACTGTGCCTGATGTTCACAAACACAGAGCCATTGAGGATGATGTGTGCAAGAAAAATAGATAAAAAGAACACCCTATTAGTCAGGATTCGGGAATATTAGGACTCAAATGCAGTTTAAAAAGGGAAGCGGGTTTCAAAACAAAAGCAAGCTTTATTTGAACAAAGCTGATGACATGAAAAAACAAGACAAAAACCATGAATCATGAACAGGTAGCACAAGGTAAGTGACAAACATGGAGGGTGAGAAAAGACAACGAACCGACATGGAGCACAGGGGAAGACAAGACTAAGGCCCAATCCCAAACCGCCCCCTACACCCTACCCCTACACACTACCCCTCAGTTTGCACGTTCGTGCTGAGGGTCCGCCATATTAAGTGCTGTTCCAAAGCAACGAGTGTGGAGCGGTGTGGAGGGGGAGTGGGCTATCAAGCCCTCAAACAGCGAGTCTGCAGCGGTGCTGACTGGAGACCGGTCTCTACCTGACCGGTCTCAACGCTGTGTGTGTCCGTCAGGAAACAAGCTGTTTACAAGTAGTTCCCGCAAACATCCACTGATAAACTGCGATGTTAGCAACATCATGATGACCTCATATGTTTTAACTTAGGATCATACCTGTGTTTAGTCTAGAAAAAGGTAAATGTGTGCATTTTATTATAAAGTTGTGTATATTTACAGACTGTTGCAAAAGCTAAGAAGCTTATAAACATCAGGTTTAAAACTAAAAGAGCTTTACAAAAAAGTAACACAATTAAAGATGTCTGGAGTTTTATTTGAGTTATTAATTTACATTTGTTGTCAAAGAGATGCTGATTTGAAACCATTGTTATACAGTTACGGCATTTCCTGTTTCTGCCGGAGAGAGGGGAGTTTGTCCCAAAGCTTGCCGCTGTATTCATAGATATATATAAACACTAGATGGCTCATGGGAGATTTTCCAGCGTAGCTGACCGGCCGCCATCTTGCCACAGTCAACAGTTACTCTGATTCGCGTTATGGTAGCTGTTGTAAGGTGAGTGATCTGCACAAAAATACTCTTAACTCGCTGAAATCTTGACTGATTTACAAACGGTTTGGTTTATTATAAACATTATTAGCATGGCTATGATACAGGATGCTTGGACATGTTGAAATTGCAGCTTTTCTTTGTGTATGTGGTTGTATTTATTAGCTGGCTAATAACAAGAGGCTGTGAGTGAGACCTAGTATTACAAAGTTGACCCAGCAACTTTACACCAGTGGGAGAGGCAGAACTGCTCTTTCTTTTCAACATAACTTAAGTTACACATGATTTCTTCCAAGAGGTTTGGCTTGTTAAAAACATCTTGCATTATGATACAGGAATTTGCTGGCTTTGTGTTTACAGAAGTACCTGACTATGCCGGACTTTTGTGCAGCCTACAGATGTTTAATGGCGAATCGCTACCACTAGGAGCATTTATCGCCACCTACTATGTATTTATTAAATCTTCATGTTCCATGAGACGCAGCACTATGTTCCCCTCATATGTTTATGTTTGCTCAGTCTAATAAACCCATAACATGGTTGTGAAAGAATGCCAAAGCTGAGGCTGGACGATGATTGATTGTTGGTGTGCCATGTGTCACCGTGTGTCACCGTGTGTTTTATTGGTTTTGTGTTATACTGTATTTTATTGTGTGCAGCTGGACCTTATCTCCAAGACACATTTAAAACAAATAACCTTGAACCTTGAAGCCCCATCTCTCCCCACCTGCTCCCTACATCCCCTCCACACCACACCAAGTTGTTCTTCTTAATAATAATAATAATAATAATAATAATACATTTATTTTGGGGGGCCGCCTTTCAAAACACCCAAGGACACCTTACAGGGGCATAGGGGCAATATAGGGAACAATTTAAACAGTGGATTTTGTGATATATCAGCCGGGGTGAGACAAGACAAACCACAAATGGACTACAGAAGGACACAAAAGGACACATGGTACAGTTTATATTATTCTTGGTCTTTTTTCAATAACATATTTCAAAGGTTCTGGATTTGTTTACAAATCTAGAAACTAAATACAAAACAAGGATGATATGAAGATTTCATATCAAAAATAATTGTGATAAATGAGACAGAACTGGCCTGTCTGTGAGCACATTTTATGTTGGTTTGGTTCTTCTGATAAAGGTGTGAATATCTAAATAATATACCAACATATGCTATTGTAGTTGTGTCCTGTTCTTCAAGCTAAGGCATTGCTAAATTAACAACTCTTGGCTTACAGAGTGGTAACATGAGACCGATTTTTATATATAAAATATAAATGTATTTTAATTTTATCATTTATTTATAATTTATTTTAAATATTAACAATATAATAAAATAAATGGAAATATATACACCGGCAAATATTTAATATAAATACCTTGTGTGTGTGTATAGCTATATTGCTTTATCTGATTAATGTTATTTTCATATGAAAGTCCATGATTATAAGTATGCAGTATCATAACTACATCTTTGATGTTTAACCAAACCGTTTGAAAATTGGTTGAAAATTGAGCAAGCTATGGTTATTGAAATAGTAAACCATAATGTTATGAATGAGAGAACTGCCTGTGGCGAGATGGCGGCCAAGTGGCAACGTCGGTCTCCATTGGCCAGCAGCGCGGGTGAGTCATCTAGTGTTGCCGTGAAGCCCTTAGTAGGCGGAGTCGGCCACTAACGGCTCAACTGTGACGTCAGAGTCTAATCCCGCCTGCTCCAAATAAGGGCAAAGAGGCGGAGCGAGGCGGGACCATGGGCGGGACCATGGGCGGGACCTGCTGCCTCCGAACTGGAAGTAAACAGAGCTAGCTCAGGCTAAGAAGCTAAGCTAACATGAAATACATGCATACCAAGTTACTGCTAACAGTGTAGTTCCCCGATATAAACGTTACATTCATAATCAAATGAGACAATCTGCAAGAGAATTAGCTATATTTTGTTATTCTTAATGCTTGTCATTCACACGTTGAGAAAAGATGGACTCCACCGCCCGGACCTAACGGAGCCGCAGTGGGCTAGCTCCGGGACGCCGGCTGGAGCTAGCCCCCTGCGGCTCCGTTAGCTCCGGCGGCCACCACTGGGATAATTGGGTCCCCTATTAACATTAGCTCCCGTTTAGCATTATGGGCGTCATAGCCATAGACTATAAAAGTCTTACCCAAGGCTGAATCATAAACTAAAATGTATATGTATGCATAAAGGGTTACGTCCTTAGCTGGCTAATAAGTAACAAGCTAAGCTACCAAGCACACAAACACCTGCGAACAGGGTTAACATGTATAATATTATAATTTTAGACTTCTTGGAAGTTATGTTAGTACATTCAAGCGCACAGAACGACATTTTAATTGTCTGGTATTTGTAACAATATTCCCTAAAAGGCACAATCACCACGAACACGGCTAAAGCTAAAGGGTCAAGTACAGTACTATGACTAACTAACGTTGTAGCCTCTATGGTTGTAGCCTAGCAGAGTGGACAAGTTACTGTGAGCTGACAGTGAGGCATGTACGTGTCCATCAAAGTGACCACGCCCTAATTTATGCAAAATCTTTAAGACCTAATATAAATAAAAGGGTCGTGTTAGAAAACAATTCACTCACAGATTCATAATCATGAAGGTGGAATCTAACTATATCGATAATAATATTTATAGCATCCATGGGTAGAAACATGTTTTTTTCTGCTGTAAAGTTGGGCATGTTAACATGGGGGTCTATGGAAATTGCTCCTTTCTGCAGCCAGTCCCTAGCGGCCCATGTATGAACTGCAGTGTGTGGCACTTCCGTATTGGCGTCCCGGCTATTCTCCAGAGTTTGCCGCTTGATTTATACCCTTAACCTTAATGGAGGGAACTTCATTCAGCTGCGAGTGTGGCTACACTACCTCCGTGACGGAGTTCACTCTGTCACGGAGGGGGGTCGAGGGGGTGATTTGGGATTGGGCCTAAATATACAGAAGGGTAATCACAGGACAAGACACAGCTGGGCAGGGGAGGTAGAAACACAAGGGCAACAGGTGAACAAAATCAGACACAGGAGGGCAAACACAGGAAGGAAGACAAGACACAGGGAGAACAGAATTTCAACATAAAACCATGACAAGACAGACAAAACTAAAATTGTGACACTATTGGCATTTGCTTCACAGACTGAAGGAAATTGAACTCTGCCCACCCCTTATTCTTCATGAAACTGTGTGGCCTTTTCTTATAGGCTCTTGTCGCCTTTTCAGTTAGCCTATTCCTTAATTTCTATTATTTCCTTTTTATTTTTTCAGCATTCAGCAGATAATTTATTCATAATTCTCTTTAGTTTATGAGCAGAAACAACCTTATAAGGTGGCATGCTACTAATTGTATATAAACTGTTTGCGCTTATTGAGAAGCCGCAGTGTTTATGTCTCAAATATGTATGCTAATATGGTTGTTCAGAAACTCCAATAGGAAGACTTTCTTAATATTTCTACAGAATTCACACTGGATGTGGGGACAATAAGGAATATTTACACTTTACTATCATTTTTTGGGACACATTTTCAAGAGATATGGTATGGCATATATGGTTTTACCATATGCTCTTTTTTTAAGTTTAAATATTTGCTCAAGGTGTGATTAAAGTTGTAAGAGTCTGTCCTTAAGGCATCCTAAACTGTGCTAACTCCAGCCAGTGGTAATGTCCCCCATTCCCCACATGATGGCAGGCTTGACTGTAGTTTGCAACACAACGTGACACGCAGCCTCTCGCCACCTCATCATTTATTGTGCTTGAGACAGTCCAATATTGATGTTAGGGTCTAACTTTACATACATCTTTGTTCACAATTCCAACACATTACTTCAATTGACCACAGACTGAAATAAGGTATGTGGTTAAGCTAAAAAGATATTCATGATTTGTTCTACTGAACGTAACAACATCACGCAAAACCCAAGTATGCCTTTAGCTTAGTGGTGTTGATCTGAAGTCATGTGACCCTGATGTTGTTCTTTTATAGCCTATTAGGTTCTTACTTCAGGCGATTGCATTTACGCTTCAAAAACATAAGAGTGGAGTTAATATGTGGAGATTATCCTGCTGGAAAAACTGGTAAGTATCATAAATATACGTGTGTTTGCAGTAGAGCTTATTCTCGGAAATATTCCAAAATCCAATGGAAAAATCCCAATGCTTTTTTGTTGAGGCTCCACTTGCGATGCTAACTTCAGGGTCGGCCAACACACATCTCGTCATTACTGGACCACCCAACTTTAATCACCACCAGAACAGAGGGATTCTACCTGGTCATTAATATGTATCATTCAACAGATAAAAAGGTGCTGGATTTGTGATATGTATGCTACGAACAATTTACATTTTTAATTCAGTGAGCACTTCTAACAGACTGTTTCAGACATGCTATCTATTAGCATATCTCAACAGGAGGGGCTGCTGGCAAGCAGTATTATTTCATAAAACATGCTGTACCTGAATGTCTTACATATGATTTTCATAATGGTTTATTACGCATAAAACATTCAACTCTTGCATCAGGACGCTCGTCGTTTCTACCCAAGCCCTCATAAGATATAACCAGAACAAATACCTTCTTTTTAATGTCTGGGTCAGCCTAAAATGAATAATCATCACTGCATGGCTCCTTTTCATTAAATGTGTCAGTTAACACCCTTTGGGGAAATTCAGAAGCTTTTACGTGTAGTAAAAAAGGCGTTTGCAAACCAGGGGCTAAATGAGACTACTAAAAATCATCATGCTAAATACCTCTGTGCCAACGTTTTGTCTTCTTCTTATCAGGCCACCTGATACTCCCAATATGTTAAAGTGACATCTGCCAAGGTAGAATGAACGGCTAAAGCTGCTCAGTCTGTAGGGAATTGGCTCTGGAATGGAAAGGGTCAACAGTTAAAGTCCCAATCGAACCAAAGAGTGTGGACTGGTAGCCGGAGAGGTGCCAGTCCAGAGGTGTCCTTGAGCAAGGCACCAAACTCCAACTGATCGTGGGCTTCGGAACAGTGGCAGCCTCTTTGCTCTGCCACGTCTTCATTAGTGCATGTTTTATAGGTACAGTTTGAGTCTAATTCTAAAATAACCGCATTGTGAAGAACAGAATTTTCCCTGGGTGTTTTATAAAGGTGATCTTAATCTTACAATCAAATGGAGATGAAGAACGATAACGGGACAGTTTGGACCTTTGGCAGAAGCAAGATGATGGTTTACAGAGGTTTTGAAAACTCAGGTTGGTTGAACTGAAAGCCGATACAAGCTGAGTCTGAAGCGGGAACAATTGAGAGAGGAAAAGGCAGAGGTGGGAGAAGTACTCAGATCTTGTATTTGAGTAAAAGTAGAAGTACCAGAGTTTAGAAATAGTCCTAACAATGTTACTAAAGTAAAAGTACAAAAGTATTATCATTAAAATATAGTGAAAGTAGCGATAGTAAAAGTAGTCTTTGTGCAGATTGGTCCATTTCAGAATAATATATATGATGTGTTTTATAATGATTGATCATTAAAGTGTTCTCAAAGCTGGTGAAGGTGCAGCTAGTTTGAATGACTTTGTAGACTGCAGGGTAGCTGGTGGATTTACTCCAGGTGGAACTAAAGTCTGATTTAACACTTGATTAGATTTCACATCATTCATCCACATCTGTGAAGTAACTAAAGGTATTAAATACATGTAGTGGAGGAAAAGTACACCATGTACCTCTGAACTGTAGTGGGGATGAAGTACAAACTAGCAAAACATTTAAATACTCAAGTCCTGCTCCTCACTCTTCTTTGTGTGTGTGTGTGTGTGTGTGTGTGTGTGTGTATTCTTCATTCATCCTTTTTTTAATCATGTAGTCTTACTGAGCTCAAGATCTCTGTTTCAAACGACATGAAAAAGGAAAAAGTTCATAAAAACGTCAAAGAAAATCCTCACCACAGTTCAGCCACACAGACAGGGATTATTCCAAGCAATTGCAAGTGTCTGGAAAATGTGATTCAATATTGCTTCTTTACAAATAATTAAAGGAGACAAGTAGCTTTAATTTCTTTACCGTCCATTGCTGGAGGGAAGGCTTCAACATAAGAAGCCTTATATATGAAACACCCTTGTCAGGTACAGTGCTTATCTATATGTGAAACAGAATACTTTAATATCCATCCAGATACAGCAGTGGGCTCTGTGGCAACTCCTGTCACACTGTCCTGTTACAGTGACGTTTACTTGAAACACTTTTTAAAGGGGCCCTATTATGCTCATTTTCAGGTTCTATTTTGTGCCTCTACTCCCTCTGGAACAAAGGAATTTGAGCTTTTGCAGACCATTTACATGCACACAAACCTATAGAACAAACTACAGGGAATAGAAAACCCCCCCACAAATATAAAGGTCCCTTTAACAGACCAGTGTGAGCTCAGGGTAGTGAGCGTTACATATAATGCTTTGCTTTTTTTGGTGAACTACTACTTGATAGATTTTTTTCCCAGCTTGCCGTTAATGTTTTCAACTTTAGCAGATCACAGTTTTAAACACCAGCAGTGGAGTGGGAGGAGATTTTGGGTACAAATTCAGAAAGTGTTTCTTACACTGTAAGAAAAGTGATGATCATTGTGATTTGGGCGTGAATGAGACATGTTAAAGATCATTACTGGTAACCTTGTGGTAGTACACTCTTGTTAGGGAGGCTAACACATCTCAAAACATATTAACAAAAAACTGCAGTGGAATGTTTTGCTAATAAAACAAAAATGTTGCTCAGAGTTTGAAAGCTAGAGTGAATAAGTGAGTTAGGAACAGTATTCCTATCTGTTTTGAGAACTGATGTGACTTTTCTATCCTTTCAAAAACAACTTTTTGTTTACTCAATTTCCATGAAATAAAAATACCCTGCTCTTCTGTTTATGAATTAATGTTGTTACATTTCCTCTTACACAATGTGACTTTCTGAGCTGCGAAATCTGTGAATAGACTTCAACTGACATGTCAATATATTCCATCTATTTATCACTTACATCTCTATCTACACAACGAAGATTTCACTGATTTAAGTTTACCGAGTAGCTCAATTTAAAGTAAGAATTTGCAACAAATAGACAAATAAATATAAAATAAATGAATAAAATTAACTACAACTAAATGATTCAAGCTGATTCCTTGCTTATACTTCCTACCCCTTACTTCTGGCAAACTTGCTCAGACCCAATAATTGCTTTACTATTCCCTATTCAATTATTATTAATATTAAACATGTCACAGGTCCAAATTACACCATTTGGGTTACCAGAAATACACCTAAAAGTGTTCTCTTGTGCAATTTAACCTTTCACAAAGTGTACAATTCTTTGTGCACGTTATCTTCAGAACAATGTTTAGACATTTGGAGATCAAACCACTCAAATCACATCAAATCAAAGCATCAATCAACAAATGAAAATGTATATTTATGGGTGTTCAAAAGTGGATGCAGAGAAAGACAGTAAAAGAGTCAAACCAAGCAAAGGCAGACTGGACCTGTGCAATCCTGTTACCAGCTGTGTGTGTGTGTGTGTGTGTGTGTGTGTGTGTGTGTGTGTGTGTGTGTGTGTGTGTGTGTGTGTGTGTGTGTGTGTGTGTGTGTGTGTGTGTGTGTGTGTGTGTGTGTGTGTGTGTGTGTGTACTGGACCTCTTTCTGATGGCTGTCTGCCCAACTATTGTTGTTGGACATTTTCTTGACACCTCAGGGACAGAAAAAGGGAAGAGAGAAAAAGTAAATGTTGACAACATGAAATAATCATCACCTCCTTCCACTGCTCCAGTGAAATATGAAACATTAATGCACATATTCTCCCTCCTTCTCCTTCACTCTGTCTCCATCCTGCGCTCACTTCTCTGGAGGGAAAAACTAATAAAGAGGAACAAAAATGCAGGAATGATTATAAGCTGCTCCTATGCAACAGAAACATTCAAATCAAACAGAATGGGTGGAGAGAAAGAGAAGCTGAGGCTGAGAGATGGGGGGGCAGGTTGAGATTGACAGAGGAAAGTACTGTGTGTGGAGGAAGATGGAGGAAAGGGGGAGGTGAAGTAAGAGGTGGGTGATGCAGGGAGAAGTCTCTTTGTTTCTGCCGAGAGTTAATATTCCAGTGGCTGGCTTGGCACCTCCACCTCATTTCTGTCTGCACATATTTACACTGGATAGCCCTGTATCCATGTTTTCCTCTGATACACGCACACACACACACACACACACACACACACACACACACACACACACACACACACACACACACACACACACACACACACACACACACACACACACACACACACACACACACACACACACACACACACACACACACACACACACAGTAAAGAAAAAGAAAAGAAAAAGAACAAGAAAACAGTGCAAAGAGGCAAGAGAGGTTGAAAGACACATAGAGCTGGACAGTAGATACATATCAGATTTAACAAACACAAGTTATATATTAAACACATATTATACTCATTGTCTGGTCTAATTTGTATTTAGTGTCTCTGCTGTGACATATTTACAGGCTTTCATTTTCAAAAAGATCTTTATTCTTAGTGTTGCTGTTGTGATTTGATAACCTCTTAGAGATGTCCTGTCCCTGATGTACAATGTGTTGGAACACTAGCCAACAGTGTGATGACACTATGTTAAGGAAGTTAACAAAGGTGTCGAATGGAGGAGTTTCGGGGGGGAGAGAAGCTCCCTCTGGAGGGAACACAATGATTTTAGCCTTTGCAGACCATTTACATGCACACAAACCTATAGAACACACTACATGGAAGGGAAAAAGCACAATAGGGCCCCTTTAATTCAATACTCACAATGACTTTACAAATACTGCAGTGGATCCACCAGCTGTTAATCTGCATCATTTTTTATTTTTTATTAAGCGAGATGGAGGGGTCTCTTGCTCAACTCCACCCCCTGCATGCATGATTACCTACATAGGAACACATTTTTTTTTTTAAAAAAAAACACTTTTTGTAAAAACAGTACCCTCTACTGTGTGTTTTCAGTGTCACAGCATGCAGAAAAAACAAAAACGGTTTACATTTTAACCAACAAAATAAAGTGATAATAATTATATCCTTCAACTGCAATTTTTGTTAACAGAGAATAATAAGTAATCACTGCCCTAAAACGGTCAGACACACATGTTTTCCTACTCGTTTCAACAGATCACACAGGTGCCTTGGGGGTGCAACACCATTTTGGTTTCACTTAGCAGTTAAACATCCTTTAGACAAAGGGAAATTAAAGAGTATATAAGAATCCCTAAATGAATGTTCCAATAAAACGCTTGAACCGTTTTGGGTTATTAAGTTCCGTGTGGATTTTAAAGCTGCTTTTTCAAACCCCTTTTTAAGGACCAAACTGGGGCTTTTCTGCTCAGATTTCTTATATTTGTTAATTTATCAAATCTTTACAGCAGTGAAAGCAATGAAGCGATGTTAGGTGGGAGGATGTCTCCAGTGACCCGAACACCATAAAGCATTTATTGTCTTTGTTGTTGTTATTAGAGTGCAAACACACCAGCTGAGGTGTCTGTAGGGGGTAGAAGAAGAGAACAAGCACCCAGCGGGGAGGTGTAAAGCAAGGTCGGTGCCACTTATGGCCTGTTTCAGCGCCTATTTTATGGGTATTAAAACTGCAAAATAGGCTTTTAATGCAGGCCGAGGCCAGATGTCGATGTTGTTTGGGCTGCTTCTCCCCTCCTGCCTCTCTGTGCACTTCATTAATCGAGATGTTAAAAGATTTATCCGTGTCTTCCGCTTTGTCGTTTTTTCCTCCTCTAACTCCTATCCTCCCTGTTGTCCTCTTTTGTAATTAAACGGTTCAGTATGCGGCCCTGTGTGTGTGTCTCTGTGTGTGTGTGTGTGTGTGTGTGTGTGTGTGTGTGTGTGTGTGTGTGTGAGTATGCATGAAAGCAGAGAGAGAGAGAGAGAGTGGGGGGGGGGGTTTCCTCCCCATGCTCGTTTTTTTCTCTTTCTTTTCCTTTGCAGCAGCTGCTTCTGTTCTGTCTTACCGGCCAAAGATTCCAACTTAATTAACACTAAATAATTAACTGAATAAACATGCTAAGCACAGCACACACACATACACAAACACACACACACACACCCACACACACACACACACACACACACACACACACACACACACACACACACACACACACACACACACACACACACACACACACACACACACACACACACACACACACACACACACACACACACACACACACTCTTCCTGCATCATCTTGAGTTGGTCATCGAAGCTGTGGGAAGGATGAGACATTTCCGTAAATGTTGGTAGGGAAGCTCGCGGCAGTAAAACAGGCTTATTTCTAATCAGGGAAGTAATGAATGTGCCTGATTTAGTCATTAATCATGTTGTACAGCAGATGTAGCAAACCGAACAAATAGTATGTCTCTAAGGCTACAACTGTCTTTACATGTACCGGCTGACACACACATATTGCTTTAGGGTTCATGCTGGAACAAATAACAGTGTTATGGTGCGTTCACTCCGGAGGCTAACACAAATGAACTAAAAACGCCGTAGAGGGGCCGGGGCTTATCTCCCTGTACATAACACTGAAATAACCACTCTTGCTGCTTGGTTCATGTTATGAAAGTCACAAACAGCATCATGTCTATGTTCAAACATCATCCGGTGTATTTGCTGTCTTTAGCAAGTATCAAGTCGGCTGAAGAAATCTTGTTTAATACAGTGGTATGAATCCAAATGTAACATATTAGGCAGTGATTTTGTTGCAATAAACTTATCGGAAGGATGCCGGACTAATGTCATAATAATAGCTATTATAGTGCAAACCTTGAATTAACGCTTTGTCAGGTCTGTCCACATGACGACAAGCAAAAAACGCTTAAAACTCGATCAGGGCTAGGCTACACTAACATTGTAGCTGCTCCCTTCACTCTCAAAATAACGTCATGTTAAATAAACAAACAGTGACTTTATTTTCCATGCCTCAGACAGTCTATATGGTTTGTACACATACATTTATAAACAACGATTTTGGTCCCTTCTGTTCAACTTAAACATTCTGAGAACCTCCCAATATCTATAACATATACATTATTCTTCTGCAAAAATAGAAAAAGCAGTCAAAGTGTCTTTTGAATGTGCTAGTTTCCAGCCTGAAAGTCCTTTCCCTGACTGGCAACATATCAAAGGAGAACGCCACCTTTGCAAGCTGGTTGTCGATCTCCCCTAGCCTTACATTATGGAATTTGGGTAAACAAATGAAATACAACTATCAACTCAGGGAAATTCCAAGAAACTCCATATTGTGACACGTCTCATGTGTTGGTTGTATTTATTTTGTGTATCTTCAGACACTGGCAGTGGGGGTTTGCACATGTGATGTTCGCCTGTAAGAGAGCATGTCCCTATGCCGTGATTGTGTTAACAGATTGCCGTCCCCAAATAGTGATAAATAAACGCACCCAGAAACACACTAAAATAAATGGATGTGTGGTGTGTGTGTCTGAGAGAGAGTGGGAAACACAGTTAATGAACAGGAAACTTAGAAAGTGTTCAGCTTTTTTAAAACTCAACAGGCAACCTTTGAAGTTTCATTGGATAAGTTACAGCACACTTGGAGACGATCACCACCCAATGCATCTTCTGACCATCAAGCCACAGAGCAAGACCTGCCGACCGAAAACCACGAGGGTGGAGAGGGAAGGGAAGAGAAGGGGGAGCCAACCTAACCCAGCCAGGACCTGAGGCTACTCCACTCAGCCTAACCCAGCAACAGGAGTGGAGTGCACCAGCTGGGCGTAAGAGAGTAGGCCTTAACTCTAACGTCGGGCTTAGCTACGTCCGATTTAGTTTCTTTCAGGGCCTCGCACGGTTTAGTACGGTATAGTTAGTCCTTGGTAGGCCAGGCTCACTTTATGCTGCGTTTCCATTACAGTTTAGTAGCTGGGGCAGTAACTATGGACGGTAACGCAGTGTAGGAGGAGCCGTGACGTCATCTTCAATGCGAACCACAAAACCAACATCAGCCGTTAGCTGTTAGCACTCAGAGCTCACAGCTCCTCATATCTGTTCAGAAACTAGACAAAAGTTAAACAAGTACAAACCACAGACTGTCTGTGTCATGGAGAATACAGTCGCTGGTTTAATTATGTCTGTATAGGCCGTTGTTGTGAGTGTGGACGGTCGGAGCATATAGCCTACTGCGTTAGCTTAGCCGATCTCCATTCAGAAAACCTCATTCACCTGCCGTCTGTCTGCAGACTTGTCAAAGCATTAATTCATGGTTCTTACTAACCGGTATCAGCATGTTGTTACTTCTGCATCATTTTGAAACGTGTATTACAATTAAATCACGGTCAAATATGTTCATTGTGTTGTAGTTGTAGCCACTCACGTCACTAGTTTCAACCCAGTCTCAAGGCATTTCGTGTTATACTGTAGTCACACCATTTAATCTATTAATGCAATTCGTGTTTTTTCCCCTTTTTTTCGTGTCACACAGAACGATTTTAAAAGCAATGTATTTCTATTGGTAGTATGTTTCGTGCCTGTACCACGTCTTTTTGTCTGGTCGGGTCTTGGAAGACCGGAAGCTGTCGGGTTCATAAAAACATGTTCTTACCATAGACTGTATATATAAAGGTTCTTACTTATTATCAAGCCACGATTATTGTTTTTATTTTAAATCGTATAATGTCCTACTTTTTTTGCTATCCGTGAGGAAAGTAAATGGGGCTCAGAGCCTCAGAATACTGAAATCTGTATTTCTTTTAATCTTTTTTTCCTTCTAATTTGTTATTCTTTTCTAAATAACACACTGTTATTTACTCAACAATAACACACAATTATCCTTGTTTTTATTTATTTGTTTAATTCTATAATCTCAGGCTTTTTTGGCGTCCGTCAGGAACTGAATTTCAAAATAAAATAACCAGGAACAGACGTAGGCCTATATGGGACATTTCGATATGAAATCCGAAAAACATTTCGGAGTTTAGGATGGCCGAAGACACTACACTACCCATAATCCTCAGATATCGTTTGGGACTACAGTGCTTGTGATCAATTTTCAAGCTCAGGGATTGGATGTTGGAGTGGCAGTGCGCCAAGGTTACGCCGAGCGTCAAACAGCTGTTTGAAATGGAACGAAACCACGGCAGACTATCCAAAACTGAACTTGAACAGGACCAGCCCCCCCCCCCCCCAGAACTACACATGCTGGCTATTGTGTTTCGCAAAATGTTCTATTGGACGTCTCTACTGGGAACGTTTTAGTTTTTCCCACAATTAGAAGTTGGAAACTGCTTTCAGTAGAAGTCTCTGGATCGCGTCGTCCGAGTAAATCTTGTTATGGAAATCCGAGACCTCAATACTGTGGAGAGTACAAGTCAGAGTGATAAAACAAATAAATGGTGAAACAGACAGAGTTGTCTTTCTGGTTATTTATTTGAAGCTTCAAATACAAAAACGCAATACAAAGTCACAGGTCTCACAGAGTATAGGATAGTCTGCAGGAGTGTGCGCAATAGTCATAAAATAGAAAAGCTTATATACAAGAAAAGGCGGGCAGACAAAGTTTGCTCGGACATCTGCTTTCACACGTCTCATATTGTTATGGGAGTTACAACTTTGTGTGAGACACCCGTGTCCTTGAGCCGTAGCAAACTTTGTGTAAAAAGGAGTAGTTTCAACATAGTCTGCGGCCTTGAAGCGCTTGGGAATAAAACCCCTCATTAGAGTATGAGAAGAAAACAGCACATCTCAGGAAATGATATAGGTGTTTTACAATGATTTGAGAAGCATTTGGTTTAAGCATATAAGGATATAATAAAAATGTCCACTACATTCTCCAGAAGCGCCGCCATATCATCATCACTCCACCGCTCCGCTGATTTATTTGGTGTTGCCATAACTGCTTTTACAAAAGTAATCTCTACGTTGGTGCGCTGCGCTGAGTGGCGAAATCACGCCCAACTACTTCCCGTCCATGGGACCTTATTTCGGAAAAATTATGTATTGCAGTCAATGGAGAGAGAAAACTTATCTTTCGATCCTGTTTAAATTGTGCCACGAATTATACATATGGGTCATTCTACAGAAAAGGTGGAAGTGCTGTCACTTACTTTTGCAGACACCAAAATACACGACGTTGACCTAATACTCACATTCATTATATATGTTGAATAAATAGAGATTGTCTTTGCAATGTTACTAAATAAAAAATAATATAAATAAATAAATCTAATTTATATTTACATAACATTAAGCATTAAATATAACACTGAAATGGTAACAAAAAACGCAAATTATTATTAATAATATCAAATAAATGTCAGTCACCCAAAATTACGTCATTGTTGTTACTGCTACACAAAAAGCTTTTATTTTGAAATAATGTACTGTCTCTGAAGTGCCTCCTGTAACAAGAGATCATTTGAGGCAGTGCAGTGGACTAAGACATAAAGAAAGTCAGTTACTTTGTTTGTTAAAGGTGTCATTTTATCTTCAAATTGTACGTGCGTCTTTCAAGTCTGTCATTAGTGTTACTCATTGCATAGCCCTAGGGGTGAACATTTGAATGGGAAAATGTATTGTATTGAAGAGTTAAACGATTTTGATATTGACTGAAGCCATATTTGGTCTGACACATTGCAGCCATTTTGTTAAAATGGTAGTGTTTTCTCCAAATTGTCACTGGTGTTACCGTCACTGGTGTTACTATTCTTCCTGGTAACACGTAACACCAGTGACATTCCTCTACAAATAAGCTTTGTATAAAGTATAACAATAATTAAAAAAAAAAAAAAATACTTTAAGCTCTACTTGTTGTGGATTCATCAAGTTAAGAGTTAGTTATTGCTATTTAACAGGTGTTAGATGTTTTTAGAAGGAATATATTTCAGCAGATTTGTATCACCCAGATTCCACCTTTGTCAATCTTAAAAAAATCATTTCCACGTCATAAAACTGTTGAAATATAAGACTATGAAAAATACGCAACTAGAAAGACTACAAATCCCAGAGTCACGTAAGTGATGTCATAACTGATGTCACAATTGTTTTCCTCCGCTAAATATAAGAGATGGCTAAGATAAGATAACTTTAACAAGATGCCTGTGTGCTTAGTACCAGGTTTTTATCATACCAGCAAAGGGTCTTGCTCGTTCTTTCGCTTCCCGTCTGATGAAAGGACCAGGAGTGGCTGGCTGGATCAAGTTAGTTACCTAGCTAGTAGCAAGCACGTTAGTTAGCATTACAGTCTGTCATTTTTATTAGCCTTAACATCAAGTAACATCAAGTAACCCAAAATGTTAAACAGTAAGAGTTAGTAGTAGTCATATTTCATGAACCCTTTGAAGAGTACTGTCACACCGGGGTGATCATTCTATAATACACCATTTAAGCCCGGGGGAGAAATGCTAACGCTAACGCTACATTTGCACCGGCGATCTGTTCTACTTCATGCTATCTGCACAAATGGTTGACATTAAACATTAAAAAGATCAGGCAGTTCAGAGAGAATCAAAGGAAGGCAGGCAGGCAGGCAGCTTTGCATGACATTCTTCTGGACGTGTTTCATTGTGTTAATAGTGAGGGTAGTCAATCACTTTTTTGACATGACAGTAGTGACGGCCATCTTGGTGACGTGTGTTGTTGTGAGCGTCTGCGAGACCAGAGATGTAGTTCATTGAGCGTTTCACACAAACAAATGTGTTACTTCACAGTTTTACGACAAATTTCTATTTTTTTGATTGGCAAAATTATCTTTTAAATTGACAAACATCATATGTGTAATTCGTGGCACAATTCAAACGGGATCGAAAGACAATCTTTCTCTCTCCATTGACTTCAATACATCATTTTTCCGAAATAAGGTGCCATGGAGCTCCTCCGGAAGGGGAGGGACTTTGCCATTCTATGGCGGCTTCCAAAACTTTTTTTCTGATGAACTATTGTGGGAAAAGTACTCCGGTGTGAACGCGCGATATGTCCTCCATGGATGGCAGCTCCGTCCTGGTGATGTTCTCTACAGTTTTCACCACCCTCTGTAAAGCCTTACGATTGAGGGTGGTGTAGCTCCCATACCAGGCCGTGATGCAGCCAGCCAGGATCCTCTCTATTGGCGCATGTCCACCATGGCGCGGAGCGCGGTTTTAAGTGTGCCGTGCCGGGCCGGGCCCGTTTTTGGTTGCGTTTCCACTATGCCTAGTTCCTGCCCGGGGCTAATTTTTCACCTTTTTTCTGGCCCGACAAAATCGTGGTTCTATCAGGGCCAACAAACAGGGCTGAGTCGGGCTGAGTATGATTAACTAGAGAGAGAATCGCTGGCAAGGGGGCTACAACTACAACAAGATGATCATATTTGACCGTGATTTCATTGTAATACACGTTTCAAAATGATGCCGAAGTAACAACATACTGATACCAGTTAGTAAAAACCATGAATTAATGCTTTGACAAGTCTGCAGCCATCTCAGTACCCAACGACATACTGTGATAGCCTGAGTCTGTGTAGTTGTATGAAAACTATGAGGGTGGGTTTTTATATCGAAGAGCTGTGTGTGTGTGTGTGTGTGTGTGTGTGTGTGTGTGTGTGTGTGTGTGTGTGTGTGAGAGAAAGGGAGGGAGCAAAGATGATTTGTTCCTGCTGGAAGGCAATTCTAAACAAGAGATGCTGCTTAAGATAAGATAAGCTAAGTATTTTTTGATAGACGGAGGGGAAATTCAGGTGATGAAGCAGAACAAAAATAGGTCCAGATAATTTGAGAAAGTGCAAAAATAAATAATTAGAGGTATATAAAAGAAAATATTAAGAAAATATAAACTTTTAGGCAAAAATAACTTGATAGAAAGTGTTGTTAAATTCTCATCGACTAAGCCTTAAACGTATCATCGCCATCACCATCATCATATCAACATTTGCTAACCAAGTTATTTCTCTAACCTTGATTAAATTATGAACATCAACTCTCAATTACAGTAAAAAGCAAGACAAATGTAGCCTAATTATTTCCATAGTCTTTTTTCTTAGTCTTTTACCATTGTGTTGCTTATCGCTCCTCTTAACATCTCAGACCATTTATTTTCTTCAGGCTGGGAGAAAAGTGCAGAAAATAGAAACGGAAGAGGAAAGGAGGAAGAGGGCAGTGGAAGTGGATAGTGTTGTAAACAGGATCTGGCATCCCACTCCGATTGCATTCATCCACTTTAAATACTACTGGCTGAGCAGCAGGCCTGTCTTTCGGCCAGGTGTGTGTGTGTGTGTGTGTGTGTGTGTGTGTGTGTGTGTGTGTGTGTGTGAGTGTGTGTGTGAGTTTGTGTGTATGTGAGTGTGTGTGTGTGTGTGTGAGTGTGTGTGTGTATGTGCGTGTGCGGTGAATGGATGTGACTGAGATAGATGACCAGTAGTAAATAGAGCTATTCCTCACAGCCAACGTAGTGAGCAAGGCCACTGGCCACACAGCAGGAGAGTGTATATGAGAGGCCATCTAGCTCACAACTCATACTTGGTCTTACAAACAATATCAGAATCTCACACATACACCATTAAACTATTTTATACATATTGCTAAACACTTTTTCATGCACAATCATACTCTCTTTCACACACTTTTGTCTGGGCCATAAATCAAACTTACTTACATACCAAACTGTATTTTCTTAGAAACACTGTTATTCCCACTTACATACAACATTATACTACAATATAATACTCTAGTAGTGTAGTTTGTGTGTGAGAAAGAATGATAGTGTATGTGAGAGAGGAATAGTAGTATGAGGGTATAGTAGTGTGTGTGTGAGAGAATGATAGTGTATGTGAGAGAGGAATAGTAGTATGTATGAGGGTATAGTAGTGTGTGTGTGAGAGAGAATGATAGTGTATGTGAAAGACAATGCAGGGTTGCGGTCGAATACTCCGTTTCCCTTAGGAACCTTCCTAACGGAGTGAAATGACCCGGAAGTCCCTCAGTGGCAGCCATGATAAGAGCCGTTCGAATTCTCTAGATGATAGGAAAGGAGGTTTCAAACTTCCTTTATAACCTCCTTTAGCTTAGGAACCACTGGACCTCCCTTACGAAAGAAGAGGAGAAAATGCCGCCCCACAATGCCTTGCGGTCGCAGCATTTGCCGTCACACAACATTCGGCCGTTCATGGAAACAACCGATTATGACGGAGAAATTATATCATCAAAGTTACGGTGCTTATTAAGCATTTTAAAACGTATGTGGTAAGTTGCCAAAGTGCTTTGTTTTGAACGTTCATCAGTATTATAATCAAAAAGAGAAATATGAACGTTAGTTTTTACTGAAAAGATCAAATAAAGTCAACATTTCACAGTCTTTACTGAGCTGTGTGGGGTTTGTTCAACTTTTAAAAGATGTTTGAATGGTGATATACACAGTGATAAATGTTAAGGACTAACGTTTATAATACATACATTTGTATTGATTTTAAGATCTTTTCATAGTTCATACAATCGTACGTATTGGGATCATTTGTATTAATGTGGACCGGAGGGAGAGGGTGACGAGCATAAGTTTCACTTTCCTTTTTTATTTCAATTCCAACTTTGGTCATGAAGAATATGTTTCTCTGTTGTCCACGCTCATAAAGCAAAGCAACAGCATCAGAGCACGGTGCAGAGTCTCTAGATGAGTTTACAGTAGTCCCTCGTTCTTATTAAACATCCATGTTGTAGTCCGCTGTATAGAAAACTAGTTTCCATAGTTTCCCCACAGCAGCAGACGCACATTCATGACGTCCGCTGGCGCATCATAAACACGTCGGATAGTGAAAGTGCAGTCGGATTCTCTAAAGTACCGCAGTCTCTTCTCCTAAGTCCTTTTGAATTCTCCTATCCACTATCCCTTAACCCCATGACGTTTCACTCAGAG
The DNA here is from genome assembly GCA_902827135.1 of Harpagifer antarcticus. Taxonomy (NCBI): domain Eukaryota; kingdom Metazoa; phylum Chordata; class Actinopteri; order Perciformes; family Harpagiferidae; genus Harpagifer; species Harpagifer antarcticus. The sequence goes on along the minus strand of CADEHL010000476.1, from coordinate 5,751,990 downwards.
GTCAAGGAATAGACGATAGGGTTAGACGATAGGAGCTGATTGTTGGACTATTCGACTGCAACCCTTGTGTTTTTGAGAGCTTATGACAGTTGGGACATTGTGCTGGTTGTGAGAGAGCATACTTTAAAAGGAAGTCAGGTTGATCCAACAGGAAGCCAGTTAAAATATTCATTCCTTTACTGGTTTACAGCCTTAAAAACAAAGCCTGAAGCTGCTCAGAGCACTGCTAGCTACATTTGAGCTGCAATAAGAACTTTTGGTAACACTTTATATTAAGGTACACAAATTCACCATCAGCTAGTTGTTAATTAACATGCATATGAGCAGTATATTGGCTATTTATTAGTCATTATAAAACACGTATTAATGTCTCATTCTACATGACCAGAGTATACAAGTAATAAGCCATTAGTTGAGAGTTTTTCCTCAATAACCCTCTAATTAGTGCTTATGTATTGCAAGTAAGGAAGTTGTTGTACATGAGTTTTGGTCTTAATATGCTCTGCTCAATATGGGCCTAATAAGACAGTAGTACCTCATTTTGAGTTATTTAGACTTAATTAACACTTGTAGTGACCACCTATTTAACCACTGGGACATAATTCAATCACGGAACTACAGGTTGGGGGTATTGTTCCGCACGGACATTATTGCATATTGTACCTCCGGTGTTTATACTGTGTCCTCCTCCTTTTCTCTCTCTCTTGTCGACCCGGGCTGCGAGCCGACAACATGTCCGTTGCAGCTCCGCATTAAAGTCCACTTTTGCACCTTCGATGCACCGCCTCCGACTCCCATATCTCCCGGCACTACACTGGTGACTCTGACACGTCTTGGGAAGTTTCCGGGACGAAGCCGAACACGGCAAAAGGAACTCGAGTTCCTTTCTCGAAATGCCGGGGATTTTTGGAGACGTCCGTGGCTGCCACCGGCACGCGGACTGAGGCTCGGTGCGCGCTCCGCAGAAGGCTGGAGACGTTGCTCGCCGTTCCCGCATCGGGGGGGACGATGCACGACCTGCTGGGTCGACCAGCAACCCCATTGCTACCTCATGGGGCTGTTTCTTCGGGGCGTGCGGCTGCACGTCCCAGCGGCGCTAGCTGGCGACGACTAGCAGCTATCCACGTGGGGCTAACGACGGCTAGCAGCTACCGATGGCTGCCAGCTAACGGCCTCAGCTAACGGCTAGCTGCTAACGGCTAGCTGCTAACGGCTATCGACCTTTTTGAGTTTTTTTTTCTTCTGGTGCCTGAGAGGAGGTTCGACCATGTCTGGTTGGCCTCGTGTGAATCCTCTCACGATTTCGCCCACCTGTTTTTGACCGTGGACAGTACGGCCCTTTTTGAGCTTTTTCTGGTGCCTGAGAGGAGGTTCGACCATGTCTGGTCGGCCTCGTGTGGACACTCTCACCTTTTTCACCACCTCGACGGCGGTTCCAGACGCCACTCACGTTCATCGACGCCTGGGTGGTGCACTCCTGGACCCCGTCTCGCCTCGACGGTTTCGGACGTCGCCCATGCGGCCATCGGCCCGTGGGTGGCGCGCTCCGGAGCCTGTCTGGCCTCTTCCTTCGCCTCGGCGGTTTCGGACGTCGCCTATGCTGCCATCGGCCCGTGGGTGGCGCGCTCCGGACCCTGTCTGGCCTCTTCCTTCGCCTCGGCGGTTTCGGACATTGCCCATGCCTTCATTGGCCCGTGGGTGGCGCGCTCCGGGACCCTGCCTGGCCTCTCCTCTTACCGCGGCTCACGGTTCACCTCGACGGCGGCTCCGGACGGCGCCCCGTCTGGCCTCTCCCCTGTCCACGGCTCCTTCCTCCCGGGGATGCTGCTCCTGTCCCCCGGGGACCCGGCTCTTTCTTCCCGAGGACTTCGTGCCCGCCGCTATGCCCTCGCCTGCGGCCGGGCAGCGCTCCTTCCTGCTGGGGACCACCGGGTTATTCACGCCCGTTGCGGCTCAGCGACCCGGTTTTCACCGACTGGCGGGTGATGACTTCATTCGCCACAACGCCTACTGCGGCCCCGTTCCGGCCCGTCTCCCACCCCCGGTGAGGATGCCCTCGGCCTCGTTAGGGCCCCTACCCTCTCCTGCGGCCCCCTTCCGACGGACCGTTCCATGGCCCGGCCCCACCCTCCTCGGCCCCTGTGGTGCTTCCTCCCGGACACGGGGATAGTGTCCATGGTTGAATTATGGGGGGGCTTGTGTAGTGACCGCCTATTTAACCACTGGGACATAATTCAATCACGGAACTACAGGTTGGGGGTATTGTTCCGCACGGACATTATTGCATATTGTACCTCCGGTGTTTATACTGTGTCCTCCTCCTTTTCTCTCTCTCTTGTCGACCCGGGCTGCGACCTGACAACATGTCCGTTGCAGCTCCGCATTAAAGTCCACTTTTGCACCTTCGATGCACCGCCTCCGACTCCCATATCTCCCGGCACTACACACTTATAGTTTCATGTCTTGTTACATAAGAATAGATTATATTTGATCAGATCTAAAAAATATCTATTTGTGATCATAGCCTACTGTGTGACCTGCTTGTATGTACTTACACAATAGGTGTACTGTTCTCTCTATGTGTTGTACTGTCTCAGTGTGAACCAGAGACTGTATATATAAATGGACGTAGTGTCCGTGACGTCACCCATAGGATTCTGCAGAGTTGCCGTGAAGGCGGAGTCGGCCACTAACGGCTCGACTGTGACGTCAGAGTCTAATCCCGCCTGCTCCAAATAAGGGCAAAGAGGCGGAGCCGAGGCGGGACCTGCTGCCTCCGAACTGGAAGTAAACAGAGCTAGCTCAGGCTAAGAAGCTAAGCTAACATGAAATACATGCATACCAAGTTACTGCTAACAGTGTAGTTCCCCTATTTAAACGTTACATTCATAATCAAATGAGACAATCTGCAAGAGAATTAGCTATATTTTGTTATTCTTAATGCTTGTCATTCACACGTTGTGAAAAGACGGACTCCACCGCCCGGACCTAACGGAGCCGCAGTGGGCTAGCTCCGGGACGCCGGCTGGAGCTAGCCCCCTGCGGCTCCGTTAGCTCCGGCGGCCACCACTGGGATAATTGGGTCCCCTATTAACATTTGCTTCCGTTTAGCATTATGGGCGTCATAGCCATAGACTATAAAAGTCTTACCCAAGGCTGAATCATAAACAAAAATGTATATGTATGTATAAAGGGTTACGTCCTTAGCTGGCTAATAAGTAACAAGCTAAGCTACCAAGCACACAAACACCTGCGAACAGGGTTAACATGTATAATATTATCATTTTAGACTTCTTGGAAATTCTGTTTGTACATTCAAGCGCACAGCACGACATTTGAATTGTCTGGTATTTGTAACAATATTCCCTAAAAGGCACAATCACCACGAACACGGCTAAAGCTAAAGGGTCAAGTACAGTACTATGACTAACTAACTTTGTTGCCTCTATGGTTGTAGCCTAGCAGAGTGGACACGTTGCTGTTAGCTGACAGTGAGGCATGTACGTGTCCATCAAAGTGACCACGCCCTAATTTATGCAAAAACTTTAAGACCTAATATAAATAAAAGGGTCGTGTTAGAAAACAATTCACTCACAGATCCATAATCATGAAGGTGGAATCTAACTATATCGATAATAAAAATGTATGGAGCCAGGGGTAGAAACATGTTTTTTCTGCTGTAAAGTTGGGCATTTTAACATGGGGGTCTATGGAAATTGCTCCTTTCTGCAGCCATCGCCTATCGGCCAATATATGAACTGCAGTGTGTGGCACTTCCGTATTGTCTTCACGGCTCTACCCCACAGTTTGCCGCTTGGTGTGAACATAGATTAAACAGCCAGCCAAAAAGAGCCAGGGAATGAGCAGCCATGCTCCTTTATTGAATTATTTGCAGTTTACTGACATTCAAACGGAGTGAAACTATAAAAAAAGAAAATACAAGGCACTTAAGGATCTCATACATGCAAGTGTAACATACACAGATCAACACATAGGACTGCTAAGTGTAAACAAGGTAAATATAGCTAATGCTAGCAGTGCAATAAGCATGTATACAGGCTAGTATGGCTAACGCTAGCGTGTATGCTAGCGCGAATGCTAACGCAGTTTAAACATCTCCAAATGTCATCACATAAACACAATACATGTTACTAATACTTACAGTCAGTGTAAGTGTTAGGCTTACACTTACACTTACAGTCATTGCTTTTTGACGGACTTGACCCTTTTACTCATCAGGTTTCATAGGGAAAATTAGTAGGCTAGCAGTCTACTGCCATTGTGGGCGGTGTCCATCAAAAAAAAAACGTAGTGCCAATCAGGAACTGAGAATTTAGTCCAACTTCCATTTCAATCAAACTCACTTCTGTTTCAATCATACTCTCTCACACACATAACTATTCTAATGCACACACCCTATCATTCTGTTTTATACACATACCTATAATCATTCACATTAACTATTATTACCTCTTATATAAGCTATTATTCGGCCCTTCATTCACTGCTATTCTGTTTTACATATATGACTATTGTTATTAACATGAAATACTTTTCCCTCTTACATAGGTTATTATTCTGTCTTACATAGGCCTACATTGTTTACCAATTACACACATACTACTATCCTCTTTCACATACACTATTACAATGTTCTATTAGATCATAGTTGTTTGTGAAAGACGAGAGTGGTGTGTGTACGAGAGTATGATGGTGCGTTTAAGAGATTTTGTTTTTGTGTGTGAGAGAGAATAGTTATTTATGTATGATAGTATGATAGTAAATGAAGGAAGGAATGACAGTACGTTAAAGACGGTATGATGCTGTGTGTGAAAGAGTCTGGTGGTGTACATGTGAGATTCTGATATTGTTTGTAAGACCAAGTATGAGTTTTGAGCTAGACGGCCTCTCATAGAGTGTACACTATAGGCGCATTCACACTGCAGTACTTTTCCCACAAAGGTTCATGAGAACTTAGTTCATGAGAACTCTTTAGTTCTCATGAACTAAGTATAGATCACGTTCACACCGGAATAAGTCCCTGGGGGAGGATTAGGCAAATGAAGCCGCTGATGTCACTTCTTCTTCTTCTGCTTTGGGTTTACTGGCAGGCCGCAAACCACTTCACGACGTATACTGCCGCCCAAAGTCCCCGGCCGGAAGTCCCCGGAGTTGGGGACTGGCTTCAGTAGAAGCTGCTGGGACTCCCAGCAGCTTCTACTGAAGCCTTCCGAGTAAATCGCCAGAACGCCGACACCTCCTCATCTCCACCGCTCCCATGTTTTATTTTGTGTTGCCATAAGTTATTCTCTCTGCGTTTCTGCGCTGGGCTAATGCTAATAATGCTAATGCGAGGATAATAAAATGGCGGCTTCACAAAACGTTTTGGGAGTTTTACGGGGCGTAGTTTGCAATCCGCCCAGCCAATCAGAAATATAGCTCTTTTTCTCACAAGAGAGCCGCACGAAAGTCCCTGCTCTCTAGCAATGGGGGTAAAAAGGTTCTCATTAACTCATTTTAGTACCGGCTCTTTTTGGTGTGAACGCGACAAAAGAGTTCTCATGAACTAAGTTCTCATGAACCTTTGTGGGAAAAGTACTGCGCTGTGAATGCGCCTTATGTCAACACGGTGTGTGTGCGTGTGTGAATGACAGAGAGAATATGCTAAATACATCTTCTTTTTTACCATCGATAGTATCTAAGAGCTGTTACTCACAGTCAAGTTTATACTAATGGAAGGAGAACTCACAGGACAGGATCGCAGAGGAAGATAAAACATATTTGAATAGTCTGCAGCTGGTGGCTAAACACATGACCCTCTCAGCACCCAGCCTACCTACAAGACCCAGGTCACCACCATGCTTAAATCATTTGGCTAGTTATCTGGTTCTGTGCAGCTGTCTAATCTTTGGATTGGACACTCCCATCTCCCCACCAGCAGCCGGCACCCTAACCACACCCCACTGCCACTCTATAGATCACTGCAAACTATTGAAGCTTCGAATCAAATGCAGTAATCCAGCTTTTCTCTATGGAAAGGGTACCTAGACATGACTTCCCATGTGAGAAATGTGGGAATACTACATTAGTGAAACAGACCAAAACACAGGGAAGAAATTAAGAAAAAGGGTTTGACCAGGAGTCAGTGGATGTCTTAACATTTTCTTTGGACCACAGGTTAATGCTCACACAATTAAAAAAAGCTCAAGCCCAAAAACCTAAATAACATCATCAGGGTTATTTTCTTAGACTCAAATCCAACTGTTATCGAAGGCTGAGTACTATCTATGACTACAATCCAAGTTGTTGTATCTCTGCTTGTCTAGCAGACATCTCTCAGTGGATGTCTGCTCACCACCTCAAGCTCAACCTTGACACGACTGAACTGCTTTTCCTTCCGGGAAAAGATTGTCCCACTCTTGACCTAACAATCAACATCGGTACCTCTGTTGTTTCCCCGACTCAGACTGCAAGGAATCTGGGTGTGATCCTAGATAACAACCTGTCCTTCACTGCAAACATAGCTGCTACAACCCGTTGCTGCAGATACACGCTTTACAACATCAGGAGGATACGTCCCCAGCTGACCCAGAAAGCCACGCAGGTTCTGGTCCAGGCTCTCGTCATCTCACGCCTAGACTACTGCAACTCCCTCCTGGCTGGTCTACCTGCATGTGCCATCCGACCTCTGCAGCTCATCCAGAATGCAGCGGCTCATCTGGTCTTCAACCTTCCTAAATTCTCCCACACCACGCCGCTCCTCCGCTCCCTCCACTGGCTCCCGGTAACTGCTAGAATCCACTTCAAGACAATGGTACTTGCGTACCATGCTGCGAATGGATCTGGCCCTTCCTACATCCAGGACATGGTTAAACCGTACACCCCAGCACGTGCACTACGCTCTGCATCAGCCAAACAGCTCGCTGCACCCGCACTGCGAGGGGGACCCAAGTTCCCATCAGCAAAAACACGTGGGTTTGCTATCCTGGCTCCAAGATGGTGGAATGAGCTCCCCATTGACATCAGGATAGCAGAAAGCTTACACACCTTCCAGACTGAAAACTCATCTCTTTCGACTCCACTTCGAGCGATAGAACTATTAACAAAGCACTTATATACTAATAAAGAACTGGCTTATCTAAAGCCAGTTGAGTAGCACTTGAAATGTTTGGCTCTATGAAACCTGATGTACTTATATGATTCTGTTTTCTTCAAGTTTGTATCTTGTTGGTCGAACGCACTTATTGTAAGTCGCTTTGGATAAAAGCGTCAGCTTTTTTTTTTTAAATGTAATTTAATGTAATGTTGTGAAAATGTTAAAGACGTTAAGTATAAAGATGTGTCGGTGTGGAGGCTATTGAGGAGTTGGATACTTAAGCAATAGCTCACGCGTCGGGCCGAACCACGCCCCTTAGCTGTGATATAATGAGCATATACCACGGCCTGAAGTGAGCTATTGCTTTTATAAAACGTTTACCAATGGTGGCAATATGAAAGAAAAATACACAGTCTAATTTAAATAGTTTTTATTAGTAAATAATGATGTTCAAAATAAAATAGTCCCTCAGTTGCCTTCTGCACGAAACATAGTGCGAGGTGGTTGCTATGCAACAACACTAACAGCTAGCGAACATATTAGACAGAGAGCGTTGATCCATTATTTGGCTATTTATTTACATTCATTTTTATGTTGCCGTTTATTGTGCACCCACTGAGAACCTGTCCAGCATCAGTAGCATGGCTTACGAGGTTACTTGTATAGGTTGAGGTTGTTCTAGGCTGTTGCTTGGCGTGGCGAGAATATTGCTCCACTTTCTCCGGTCCCCGAGATTAGGCTTCCAGTAGCTCTGGAGAGAGCTTTCGCACCTGTGGCCACTAACGGTCATCATTTCTCTGCTTTGTTTCAAGACCCGCATCAGAAAGCTTTTGAATGGCGGCACTTCTCCAGTTGGTCTACCTGCTCTTCACGTAGCTCTGCATGTCGTCGTTTAGGTGTTTTTTTCTTTCTGGAGATAGGCACTGCTCAATCCACTCCTCCATAGTAAGACCCCCCCGGAGGTCGAAGTTAATCTTAAATGTTTCCATCTTATGCTTTGTAAGTTTGTTTCGTAACGGAAGAAATGTAAATATATTTCTAAAAGTCAAATCAAGCAATCTGATTGGTCGATAGTGTTTTTGCAGACCTCTTTGATTGCAGATTTGAAAACATCGCTGCTTGCTTTAAAAGTAGCACAATTCATTATGTCAAACCTTGGAAAGTATCTAGATATCCCTGCCCTAATGCCAAAGGAACTGCACACTGAATATGTTTTGCCGTTTGATGTCTATGTCTGGACCGCTGCGTAAAAAGGAGGGTTTCTGCCCCGTTACCTCTCCGCTGCTTTCTTGTTCCAGTTTGAAAAACTGCAGGCAGTTTGCTTTTCAGCCCAACGGTATACTGTTTTTCTCAGACGTGGAGGGATACTGACTTGTTGTGAAATTCTACCCGTGGTATACGCTCAGATTGCTTGATTTGACTTGTCCGTTTTATAACAGCTTTTACGCAACTGGTCTGAATAAGACATTGGTAAAGATGTGACTAATAATTATGAAAACATATGCAACATGAGTTATAAGCAATGAGTAATTGATAAAAGTTACTTGAAAAAATAAATACAAAGAATGTTTCCAACAACTCTCTTACCATCCTGGTTGACTCACACATTTTGTTCCTATTCAACAAAAGAGAATAGTCAGCGGGGCTGCCCAACTTCATCAACATTTTGTCTGAAATTAAATATGGACCAGTGTAATACCCAAATTCGCAGCAAGCACAATTTTATTTGAAAATGTTTCGCGTCGGGCTCCTGATCAGCCTGTCGGTGTTCTTTTCCCCATAATGACCGCGTCGTTGCACATTATCCCGCTTATTACATGGCCACATTCTCAACAAAATAACGTTATGACTCCCAATATTAATTGAAATGCTTTTATGGATTTAGAAAATGATTTTATGGATTTAAAAAATAGTTGTATTGATTTAAATTGACATGCATCCGCTAAGAAAAATAGTCCGTTGTTACCGTTTGAACTAACGTAGCAACGGCAGGAACTGCTTCGATAGCGTTTTTGAGGAGCTTTTTGATTACAGATTTGAAAACATCGCTGCTTGCTTTAAAAGTAGCACAATTCATTATGTGAAACCTTGGAAAGTATCTAGATATCCCTGCCCTAATGCCAAAGGAACTGCACACTGAATATGTGTCGCCGTTTGATGTCTATGTCTGGACCGCTACGTAAAAAGCAGTGTTTCTGCCCGTTACTTCTCCGCTGTTTTCTTGTCGCTCTTGTCTTGTCAGTTAGAAAGGCCAAACTGTATACAGTTAAATCGAACGGACTTGTTGTTTGTGCAGATGTGATCGTCCTTAACAACGGTCAATACGTCCTTGACAGCGGTCTGTCTGTTCGGTATTAACAACGTGTCACGTGTTCATAATCAAGTATTCAACTACGTTAGTGTCCCCTCTTCTCCATGTCTCTTCTACATCAACATGTGACCCCTCTTCTCCATGTCTCTTCTACATCAACATGTGTCCCCTCTTCTTCATGTCTCTTCTACATCAACATGTGTCCCCTCTTCTTCATGTCTCTTCTACACCAACATGTGTCCCCTCTTCTTCATGTCTCTTCTACATCAACATGTGTCCCCTCTTCTTCATGTCTCTTCTACATCAACATGTGACCCCTCTTCTCCATGTCTCTTCTACATCAACATGTGTCCCCTCTTCTTCATGTCTCTTCTACATCAACATGTGTCCCCTCTTCTTCATGTCTCTTCTACACCAACATGTGTCCCCTCTTCTTCATGTCTCTTCTACATCAACATGTGTCCCCTCTTCTTCATGTCTCTTCTACATCAACATGTGTCCCCTCTTCTTCATGTCTCTTCTACACCAACATGTGTCCCCTCTTCTCCATGTCTCTTCTACATCAACATGTGTCCCCTCTTCTTCATGTCTCTTCTACACCAACATGTGTCCCCTCTTCTCCATGTCTCTTCTACATCAACATGTGTCCCCTCTTCTTCATGTCTCTTCTACATCAACATGTGTCCCCTCTTCTTCATGTCTCTTCTACATCAACATGTGTCCCCTCTTCTCCATGTCTCTTCTACATCAACATGTGTCCCCTCTCTTCATGTCTCTTCTACATCAACATGTGTCCCCTCTTCTTCATGTCTCTTCTACATCAACATGTGTCCCTCTTCTCCATGTCTCTTCTACATCAACATGTGTCCCCTCTTCTTCATGTCTCTTCTACATCAACATGTGTCTCCTTTTCTCCATGTCTCTTCTACATCAAACATGTGTCCCCTCTTCTTCATGTCTCTTCTACATCAACATGTGTCCCCTTTTCTCCATGTCTCTTCTACATCAACATGTGACCCCTCTTCTCCATGTCTCTTCTACATCAACATGTGTCCCCTCTTCTTCATGTCTCTTCTACATCAACATGTGTCCCCTCTTCTTCATGTCTCTTCTACATCAACATGTGTCCCCTCTTCTTCATGTCTCTTCTACATCAACATGTGTCCCCTCTTCTCCATGTCTCTTCTACATCAACATGTGTCCCCTCTTCTTCATGTCTCTTCTACATCAACATGTGTCCCCTCTTCTCCATGTCTCTTTTACATCAACATGTGTCCCCTCTTCTTCATGTCTCTTCTACATCAACATGTGTCCCCTCTTCTTCATGTCTCTTCTACATCAACATGTGTCCCCTCTTCTCCATGTCTCTTTTACATCAACATGTGTCCCCTCTTCTTCATGTCTCTTCTACATCAACATGTGTCCCCTCTGTGTAAAGAGACTCTGAAAGTTTCAGGAACAAAGATTCTCTCTCTTCTTGTCCTGATCCATTTCATCTGAAAATGAGCTGGTCAGATTTTGCCCACTTTATGATGTCATAACGATGTTTTGTCTTGTGTAACCATTAGCCAATAACCAACCAAGGTAACCCCCCCCCACCTTATCACCTGCATCTCCTCCTAGAGCACCATTGTGTTCTTTTTTTACCAAATATCTCCCATAGGGGCGTGGGGAGGGGCTCCTTATTTTCATGGGATGCTGCAATGATCTGTTTGGTATTTCGAGCCAAACACTTCAGAGACATATTTTGTATATCTGAAACATATAATATATTGATGAAAAACAGTATAATAGGGGACCTTTAAGTCCTGTGGAGCTGCAGAACTCATGAAAAACAATGCACCATGATCTTTTTTAATATATCTTTCAATGATCATTTGGACAATCTTCCAAAAATTATTATTCGCTCTATTATTGCATATCATTTCACATTTCATTTAATTTCAAAGCTTTATTTAACCAGGTGAATCCCATTGAGATCATCGATCTATTTTTCAAGGGAGACCTGCAGCAGTAGGTTCCACATGAAGACATAAAAACAGAAAACAAAAAGGACATCATACAGCATAGATACAGGGATTTACAATTTACATACCTATCAACATTTACAGGTACCAACAGTATCAGATTGCATAGCATCTATCCATGCTTTAAAAACAGGCAAATTGCTCAGTTTCCATTCTTTTTGCAGACTGTTCCAAGTTAGAGAAGCTGCACACCTAAAAGCTTTCGTCTCTTAGACAGTCCTAGCACTTGGCACATTTAACAAAACCACAGCATGCGATCTCAGGCAATAGCTACTTTTAATTCGCCGTGTGATCAGGGAGCAGATGTAAGATGGTAGTTTACCTAACAGTTTGTAGATGAACGTGTACCAATGACTGAGCCTCTGTACAGTTAGTGAAGTCAGACCTGCCCTGACATACAGGGTACAGTGATGAGTAAGTGCTTTACAGTTAGTAACAAATCTCAGGGCACTGTGATAGGCGGCATCTAACTTGACCAGGCAATGGGCAGGTGCATTCATACACAGGTATAAAGGTCACTGAGACTTTTCCTGGCCACAAGCGAGAAACAGGACTTGTTTCTGAAAAAGAAACCTAGTCTAACCCTCAGCTTTCTAAGCAGATTATTGACCTGAAGTTTAAAAGAGAGACAATCATCAAGCCAGATACCTAGGTATTTATAACAGGCAACCACTTCAAGTATTTTTCCTTGCGCAGTAACAATATCGAAAGCGGTCTCCGGTTTCTTTTTGGCTTTTGAAAATAACATTACCTTGCTTTTATCAACATTTAAAAGAAGCTTAAGCTCAGAGAGCTGAGTCTGAATAATGTTAAAAACAGCCTGTAATAACAGCCTCCTTAATGGAGGGACCTGCACAGAACATCACGGTATCGTCCGCATAAAAATGTAAAGTTGCTCCATCCACATTTTCACCTAAACTGTTGATGTAGATGGAGAATAATAGTGGACCTAAAACAGAACCTTGTGGTACACCATTTGTAATGTTTAACCACTCAGATGTGAGCCCATCAAACTGAACACATTGGGACCTTTCAGAGTAGATCACAAACTACCCCACTGCATGGCTGCATATGCCAATACTGAGTAGCCTCTGCTTCAAGATGCGATGATCGACGGTATCGAACGCTTTGGAAAGATCAATAAACAGAGCTGCACAACTCTGCTTATTGTCTAAAATACCAGCAATATCGTTCACCACTTTCATTGTGCTATGTTGCTTTCTGAAACCTGACTGATGTTTATATAGGATGTCATTTATACATAACAACTCCTTTACCTGTTCACTCACTAGGCATTCAAGCACCTTTGAATTATCTGTCAAAATAATCGCAAGATAATATTCTCTTCCAAAACGTGCGGCTATAATGGTCAGTTACGTTTTTAGGGAAATGTATCTTCTCTCAGGTTACGGGATTGGTGGGCAATGGATGGGTCAAACAAACACAAGACAGGGAGTCGACTGTTTTTCTTGCGAAACTAAACTAATAATTAATTTTTTTTGTCTGTAAATGAAGTCACTCAACAAAGGTACTTATTTTAAGCCAATGGTGTAACCCTAACCCTAATATAAATATAAAGTAATTGTGTTACCTAAACAGAACCAAGTTACAATGTTGTCTTGCTTTGTTTAAATTAACAAAATAACCCATATTTCAAACGTTGTACAAAATCTGGTAGAAAATAGATTTATCTGGAAATGGAGTTAAAGGTGGGGTAGGTAAGAATGGAGAAACCAGCTTGAGTGCGCTAGCATTTGAAATGACACAATCGGAACAAATCTGCCCCTTCCTTCAGACTTCCTTACAGAGCCCCTCCTCCAACACACACGAACGCACACATGACCAATGAGGGCACGAGATACGTTTGTGCACAGATGGAAGGCTGACAGGCAGGCAGGTAGGCCATCCAGTTACTTTAGCCGGGCCGGCTCAGATGATTGGTCGTGCTTTTTACAGTACTACGGCTTCCACAGATTTGATGTATTTATTGTCAAGGCATTTAATATATTCATTGCTATCGGGATGTTAAGAGCATTCCATGGAATATTACAAAAAGTGTTTCTGAAGTGAATTACCTACCCCACCTTTAAGTTCCTCGACCTGGTTCCTTCTCTTTAGCATTAAGCCTCTTTCTTTGGTCCATTTCACACATAATTCCCATTGATTGTGCCTTTTAGCTGCGAGCACACACACCTCTGCCGGTTTGAGCCAGTTCACCTGCACCTGGAGTGACAGGAAATCGTATGATGTCAGGAGAAGTCAACAGTAATTGTCAGTAATTCCCCCCGCTAATTGCCTAAAGCTCACATTCAGCAGTTATCGCCTTTCAATTATATCCAATTATGAATTAATTATACCGCAAACAGAGCTGGTGTAATTTGCAGGAGAATTTCCCCCTCCCTTCTGTGTTGGATTGGTAAATTGGAAAATGGACGAGGTGGGTTTCTGGATTATGCTCCAGCTGTTTGAGGACACACATTAAAGTGGTCAAAGTGGAGAAACAGAAGAAAGGAGGGATTTAACAGTCATTTAAACCCATTATTAACTCCAACTTGTACTTTATAAAGTCTGTGCGTCTCTCATAAACAGGAAGTGTAACCGGGCGGTAAACTGCAGAGGAAGTGTCAGCGGTGCAATGAGTGTGTGTTTGTATGCGTGGGGCATCTCTTAATAACGGCACCGTGAGATGGCTGACACATCTCCTCTGTCTCTGAAGGGACCATTTTAGCGGGGATTTATTTTGCGGAATGAATTACCCAGTATAATTAAAAACCTTAATCTCTTTTTTTCCCCTCAACAAAACAATTTTGTTCAAACCCAGAGAAGCAATCCAAAATTAATTTACCGCACCACTGAGTAGTATTAAGACTTTGCCAGTAGTCCCTCTCCCCTCAGCCACCCATTCACATCCTCATCTCTTACATGGGTTATGTGATATGAGACGATAGGCTGTGTGTTGTAACGTGGGATGTTCCCCGTGTAATCATCAGGAGCAGAACAATACACAGAGGACTGCGGGTATTAGCACTAATAGAGCGTCCTGTGGGGGACCTCAGCCACCGTCTGACAGTTTCTGTGTGTGTGTGTGTGTGTGTGTGTGTGTGTGTGTGTGTGTGTGTGTGTGTGTGTGTGTGTGTGTGTGTGTGTGTGTGTGTGTGTGTCTGTGTGTGTGGAGCTTCAGCTTCTCTTGTGCAAGGATCTTGCTCTTATGTACCAAACCATTAATGACCATAAAAAAGAGTTGTTGTTCTTATGCCCTAGTGTGTTACTAAAACAGTTAATCTGCATTGTTGTCTAGTAATAAAGAAAAATCACTGTGTGGAAATAAAGATGAAATTACTAATTCATGTGTGGGTACATATTTGATGTTCTGATGACTGTAATGCTATGGATAAACTTAAAGTGTTTTTAAATCCACAATAAACAGGTTTGTAATTTTCCCGACCCTATTGCTCTAATACTGACATTGGACAATTTTGCAAAATCTGTGATTATGTTCAACACCAAAACATTTTAAAGATAGCTTTCTGGAAATATTTGTGCATTTCAACTACAGTATGGAAAGTTAAAGGATGTCTCCTGGTGGAGACTGCACTACACGCCATTCACAACTTAGAAATACCATGGATGTGTAAAAACATCTGGATACAGCGTCGAAGGCTGGGCCCCGTTAATATGAAAGTTGCTCAGTGGCGCATGAATCCAAAAGGTTCTGACTCTAGAGAGCAAAAGTACCGTGGAGTGAAATGTACCTCCATGTGGGCCCACAGAGCATCCACACTTGCGTTTTCTATAATCCCCGCCTCCAACCCACAATGTCACGGCCGGTTTCGGTTGAGTCAAATGAATGGAGAGGTCAAATGGATTCAGCTTTAAGCACATCTTACAGCTTTGAGGCCCTAAAGATATAAATAAGGGCTATTGAAGATCATACAAGGCAGGTAGTTGATTTAGCTAAAAGAAAAAATCTCCACTCGTTCACAGACCTCTCTTTCCAAATGTAAGTCAATGGGAAAAAGTATTTTTTGGCCCGATGAGGTCACGGTGACACAGAAGTTGTCGTACCAGCGTTGGGCTACTACAAAAATGTTCATTAACGTCCGGCACACCTGAAGGCTTGAGAAATACAAATGACCCACCCTAACCGTTGGTTTCTCTACATAAAGGAACTTTGACACTCAGCGAAGAGACAATTCACACATTTGTAATATTTAAAATGGGGAACTAACCACTTTCTACATGTTAAAACAATTAATTCAGTCATGAACAAAATTGAAACAGGGTAAGTTTTATCAGTATTTGAAATGAAGAGTTGTGGGGGTTGGGCTGGCCAGCTGTAGTAACTCTTGGCCAGCTTGTATACTGCAGGCTAAACTTGTTTATTGCAGGGAAGTGAAATTATGGGACTGTTCTCTGAGCCACTATGACTAGCTGTTTAGCGTAGCAAGGACAGTGGTCGCCAAGAAGAGCATGCTAGATAGCTGTGATCTGGGGTGGGTCATGCTAGTAGTTGTATCGGGCTCTCTGTGCGTCGGCATTTCAAATCGCACTTCGGAGCTCAACTTTTGAAAATGTCCTTGAACATGGTCAAAAGGGCAAATGATGTTATTGGGTTAATGCCAGAATCCATCATACTCCCCGTCCAGAGGGGTCAATGCAAACATTTTGTGTACAGTTCTACCCCTTAAGGCCACCAGAGGCCAGAGAAAGATGCTAAAACAGCAACATCTATTGTCTCGGACTGTGGCGACAGTGGGGATTATTTAGCACACAATGGAAGTTGATGACAAAGTGCTGCAGAAAAGGATCAATGTTGTGAGTTGTACAGTGTGTGTGTGTGTGTGTGTCGAGTGCGTTCCCTGGCTGCTGTGGTGGAAAGGGAACGGCGGGGATGTGAGGAGGGACGGGGGATCGATGAGGCATTTGTTTTGTTTAAGTAAATGATAGTGGTGGAGACGGACAACAGCTCTCTGTCTTGTGTCCCTAAGGAGATGGAAGACAAATGGCTATCAATGTCCCATCATCCCTCTCTTTCACTATCTCTGGCTCTGACACTGGCATGCATGGTGTGCTGGGTGAGGCCTGGGGCCAGACTGGTGGATTTAGATGGAATCCACTGCGTACGTGTGTATGTGTGTGTGTGGATTCAGCATTAAATAAAGATGAAGACCTTCAGAAAGAGTTTAAATAAAGGATTTCTTTGTACAATGACTCATTACTACTGCATCACTGTGTCCAGTCAAAGGTTTGTAGTGTTTATGGTTCAGTCGTGTTGGAAAGGTGTTTAGTCTGATTGATTTAGACCAATTAGCAACAAGTGGCTTACGTTTGCAGTATATGGTGAATCATTTTTAAGACAAGATTTATTTTAAAAATATATTTGTTGTATACTGATTTGAGATAACATTGGGTATAGTTGCATTTTCTGGAAACCAATTAGTCGAACCTCCAAATGGTCGTGTAAACTAGTTCCTTTTTCTGGCATATTTTAGTTTCACATTCACCGTGTGAATGAGCTTTAGACTGCTTAGTTTAATCGTCTAATTAATACACCAATCAAAGTCACAAACTCAACGGCAGCAACACTCAGGCCCAATCCCAAACCACGCCCTACACCCTACCCCTACACACTACCCCTCTGTGACGGAGTGAACTCTCGCAGCTCAACGAGGCTCCCTCCTGTCAGATGGAGGGAGTAAATACAGCAGCAAGCTTTGGGACGGCCTCCCCTCTCTCCAGCAGAAACAGGAAATGCTGTATGTAACTGTATGTAACAACGGTTTCAAATCAGCATCTCTTAGACAAAAAATGTAAATGAATAACTCAAATAAAACTCCTAACATCGGACTTCCGGTTGGACGAACATGTGAGGGCTGCGTTGTCTCGTTCTCCCACGACCTTACTTTCTACATTTAATTTAAAACCACCGAAGTTGAGTTCAACCCGTATTGTGTGAACATAATTTATACTATAAATCAGAACAAGCCAATGTGATGCCGAAACCTGCGTTGAAAACGGAGACGAAACAGGCAAAAAAGACCGAAATTGCTAGTGAAGTTGCTGGCGCGGACATGGCTAGCATAATTAGCCTGCTTGAAGAGCACAGAGCTAGCTCAGAGCGAGCACAGAGGGAGCACAGAGCTAGCATTTCAGCTGACTTCAAAGCTGCCTTTGCGGTACTGGAGGCGAAGCTGAACCAAACGCAGACCACAGTAGCAGAACATGGGGAACAGATAGACTCTCTGGAGACTAGGGTTGCCAACCGTCCCGTATTAGCCGGGACGTCCCGTATTTGAGCCAAAAGGGGCGTGTCCCGTACGGGACATTGTTTGTCCCGGATTCCCGTGTAAAGGGGAAAATAAAATAAAAAATTCTGTTTGCGCGCAATGCAGTGTGTCTGGCCGCGAAGGGCGCTAGGACCGCTCAGTTGACAGGGCAGGCACAATGCTCGCACGTGTATGTGAGATTTTCACGGGCGCGGCATCATTGTTTGTGTGGCATGTCAGCCTGTTCAGTAGTGGAAAATGAGCGCTGCCGGTGGAGGTGGCGATGAAAGAGGAGAAGAGAGAGAGGATGTGGTTCTGGGCCCTGGCCCTTCTAAAAAGAAAAGACTTGTGTCTTTCAACACACAGTGGAAAGGAAAATACAGTTGGGTAAAGCCCGTGAGTGGAGATCTGTCTCGGGTCTTCTGCACCTTGTGTCGGAGGGAGTTTTCAATAGGTCACGGTGGAGAAAACGACCTGAAACAGCATGCTGGCACAGCACAAGCGAGCAATACAAAATAAAGGTGCATCAAATATTACAAAATTCTTCGGCAGTTCAACTGCAGAACAAGACAAAGTTGCTGCATGTGAGGTAACATCAGTGTATCACACAGTTAAGCATGGTTTGAGTTACAACAGCATGGACTGCAGTAATAAGCGGGCAAGTGCCATGTTTAGTGATTCGAACACTGCAAAGAAAATGCAATGTGGAAGAATAAAGGCTGAGATGATAACAGCCAATGTGCTTGGCCCCAAAACTGTGAGGGATATTCTAAAAGAGCTGTGTCCTCCTCCCACCGAGGTTGCAGCAGGTGAGGAGGTGGATGCAGTCCCTGTGTATTTTTCAGTAGCCACAGACGCCTCAAACAAGGGGAACCGAAAAATGTTTCCTGTGTGCCTGAGATACTTCAATCAAGATGGAGTACAGTCCAAACTACTAGATTTCTATGAAGACAGTGATGAATCCGCCAGTGGGATCCACCACGCCATAATTGAGTGTTTGACCAAATATGAACTCAAGACAGAGTGTATCACATCTTATTCTGCTGACAATGCCAATGTCAATTATGGCAGGCATCACTCTGTTTACCAGTTATTATAGAGTGACAACAGTCGCATTTTGAAAGCAAATTGCCCAGCCCACGTCGCTCACAATGCCTGTAAACATGCATGCGACCAGCTGTCAGTGGACATAGAGACAGTTGTCTTAAAAGTGTATAGCCACTTCTCAGTGTCAGCTTCTCGGCGAGAGAACCTTCGTGGATTTTTCGAGTTTGTGGACATTGAGTGGAGAGAGATTCTGCGTCACGTCTGCACGAGATGGCTGTCACTGTATCCAGCTGTTGAGCGTCTCCTACAGAGCTGGCCAGCAATAACAGCATATTTCAGGTCACTCGGCAAGGCCTGCCCTGTGGTGCTTAGGAAGATATTTTCTGATGATGATGAGGATAAAGCTGCCACAGTTGAGATCTACTTGTGTTTCTTTCAAAACGTGGGAGTTGTCTTCGACCAGCTTGTAAAGAAGCTAGAGGAAACAAACCTCTACATCACTGATGTGTATGAGGAAATCAGGAAATTCAAAGCAAAAATTCAACAATGAAAAGATGACGGCTTCTGTGGATTCCAGACCAGACAGCTGATGGATAAACTGTTGCCTGCAGAAAAGGCCAAAGTTAAAGTGGATTTCTACAGCACTGTCACTTCATACATTGAGAAATGGTTTGATTTATCCACAGACAATGTAATGATGAAACTCAGACCAATCGGCCTGTTTGAGACACTCAGATTCTCTGACTTGGAAGAGGTGGCGGCTGCCCTAAAGTTGACTGACACACTCAACATGGACAAACTGTATGAGGAATTCTGCGCCAGCCAGGAAGAAATTGAAACGGCACGACAGGATCCCCAAAAGTCAACCAGTGAGAAGTGGGTGTCTGTCTTCCAGAAAGTCGGAAAAGCTAACTTGACCAACCTTTTCCAGATAGTGTCATTCGTTCTCAGTGTGCCCGGATCAAATGCCTTTGTGGAGAGGATTTTTTCACTTATGGCCAACAAGTGGTCAGATGCAAGATATCGCTGCAGCACTGACCTGATCAAAACTGAGCTTCAGATTTCAGTGAACATGAACATGCCCTGCAAAGACTTCTTTCTTGCTGCGCAGAAGGACAAATAATTGCTGGGTGCGGTTAGGAGCAGCAAGAAGTATCCCTGGAAAAATAAATAGGTGAGTAATATTTTTATTGTATTTTTATTTTGACAATATTGGGCTGTGCTTTTTACACACTCCTAATGTGTTTTTCCTCTTGTTCTTTTTTTCTTTCTAATCAGAACTTTGTCACGACTCCCCCGACCCCCCATGAAGGACACTTATACGGACGTTTACTTTACGTCTTATATGGACATTTACAAATTTAAATGGACATCCATATCCTGTCCATATATTATCAGTAGCAATAGGCCTACATGCCTTTCTGTCTGGTCCTTACTGATACTGATCAATCTCTCTGGAAAAGCCAACTATTGTTCTATTTGTTAACGTGTGGTTTTGAGAGAGAGAGAGAGAGAGAGAGAGAGAGAGAGAGAGAGAGAGAGAGAGAGAGAGAGAGAGAGAGAGAGAGAGAGAGAGAGAGAGAGAGAGAGAGAGAGAGAGAGAGAGAGAGAGAGAGAGAGAGAGAGAGAGAGAGAGAGAGAGAGATGAGAGAAGGCGCTGTCGTGGTGCTGTTTTTGTGTGTGAGAGTCAGTCAGCCGATTGATGGGAAAATGGTTGGTTGAAGGATAACATTAAGTCTAATAATGATGTACCGTGCATGTTCACATCATGTATACTTTTCATTACTTAATACCATTTTTCAAATATTTTATTTTTTAACATTTTGGACAAAATTTACAAAATGTCCCCCGCGCGCGCGAGGACACATGCATGTGTCCCGTTTTTCCATGTCT
>CADEHL010000476.1:5613697-5731127 GCA_902827135.1 Harpagifer antarcticus | reverse complement strand
CTCTCTCTCTCTCTCTCTCTCTCTCTCTCTCTCTCTCTCTCTCTCTCTCTCTCTCACACACATAAGAGATCATGTTTAATCATCTGATTCGTCTGTACATTGCTGTTTTAGTCTGTGTTCTTCTAATGAGTGTTTACAGTGTGTGCCTATTGAGCTGTTTAGAGCCATGTGGGACAAAACCCGATCATGCCCCTCCCTCTCACTGTCTAACTGAACAGTGACTGTAAAAACTACACTGCGCATGCTCAGAGTATTTTCCTATTTAATGTGTGTGGCAAAAAATAATGACCATAGGGGCACTGAGCTGCCATCCCCACCATACGTCATCTCACATCATTCCGAGCTGATTGGCTGTAAGTATGTGGTGTGTGAAGAGCAGGTGAAGAGGAGGAGAGAGACGCGTCCTAAAACCAGGTAGTAAGCTGCACATGGCTTCCCTCCACAAAAAAGCTATGAGATTTCTCCATATGATTTTAGAAAATATAATAATAATATCCACATGTCTACCCTACTTTTATCATATTTGAATCATAAATCTATCGATTAGATTTATGATAGACTTTTGAAACTACAAGAAGATAAGGAGGACTTTTACAAAAATGTAATAGAGATTTTTGTCCAGAAGGATAGGCAAATGGACTTCATCTTCAAGTCAAGGTAAGACCGCAATTTTATTGAAAATGGGATCTTACTAAGAGAGAACAATTCAATATTTAAATGATAAAATTACATTTTTTGGGTGTCCTTCTGTTGAACTGTCTGTTTAAAATTAATTGAAGCATCAGAGTAAAGAGGCTTTTGAAAATAATATTATATTTTGATTTAGGTCAAAATATAATATTTGTAAACCTGAAGAGTCAGTGTCAGTGCCTCACCAAGGCAAGGCAAGGCAAGTTTATTTATAGAGCACTTTTCAACACAAGGCAATTCAAAGTGCTTTACAACAAATGAAAGACATTAAGCATTTAAAATCAGTCATTAAAAAGAAAAGCTAATAAAATAAACATTAAAAGAAGAAATACATGGATAAACAGTAAAAGATAAAAATACATGGATAAAAGTTACAGTGCAGTCTAAGATATGAATAGTTCAATTAAAAGCAACGACAAAAAGAAAAGTCTTCAGCCTGGATTTAAAAGTAGTCAGAGTTGCAGCGGACCTGCAGGTTTCTGGGAGTTTGTTCCAGATATTTGGAGCATAATAACTGAACGCTGCTTTACCATGTTTAGTTCTGACTCTGGGGACAGAAAGCTGACCAGTCCCTGAAGACCTGAGAGATCTGGATGGTTCATAATTTAGCAGTAGATCAGAAATGTATTTTGGGCCTAAACCATTCAAAGCTTTATAAACCAGCAGCAGTATTTTGAAATCTATTCTTTGACACACAGGAAGCCAGTGTAAAGACTTCAGAACAGGAGTGATGTGATCCACTTTCTTAGTGTTAGTGAGGACTCGAGCAGCAGCGTTCTGAATCAGCTGCAGCTTCCGAATAGATTTTTTAGTGAGACCTGTGAAGACACCATTGCAGTAGTCGAGTCTACTGAAGATAAAAGCATGGACAAGTTTTTCCACATCCTGCTGCGACATTAGTCTTTTAATCCTAGATATGTTCTTTAGGTGATAGTAGGCTGATTTAGTAACTGTTTTAATGTGGCTGTTGAAACTCAGTTCAGAGTCCATGACTACACCTAGATCTCTGGCTTTATCTGTTGTTTTGAACATTGCAGACTGAAGCTCAGCGCTAACTTTTATACGTTCTGCCTTGGCTCCAAAAACCATTACCTCAGTTTTATCTTTGTTTAATTGGAGAAAGTTCTGACACATCCAGTCATTGATTTGTTCAATGCACTTAAAACCACAAATACCCATTTGTATTTTGCAGTCACACTTGCAGAAGCATGAAGGAAACATGTCATATTGTTGAAAGATAATTCTAAAGGTTTTTAAGTCTATGTGTTATAGTACTAAGACTTTTTAAGGACCCATGGAAACCATGTAGTTATGATAAGATGATGACAAGAATGACTACAAACATTTAATAAAATAACTGTCACTATGAATAAATAAACATTCCGAATGAGAATGAGAAATCCTAACAGAGCCCATTATATTTGTCTGTATGACAGTGTGTAATGAGTGTGAAATGCTCACCGACTGTAGTGAAGACTTTACACTTCTTGCTGAGTGCGATGGCGATGGCGGCCTGGCCGACGCCCCCTGACCCTGAGTGGATGAGAACCGTCTCTCCGGGGCGGAGCCTGCCCCGCACCACCAGAGAGTAGAACCCCACATGTCATATTTGTCAACTCAGATGTGTATTTACCAATAGAAACAAAGTTGTTTCTGTCCTTTAAGTAGGATTCAAACCAATTTAGGACGGCTTCCGAAAGTCCCACCCAGTTTTCCAGTCGGTCTAGTAATATGCTGTGGTCAACAGTGTCAAACGCAGCACTGAGATCTAATAATACTAACACTGAAGTTCTGCCACTGTCTGTGTTTAAGTGGATGTCATTAAAGACCTTTACAAGAGCAGTCTCAGTACTGTGGTTTGGACGAAAGCCTGACTGGAACACATCGAAACAGTCATTTAAATGCAAAAAATTACTCAGCTGTTGAAAAACAACTTTTTCAATGATTTTACCTAGAAATGGCAGGTTTGATATGGGCCTGTAATTGTTCATTACTGAAGCATCTAGATTATTCTTTTTTAAGAGCGGTTTAATGACTGCAGTTTTCAGGGCCTGTGGAAAATTACCTGAGTGAAGAGATTTGTTTACTATATGAAGTAGATCTGAGGCCATGCAAGGCAAAACATCTTTAAAATATCCCGTTGGAATAATATCAAGGCAGCAGGAGGAGGATTTCAGAAGTTGTAGAATGTCCTCTAGGTTTTTATCATTAATCTGATGGAATTGTGTCATGGTGTTTAAATTGATGTTAAGTGGACACAGAGACAACACATTTGCTGTTCCTGATGCAGAGGCACTGACTGCTTGTCTGATTTTCTGAATTTTGTCAGTGAAAAAGGAGGCAAAATCATTGCACGCCCTGATAGAAATTCAGAGGCTACTGACACTGGGGGGTTAGTTAGTCTGTCGACGGTAGCAAACAAGGCACGTGCGTTGTTTTTGTTTTTGGTAATGATGTCAGAGAAGAACGGTTGTCGTGCGTTTTTCAATTCCAAATTATAAAGGCCAAGTCTCTCTTTATAGATTTCAAAGTGAACCTGGAGATTTGTTTTTCGCCACCTGCGTTCAGCTTTTCGACACTCTCTTTTTTCTGCTCTCACGGTCATGGCCTTTCTCCATGGAGATATTTTCTTGCCAGTCACTTCTTTTACCTTAGTTGGAGCAATGGCATCTATAATATTTTTAATTTTTGAATTAAAATGATCTACTAGCTCATTTACTGAGATGTTAGCAGGGGCAAGTGTGGAAGAAAAATTCTGAGTAAACATTTCCCTAGTATTTTCAGTTAAATATCGCTTTGTGGTTACCTCTTTTTGAACATTTTTGTGAACAGAAATAGAGCTCTCAAAGAAAACACAGGAATGGTCAGAGAGTGCAACATCAGTCACCACAACCGTAGAGATATTCAGACCCTTTGAGATAATTAAGTCCAGAGTGTGCCCCTTATTGTGCGTGGGCTCCGTCACATGCTGAGTCAGTCCATGGCTATCAAGAACACAAAACAGTTATTTTGCCCCTCTGTCCTGAGGGTTGTCAACATGGATGTTAAAATCACCAACAATGACTAAACGGTCAAAGTCAATACACACTATAGACAGCAGTTCAGTAAAGTCATCATAAAAGCTTGCACAGTATTTGGGTGGTCTATAGATATTTAGGAACAGAGCTCGAGAGGAGCATTTCAGCTGAAGGGCCACATATTCAAAAGAAGCAAAGTTCCCATAAGATGTCTTCCTGCATTGAAGGGAATCATTGAACAGAATAGCAACTCCACCCCCTTTCTTATGCATTCTTTCCTGACTCATAAAACTAAAGTTGGGAGGGGTTGATTCGATAAGAACAGCTGCACTGTTATTTTGTTCAATCCAAGTTTCTGTTAAAAACATAAAATCGAGATTGTGCTCAGTGATAAAATCATTGATTAAAAATGTTTTTCCTGCCAAAGACCTGACATTTAATAAAGCTAGTTTAAGTTTGTTAAACACACTATCAGTCATGTTTTTTGTAACAAGCTGTGGCTGACATGGAATCACTGCTAAATTAGATAAACTCACACAAACGTTTGAGCGCTTCCTGTATCTAAGATGATTCACCGCTCTTAATCTATTACCTATGTCACAGTTCTATGTCTAGGTTTGGGTGTTTTCGCTGTTCTCTGTCATGTTTTCCTCCTGTCGTTAGTTTCCCTGGAGTGTCTCGTTAGCTGATTGTGTTCACCTGTGGCCCTTGTGTTTCTCCTCCCCTGCCCGGCTGTTTCTCGTCTTGTAATTATCCCTCCCTGTATTTAGTCTTGTCTCGTCCTGTGTTCAGTGTTGGTGCTTCTTTTCTTGGTGACTGAGTTCCCCGGTGAGTGTTCTGTTTTGTCTGTATTAGTTTCATTTATCCTTGAAATAAAGGTTTATCAGAGTTATCTGCGTTTGGGTCCTGCTTCCTTCACTCAACCGTGACAGAAAGCACCAACCAGAAATGGACCCAGCAGATGATCCATTTGAGGTGGAACTACAACATTTTTCCTGGGATTTGGCTTGCTGCTATGATTGGTGGAAGGGAGCGTCCAGTGTTCTGCAGGCCGCTCTGGTAGAGGCGCACCGGTTGGCTATGGAGAAACCAGACTTGGTGAAATTCTTACCTGGCTGGATTTTGAACTTCATCTGGGTGTGTGATTTCCAGCCTGCTGACTATAAACGTCTCGGTGTGTTCCGTCTGGAGTCAACCAGTGCTTCCGCCCCAGTTCCTGCTCCTGTCCAAGAGTCATTTTCTGGAACTCGTCTGGCTTTTGGAGGTCCACGGAGCCTTCAGGCGGCTTCTAAGAGAACGAGTCGCAAGTCCAGGCTAGCAGCCCGAGTCCCAGCAGCCGTGGTTCCGGCTACAGAACCGGCCCACACAGCCATGGTTCCGGCCCCATTACAGGCCCCAGCAGCCATGGTCCCAGCCCCAGTTCTGGCCCCAGCAGCCATGGTTCCAGCCCCAGTTCTGGCCCCAGCAGCCATCATTCCGGCCCCAGTTCTGGCCCAAGCAGCCATGGTTCCGGCCCCAGTTCCGGCCCCAGCGGCTATGTTTCCGGCCATGGTTCCAGACCTAGTTCTGGCCCCAGCAGCCATGGTCCCGGCCCCAGCAGCCATTGTTCCAGACCCAGTTCTGGCCCCAGCAGCCATGGTTCCAGACTTAGCTCTGGCCCCAGCTGCCATAGTCCCATCTCTGGTCCCTTCTCTAGTCTCTCCTCTTGTCCCTTCCCTAGTCCCTCCTCAGGTCACTTTCCTAGTCCCTTCTCAAGTCCCCTCTCAAGATCCCTCTCAAGTCTCCTCTCAAGTCATCTCTCGAGTCTCCTCTCGAGTTCCCTCTCAAGCCCTCTCTCGAGTCCCCTCTCGAGTCACCTCTCAAGTTCCTACCCGAGTCCCCTCTCAAGTTTCCCCTCAGGTCTCCTCGAGTCCCTTCTCGAGTCCCCTCTCCAGTCCCTTCTCAAGTCCCCTCTCGAGTCACCTCTCAAGTCAACTCTCCAGTTTCCTCTCGAGTTCCCTCTCAAGCCCTCTCTCGAGTCCCCTCTCAAGTTTCCCCTCAGGTCTCCTCTCGAGTTCCCTCTCAAGTCTCCTCTCAGGTCCCCTCTCGAGTTCCCTCTCAAGTCCCCTCTCAGGTCCCCTCTCGAGTTACCTCTCGAGTCACCTCTCGAGTTCCTTCTCGAGTCCCCTCTCCAGTCCCTTCTCAAGTCCCCTCTCGAGTCACCTCTCAAGTCAACTCTCCAGTTTCCTCTCGAGTTCCCTCTCAAGCCCTCTCTCGAGTCCCCACTCAAGCCCCTACTCATGTGCCGTTGGAGGTCCCGCAGACTAGTCTTCTGCCGGGGGTCCTGCCAACCCCATGTCCTGTACCGTTGGAGGTTCCGCTGGGGGTCCTGCCAACCCTGTGTCCTGTCCCGTTGGAGGTCCCGCAGACTAGTCTTCTGCCGGGGGTCCTGCCAACCCCATGTCCTGTACCGTTGGAGGTTCCGCTGGGGGTCCTGCCAATCCCATGTCCTGTCCCGTTGGAGGTCCCGCCGACTACTCTCCTGCCGGGGGTCCTGCCAACCCTGTGTCCTGTCCCGTTGGAGGCCCCGCCGACTACTCTCCTGCCGAGGGTCCTGCCAACCCCATGTCCTGTGCCGTTGTAGGTCCCGCCGACTACTCTCCTGCCGGGGGTCCTGCCAATCCTATGTCCTGTGCTGTTGGAGGTCCCGCCGACTACTCTCCTGCCGGGGGTCCTGCCAATCCTATGTCCTGTGCTGTTGGAGGCCCCGCCGACAACTCTCCTGCCGGGGGTCCTGCCAACCCTGTGTCCTGTCCCGTTGGAGGCCCCGCCGACTACTCTCCTGCCGGGGGTCCTGCCAACCCTGTGTCCTGTCCCGTTGGAGGTCCCGCCGTCTACTCTCCTGCCGGGGGTCCTGCCAACCCTTTGTCCTGTCTCGTTGGAGGCCCCGCCGACTACTCTCCTGCCGGGGGTCCTGCCAACCCTGTGTCCTGTCCCGTTGGAGGTCCCGCCGTCTACTCTCCTGCCGGGGGTCCTGCCAACCCTTTGTCCTGTCTCGTTGGAGGCCCCGCCGACTACTCTCCTGCCGGGGGTCCTGCCAACCCTGTGTCCTGTCCCGTTGGAGGCCCCGCCGACTACTCTCCTGCCGGGGGTCCTGCCAACCCTTTGTCCTGTCTCGTTGGAGGCCCCGCCGACTACTCTCCTGCCGGGGGTCCTGCCAACCCTGTGTCCTGTCTCGTTGGAGGCCCCGCCGACTACTCTCCTGCCGGGGGTCCTGCCAACCCCGTGTCCTGTCCCGTTGGAGGCCCCGCCGACTACTCTCCTGCCGAGGGTCCTGCCAACCCCATGTCCTTTGCCGTTGGAGGTCCCGCCGACTACTCTCCTGCCGGGGGTCCTGCCAATCCTATGTCCTGTGCTGTTGGAGGCCCCGCCGACTACTCTCCTGCCGGGGGTCCTGCCAATCCTATGTCCTGTGCTGTTGGAGGCCCCGCCGACAACTCTCCTGCCGGGGGTCCTGCCAACCCTGTGTCCTGTCCCGTTGGAGGCCCCGCCGACTACTCTCCTGCCGGGGGGTCCTGCCAACCCTGTGTCCTGTCCCGTTGGAGGCCCCGCCGTCTACTCTCCTGCCGGGGGTCCTGCCAACCCTTTGTCCTGTCTCGTTGGAGGCCCCGCCGACTACTCTCCTGCCGGGGGTCCTGCCAACCCTGTGTCCTGTCCCGTTGGAGGTCCCGCCGTCTACTCTCCTGCCGGGGGTCCTGCCAACCCTTTGTCCTGTCTCGTTGGAGGCCCCGCCGACTACTCTCCTGCCGGGGGTCCTGCCAACCCTGTGTCCTGTCCCGTTGGAGGCCCCGCCGACTACTCTCCTGCCGGGGGTCCTGCCAACCCTTTGTCCTGTCTCGTTGGAGGCCCCGCCGACTACTCTCCTGCCGGGGGGTCCTGCCAACCCTGTGTCCTGTCTCGTTGGAGGCCCCGCCGACTACTCTCCTGCCGGGGGTCCTGCCAACCCTGTGTCCTGTCCCGTTGGAGGCCCCGCCGACTACTCTCCTGCCGAGGGTCCTGCCAACCCCATGTCCTTTGCCGTTGGAGGTCCCGCCGACTACTCTCCTGCCGGGGGTCCTGCCAATCCTATGTCCTGTGCTGTTGGAGGTCCCGCCGACTACTCTCCTGCCGGGGGTCCTGCCAATCCTATGTCCTGTGCTGTTGGAGGCCCCGCCGACAACTCTCCTGCCGGGGGTCCTGCCAACCCTGTGTCCTGTCCCGTTGGAGGCCCCGCCGACTACTCTCCTGCCGGGGGTCCTGCCAACCCTTTGTCCTGTCTCGTTGGAGGTCCCGCCAACCACTCTCCTGCTGGGGGTCCTGCCAACTCCTGGTCCTCTTCCGTGGGGGATCCTGCCGAAGCCTGTCCCGCCGGCTCCGGTTCCTGTCCGGCCGACACCGGGTCCTGCCCGGCCTCCGGAGCTGTCTGGTCTTCGCCCTCGATCCCGACCCTCTGTGAGCCGCGGTCTTCGCCCGCGGGCCCGGCCCCCTGACTTTTCCTGCCGCTGCCCTCGTCCTCGAGCCCGGCCCCCTGACTCTTCCTGCCGCTGCCCTCGTCCTCGAGCCCGGCCCCCTGACTCTTCCTGCCGCTGCCTTCGCCCTCATGCTCGGCCTCCTGAGTTCGCCCGCTGTGGCCTTCGCCCCACCTTGGACTCTGCCTTGCCCCCGGGCCGTCCGCCCGAGTTCCCCCTTCTCGGCTTCTGCCTTGCCCCCGGGCCGTCCGCCCGAGATCCCTTCCTGGTCCCCTACTGTGCTCCTGGGCGGTCAGCTTAGTCCCGTCCTCCGGACCCCCTCCCCCCACCCTGGTGGCCTAGGGATACGTCCCTCCTCCGGACCCCCTCCACCCACCCTGCTGGACTTTGTTGGATTTTTGTTTTGGGGTTTAGGGACGTCTAGAATCCGTCCCTTGAGGGGGGGGTTCTGTCACAGTTCTATGTCTAGGTTTGGGTGTTTTCACTGTTCTCTGTCATGTTTTCCTCCTGTCGTTAGTTTCCCTGGTGTGTCTCGTTAGCTGATTGTGTTCACCTGTGGCCCTTGTGTTTCTCCTCCCCTGCCCGGCTGTTTCTCGTCTTGTAATTATCCCTCCCTGTATTTAGTCTTGTCTCGTCCTGTGTTCAGTGTTGGTGCTTCTTTTCTTGGTGACTGAGTTCCCCGGTGAGTGTTCTGTTTTGTCTGTATTAGTTTCATTTATCCTTGAAATAAAGGTTTATCAGAGTTATCTGCGTTTGGGTCCTGCTTCCTTCACTCAACCGTGACAACCTATCAACACAGATATCGGCAAAGCTATAGGCAGGCAGGGCCCTGGCATGTCCTGGAAAGAGTTGAGAGTGCCATACGTCCTTGAGCCTGGACCCAGCACACATCAGTAAGCATTTTGTACACACACATCCTTATCAGGCTTCGGAGACTGCAGATGCTTTCTTGAAGGGAGGGGAGGTGGTTGACGTAGCCACGGTGATGGAGACTGGGGAGATGGTGCGGGGGTAGAAGATATGCTGCCAGGGGGGGGGAGGTGGTTGACGTAGGCTCGGTGATGATGATGGTGCGCGTCTCCGCGGTGATGTTGGTGGGCGTCGTTGAGGAGCGGGGGTAAAGGACATGCTGCCAGCCCTGCGTATCGCCTTAGTTTGGTTATTGAAATCCAGGAAGGAATTGGTGCCAACCCTCTGTATCGCCTTCATGTGTTCAAAGGCGTTGTCAGGGGGGGGGGGGTGACGGGCAGTGGAGACTCCTCCATGTGTCTCATAGGTCTCCCATAATCAGAACATTCCTCAGGCGGGTGCAGTGATAATTCTTCAGGGTTTTCTGCGCGATGTGTTGTGTCTTTCTCCTGTTTTGATTCCTCTTGTTGCTTGTCCTTGGCAGAGGGAACAGATTGATGACGCAGGCAGTTGAAAATGTTAGAGATAAACAATTTCACTCCTGACTTGTTCAGGCAAACTCCATTTGCCTTGAAAAGATGTCTGCGATCCCAGAAAAAGTTAAAATTGTCAATAAAATGGACAGAATGGTCAGTCCAGGCATTGGAAAGCCAGGTGTTCAGTGCAAACAATCTGCTGAATCTCTCCACTCCTCTTCTGACTGGCGGTAGAGGGCCACTGATGAACACCTCCGCATTTAGAGAGCTGACAGTTTGCAACAAACATTTAAAGTCTTCTTTCAGCACTTCTGACTCTTGTTTCACAACATCATTTGTTCCAATGTGTAGTACCACATTCTTCACAGTTGGATGTTTAGCCCCAATATGCAGGATCTTCTCAGCCAAGTCAGAGACCATATCCTTGGGAAAACAGAGTACTTTGGTGTTGTTCTTATTACACAGACCTTTTACATCTCCCACAGCAGAGTCACCCACAATCAGAGTTTCAGGCCCAGTCGTTAGCTTTCCCTCTAGCCTTTTACTTTTGGAGTAGCTATTGGTTCTTACCCTGCTGTGTGAAGAGGACAGGTTATCCAGGTCATCAGAAAGTGATCTCCGGTTCTCGGTCAGCGGAGCGTATCTGTTCTGGATTGGCACACTTGGTGGTTTAGGAGGATTGTTTGTAATTCTCCCTTTAGCAGCTGTCCACTGCGGTTTCCTGGTTGGGACAGGGGTTGAAGAGGCGCTCTTCCTGGGTGATAACAATGCAGGCCAGCCGGTCGCATCACAGATTTCAGAGCGCTGGGCTCTGCCTGTTATCCGTCCTCCCAAATCCCATGGAAATGATTTACTCTTCGGCTTTGCACCCAGAGAGTTCCAGGGAGGACTACCACTTGTAGATTTATTACCCAGTACACAGGCCCCCTGTTCCTTGGAATCCTTGTAGCTGCTAACTAGCTGTGAGTTAGCATACCCTTCTCCATTATTTTGCAACACTGGTAAAGTGGTGTCATTCCCACGACATAGTCCATTCACTTCCACGTTAACTTCCAACCGTTGCATTTTCATTTCCAACACATCGATCTTCTGTATACATTTGTGGAAGTCATCTGTAGAGAACGGAGGCATTTTGCTACCAACTAGCATGCAGTAGCCTACCAGGCTTTAGCTGTTGCTAGGCCACGCTACTGTAAGACTGAGGTCGTCGTAAAAATGTTGAAATATGGCTGAAACCCTCCGTCTATTTACGAAGATGAACTGTCCCAGTGATAAGTTAATGTCCAGGAGCCGCTGCTCGAAGTTTTCAGAGAATAAGAATAGGAAAATCAGCATAAAAAGTAAGCAGAGGCAGGAGCAAGCAGAAAAGCGTCTGCACTGTAAGAAAGATAAGAGCGAGTGGAAGAAGAACCTTCTTCCACTCGCTTCTTTGAACCTCACTGCAGAAGCTTATATATAGACATCTAAGTTTTTTGTGCCCCACCACTTTTGTACATATAGAAACGCCACTGCTTATCTCATAATTTCGACTTTTTTATCTCATTGGGGAATTTTTTTTTTTAAGTGGCGGAAATGGGCTTCCATAAATATGTGTTTTTCATTTCTTTTTTTATTGTGTATTCTTACTTTTTTTTGTATCATTTTATTTTACAGGATTAGTAAGGTTATAATTACATTACATTCAAGATTTCAACATGACACCAAAAAATGCATTAGTTCCAAAAAAAGGATATATGAAAAAAGATAAATACATTACAAACAACCTAGCTAATGAAAAATGGTTGTCAATAAGTTATATTACATCCCCACTCATGCCTTAAAAACAGAGTACACAGTAGTGTATTTCTTTTTTAAATCTCTAATTCCTTTCAACCTAAAACTGTCACAAAACCCAATTTCCTCTGAAGAAAATGTGTTCTGTATTCTTAGTCTATCTGTCATCACAAATGTAATATTACACATATAAACACAACATCTGTAATGTCTGTCCTCTGTTCACAGGAGACGACAGCAGCTTCTGAAGCTGAGCTCAGACAGCGGGAACATGAGTTCAACTTGAAAATGGATGAGATGCGCGCTGTGGTTCTGTCTTGTGATCTCAAGGTGAGGAGAAAGTAAGAATATATGTGTCTTATGAGTCCATTTATGTTTTCTATCATGGTTTTTGTATAAGATGGACAGAAAATCTAGACAAATGCACAGAACATATACTGTATGCAAAGTTCTTAAATTCAATATTCATAACTAATATTCATACTGTAGGTCTATTGTAAAGTAGTACTCTAAATCTAAATAATCCCACACAATTATGCGAGGAGATTAGATGTAGGATTTCCTGATCTCTAATCTTCCCGTGGCCTTCACACTAATGGTCCTCTGTATTTGTTGTTGCGTGCGTGTCTGTTTGTGTGTCCTTGTCCAGGTGAAGCTGCTGTCCAAAGAGACAGAAGTTCAGTGCCAGGCTCACGCTGAGTCCAAAGAGGCTCTGCAAGCCTCCCAGGTGTTCTGTGAGCAGCTCCTAAGCCAGCTGCTACACAGAGACCATGAGATCAGAGACCTCACTGCTGCTAAGGATTGCAGGTTTGCTCCCATCCTGATTTTGTGTGTGTTTATGTGTGTTTACGTGTTTAAGATTTCCAACTTCTGTCTCAGGATAAAGGAGCTTGAGGACAAGCTGAAAAGGATAGAGACCAAATTGAGGAAAGAAGAGAGTAACCACATTAAGAAGTAAGTAAATGGATTATAATTAATAACCATAGACTGTATAGTTAATAACACAGACTTCTCTCAATGTAGCAGTCAGAGCTAGCCGTTTACGCAGATCCTACTCACCTTATTTTGGTTTACACATCCATTCCCCTTAATAGCTGGAAGGATGTCAAATAACTGACTAAGTTAACTGCTAACTGACTTATGTGTTTAAGGTCACATAAGGGTACATTTCTAAATATTTGTTTATTTGGATAAACTTATCGCATATTGGGAATCAAATGTATTATTTTCTTATCTGAACAAATATTTAAAAATGAAAGCTGTGTTTTTAAACCCTGAGACAGTTTCTTCCGCTCTAACTGCACTGAAGTTAGAACACAAAAGTATGCAATGCGGAAGCTCTCTAGTTTTAAACAAGGATGGGACCTGTGGAGACAGAAAGGCAGATGGAAGGAGAAAAAGAAAACACACCTCTTTAAGAAGCTGTTACTGAACAGTTACATTTACAACGTATTAAAGTGTTAAGTTATTCCTCAGGGAAATACCTGTAGTAATAGATAATAAAATAGATAGTATGGCTATGTCTAGCTCTTTTTAATGACTTCTCCTCAAGGAATTGTGTGAATTTGTTAAGACCGCAGCACATGTGACCCGCAGGGTGGCTGTTCACTCATTCAGCTACATTGGTGTTCACTTGTGAATAAATGACCTTATTGTTACCCTAAATCTTCTACATTTTTTCCAATATCAACCTCTGTTGTTGTGTTTGGCAAGATGTGAGGATGTGATCCGGGCTCTGAAGGAGTGCGCTCTGCAGCTGGAGGCTCAGTATCAGGCCCACACAGAGAAGCTGCAGGAGATAGAGAAACGCGTTGTTAAACTACATGAGAATGTGGAGGTTCTGGCTGCACGGGTACGCTGCAAACTGAAGGACCAACAGGATGCCATGGATCTGAAAGATGAGACCATCCAGAGGTGAGACAGACGGAGGAAAATGATCATATTGACTATTAGCTGTGTTGATGTAACCAGTTGACTAGAGATCCTGTATGCCTCTGTGTTCCAAGGCTTCACACAGAGGTTGATGGAACCAGGACTGGCTGGGACAGGCACATTAGTAAATTCTCTAGTGAGATGGTTGTCAAAGATACAGAGATAATTTCCCTGCAAGAGAGAGCAACCAAATGTAGGACTGAGCTGGAGAGGAGCAGGGAGGATATTGAAAGGTGAGAAGACTGCAGTCAAATGGAGGTAGATCGTTATAAATGAATAAGAAAATGTTGACAGGACTAGACAGGTAGGAATGAAGGAATGTACTTTTTAACCTCGTCTGTCCGTGTAATCAGGTACAAGCAGCAGCTGGGTGCTGGTTTGCAGAGAGAGAAGGCGCTAGAACAGATGAAAGTCCAGGTTGAGCTGGAGTGGCAGAGACGCTGTGAAGATATGAAGGCCCAACACTACCTTGCTAATGAACAGCTAATACAACAGCTGACCCAGGCTAGAGACCAGGTAAGCTTCCTATACATAACACAACCCAAGCTTTGCACCCCTTTCTATGTGGATTTACTGGTGCATATATATAGTAGAGTTTACCTGCTGTCTTTTCTAATGCTGTGTCCCAACTCAGATATTTCCCTTAATACACAGCATGTCGTACACTTGCGCAGTTTGTGAATATATAGTGTGACAAACGGCGGCTGTGCCCTTACAGGAAGTGACTATTGCCACTATTAGCTAGGTAGCTAGCTAGCAACCTTATTGTTTGCTTTAGCAAATCATTATAGACTTAAGCAGATAAAATAAACTGTTTCTTCTTTCAAACACCAGTATAGTGGTGTGTCCATTAAATACTGGTAAAAAAACATGTATAGCACAATCCACTTTTTGGCATTTTGCTCATAAAACTGGCTCTTGCTGATTGTTTGTCTAAAAATAATCAGGCTATCACATGAGTGCCATTAGTGACTAAATCCTCCTCAAATGAATAATGCAAAAGGAGGACAGTCACACCTTACTGCTGACACACACTGCAGGTAAGACACTGTGCTTCCCAGATGAAGGATCCTTGCCGCTCTGTGACAGCCTCTTGATGAAGAAATGAAACCAGCTTTGTTGTTATGCTGGTTTGATAATGTAGTCTGTAATTATATTTGTACTAAAGTTTGATGTTGTTCTCTATCAGGCTAAAGCAGATCTACATGAGAAAGAACAAGATCTGCAGGACTTGAGTGTCTTACTACGGTGTGTAAAAACAGAGAGAGACCAGGCACTGCAGGTGAGAATATCCTCCCCCTTAACACTTCATGATAAATAATAGAATATTACTCACACATTATCCAAAGCAAAAACCCATGGCTGGCCAGATGAAAACATCAGCCTACTGATCATTAATCCTTAGTCGGCATCAGTCTGGCGTCACGGGCACATCACCTGATCAAGACCCCAATCCATTTGGTAGAAGTAGAAGTAGTATGCATTTTTTGAAAGTGATGGCTCCTGGGTATGTTGTATTGGCTAAATAAGAAAAATACAACAACAAAAAATATCATGGTCAACCATTCAATCATTTTAAAATAAAAAAACACTCTGGTTGATTTCAGGGTTTTGTTTTGGATATTCTCCTCAAGTGTTTTTGGACTAGACTATAGTAGTTCCAAAGCTATATCATATTCTTTGACAGATTTCCCAAAAATGATCAGGAGTAAGTCCTTCCACTTCATGACCTTCCCTCTATACTATCACCTCTGTCACCTCTGCACTCACCCGTAAGATGAGACAGAATCCAGCCGCTGTGACAATGCCAACAGAGCCAGGCCCGAGTTCCCTGGGGTCCCAATCTACATTCTGCTAAAGGCCCCCCCCCCCCCCGACCTGACCCATGAGCCATGTGAACCATTTGCCATTGCACCACAGTCACACCTGATGCCCCCACTACAATGCTCCCTATTTAAAACGGCTTGCCCCACTTGTTGGTATAAAAAGAGTAATAAGAGGGATAAATAAAGAATTACAGAAGATCATATTTTCTTTAGAATTCATCGATGAGTGACCTTAACATTTAACAAGAAAACAAATAGCCTATAAATGAAGATTAGTCTCACTTTTGTCAGGCACAAAGTCAAAGAACATAGTCCTGACTGGCTATTTGACATGGAGGTGAAGCGGGGCCCTTTTGTTATTTGCTCATCTATCCTGCTACTTCAATACCAAAGAGTGGTTCACGGGAACAACAAACAGCACATTCTATGTTCTCTGTAGGCTTACTTTTCATGAAACCTTCCTTCAGCCATTGCAGAATGCCTTCCCTCAAGGAGCAATAACAGCTTTCGTACAAAAACATCTTTCTAAAACCACAAACTAATGCGGCACATCAAAACGGTTTATTATTGCAGTATTTCTCGCTGCTTCCATGAAACTAGTACTGGGGAGCACATGCTGTAGCTCTCTGGATAATGGCAGTTATTTTAAGAGGATTTGA
Source organism: Harpagifer antarcticus (assembly GCA_902827135.1). Classification (NCBI taxonomy): domain Eukaryota; kingdom Metazoa; phylum Chordata; class Actinopteri; order Perciformes; family Harpagiferidae; genus Harpagifer; species Harpagifer antarcticus. Next base: position 5,715,358 of record CADEHL010000476.1, on the reverse strand, counting down.
CCTATTGCCATCAACACAAGGGTCAAATATGATCCCATACACCTATAGTTGTGCAGCGTGACATGTTTTTGTAGGCCTAACCTGGAAATTAGCATGGCAAGGGCTGCATTGATCAAAAGCAATGGGATCTTTTCATTGGATTTTAGAATATAGCGTTAAATGAGATCTGAGGCAAACAAACGTTAATGAAATGTACATGTGTTGTTCAGCAGGATAATCTCCACATACTGTAGTAACACCACTTGTATGATAGTTTAAGCGTAAATGCATAATTCAGAATAAAAAAGCTAACATTAGGCTATAAACAAACTACATCATGGTCGCATGACTTCACAACACCCCCGCTAAACTCACACCCGGCAGCAGAGTTCCCGTTAGAATATTTTTTCGCCGGTCAACATGTCCGTTAAAGTTGAAATCTTCCGGACAACATTTGACAAGTGCCGGTCAAAGGTCTTCTTTGTTATTTATTGAGCAAATTGATATGATTCGATATTAAACAAACTAATTATAGTAGATTAACTCCATGATTCAAAAGTGTACAGTAATTACAATAACACGGGAATAGTAAACGGAGCGCTCTCTCCCTCTCCTGACAGCCCGTCAGTATCATGCAGCTCGCGGATCAGTAATGAGTGACCCGACAGTAAAACTAAACATATCTATAACTAGTTACGGTAGTTTGAGAGGTAATTAAAATAGCTACGTGTGATATTCTAACCTGAAGTGTGTGTTTTGTCCGCTCACCGCTGCATGTGATAATGCAGAGCTGCGTGTCGACTCGTCAGCAGCAGCTGATCTCTCTCTCTCCGGTCAGATTAGACTTCACTCGCGTTTATGTCCATATCGATCAGATCTATCTAGTTCTAGCTAATGATATGACTACCTGCTTATTAAAAGACACCTAAACAATAAGTGTCGCTATGCAACTGGGTGAGGCCACAAAGTATAGCGCAGCATTATGCATTTGTTTACATGCCCACCGGAACCCCGAGGCATTACCAACAGATACTCTTTTGTCTGTCACATAAGTGGCGCAAGTTGCGCAACTGATGCGGTATTGTGCTAAGGGGAAATTATTTTGACCGGACACTTTGACCAGAGAGATTTCGATTTGCCAGTCTTCAGCATATTTTTCTCGGTGTGAGGATTTTTAGAAGTCTAATTTAGCCACTTGTTAGCAATCGCCACTTTTATGAAATGTACTGTAAAAGCTTTTTGCTGAAGTATTTTATGTCGTAAAACAATACGTGTAAATCTCATAATCTAATCAAAAACTAATTCAAAGATAATTGACTTTAAAACTAGGGAGCGTAGAAATGATAAAATGCGAACTCATTCCTGGTTTCAGGACTCATTCCCTCAACACTCTATATACCATATGATTGTTGATATGCATCCAGCTCATGCCCCACTAAGTTCTCATAAGAGTGTATTTAGAGCTGTCCTTTTTTATAGCCTTTGGCCTTTTCCTCCAGCATCCTGAGGTATGATGGCCGTTCAGTCTTGCTCCGTACCAACATACCAGCCTCTGTGAGCTGCTGGCAGAGAGGAAAATGTATCAAATGTCTCCGAAAACACTTAAGCTTAATGCCTGGAATGAGATTCTTCATAGCATGGCATGATATGTTGGTGGTCTTAGACATTAAGCTGCATGTTCCAACTTTGTGTTAGTGTGTTCACACATTTCTTTTGCCAGATTTAAACTATACAACACTCAATACTTGGTTACACCATGATAAGAAAATATTTATAATGGGAACATACTGTACACCTCTATATGTAGCATGTTTCACGTGTTATTTGTAATGGAGGTATCATCTCTGTGACTGACACATGTCTGAAAAGCGTAATCCATCAGGTGCTCAAAGCTTCCTGATAAAGGTCAAAACCGTCTGACACTGTTGAAGGACCTCAATTCAAAAGGTTCCTACAAAGTTCTTCAATTGTGAACATTTGCCTGAATGCTTCATATTCACAAATCACATAAGCATCTATTTGAAAATGCAAGGATAATTAATAACTAATGACTGCTAAAAATGATAAAAAATACAAACAATGAATAAAGGAATCTAATGGATACAGCAATGAACAAATTCAGTTTTAAAGAGGGTTACCGTATCAGAGGACATTTGTGAAAAGTATTTGGCATATTTGTACCAATTGTACCTATTCAAGATTATTGGATCAGGGATAACAAATCCCTGATGGATCAAATAATGCACCTTTTAAAGAGGCCCTATTATGCTTTTCCTTTCCTGTAGTGTGTTCTATATGATTTTCTCTAAATGGTCTGCAAAGGCTAAAATCCCAGGAGTTTCTTTCCACCTGAAACGCCTCCGTTGGACTTCTTTGTTTACTTCCGGAACATAGTGATATCACTATGTAACACGTTGTCTCCAACACATTGTACGTGATCTGTACGAGACCTTCAAAAATACTGGGTTCATCGTCACCAAGGGATACTGGCCCTAAAAAGTTGTCAGCACCAGGTTGGCGCCATCCACAATCTACCATGAATTATTCAGTTGTCAGTTATTGTCCTCCTAGAGCCTCTGAATGACTTTTCCTGACCTGGATATCAGAGTTATCTGTGCACATTCAAAATTGTATTTACCATATTCACTCCACTTTTCTGCAGACACTTTGGTTGTTCCATTTGAATCCTTCTCAGCCAGCATATGTACAGGATTCAACCTTTAAGACAAATAAAAGGGAGGCTTATCTCATTTCTAAACAATTCTTAATAAATGCAGCAAAGCAACTTGTTACAGGATCATACAGACATTATACTGTACACAACTCTCACGTGTGTTTATTCCCCCCCCAGGGTGTCACACCACAGGGCGGCTCTCTGGCATCAGAAGAGATCCATCGTCTACAGCAGCAGAACAGCAGTCTGCGGGCCGTGATTACCCAGATGAGGAAGGACATGGAGGGTCTCATTCATCTCCTTCCCCATCCACAGCCACAGGCCTCCACTCCCCGGCCAGTTAAACATCCAGGAGCCCCTGCCCCCCCCTCCCTCGCTCCTACGCCTGACAATCAGGTGGCCACTGGGCCAACGGTGCAATCCACTGACACAGGTACGGAGAGTACTCTTTTACAGAAACATTTACAAAAATAACACTTTTCTTCTCTCATTACTGTGCATACTGTGAAAAGTTACGCTGACATTTTGTATTGTTCAGCTCCAGGGGCAAGTTTAACAAAGACAGGCTTGGACGACGATTCATATCAGACTTTAAAATGAGATGAATGTCTACATCAGCCCGTTTCACAAAGATGTCTAGTTCCTGCCTATTTTAAAGTTGTATAACATAAATAACTCTTTACAAGGCTTTTCAACATAAATGTGTCTTGAGTGTGTCAAGAGTAATGTTAAAAAAAGGTTACGGTAAGTTTGTATTTCTAATTAATATAGCACATTTCATACACAAAGGCCATTCAAAGTGCTTCACACAAAATAAAAACAAAGTAAATAAAATTAAGTCATAGAAGTCATAAAAGAGTCATTGTCATTGTTAACACAATAGATGCTGTGAGTTGCAGGAGCGTAATAACAACATGTTGTTAAATATTGGTAAACAGAAAGGTTTTTAGCCTTGGTTTAAAAGAACTCAGATTTGGTGCAGATGTTATGGAAGTGTATTCCAGATTTGCGGAGCATAAAAAATGTGCATTTAGTCCTGGAAACTTGGAATGATGAGTAGGCGTGCCCCCTATGATCTGAGTCTTCTGGAACAACAGGGATATTATATTCTTTTAGCTTTTTTCAGGACTCAGGCGGCAGCGTTCTGAATGAGTTGTGTGGTTGATTTTTTACAGAGCCCTGCAAATACAATGTTGCAGAAATCAAGCCTGCTTAAGACAAAGGCATGAATACGTTTCTCTAGGTTCTTGTTGAGACATTTTAGTTTTTCGGTGGTCATATGCTGATTTTGTAATTCTGTGGATCTTGGTTTTTTTTCTTTTTAGGTCCAGAACTACACCAAGATTTCTGACATTGTCTGTTGTTTTAAACAGTAGGGCTTCAGGTTGAGCACTGACATTTCTATTTGAAAATGTGTAACTAGTCAGAATTGCATCTGAATATGTCGTGCCATGGGGCTCACTGTAACATAGCACCCTCTATCTGGGTGACCATTTCCGACCACAGAGTACCTAATAAATCTTTCTGACTGCCGTTGTAATTTCATCACTGGCCATGTAATATGGTACGAGCAAATCAGACTACTGTTGATCTGTTGTTCGCTGCAAGAACCAGTCTTTATGCACTCCCGTTATGTGAGTGTCACGGTTGTCATGTCAGGTCACGGGTCTATGTCTGGGTTTGGGTGTTTTCACTGTTCTCTGTCATGTTTTCTTCCGTCGTTAGTTCCCTGGTGTGTCTCGTTAGTTGATTGTGTTCACCTGTGGCCCTTGTGTTTCTCCTCCCCTGCCCGGCTGTGTCTTGTCTTGTAATTATCCCTCCCTGTATTTAGTCTTGTCTCGTGCTGTGTTCAATGTTGGTGCTTCTTTTGTTTGTGACCTGGTTCACCGTAGAGTGTTTTGTTTGTTAAAGTTTATGTATTAGATAAGAGACCTTGAAATAAAGGTATTATCAAGTGTTATCTGCGTTTGGGTCCTACCTGCTTCACTCTGCGCTATCAGAAAGCACCAACCAGAAATGGGCCCAGCAGATCCGTTCGAGTGGGAATTATTGAATTTTTCCTTTTTTTTGGCTAACTGCTCGGATCGATGGAAGAGAGCACCCGGATTTCAGCAGCGAGAGGCTGTGTTGTCGGAGGCGCGCCAAATGGCTAGAGAGAAACCAGGTTTGGTGAAGTTCTTACCTGGCTGGATTTCAAAGATCCTCACGGTGCGTGATTCCCGGCCTGCTAGCCCCAGGCATGCTAGCTCCCTGCCTCCCGATTCCCAACCTGGCACCATACGCCTTGGTGGGTTCCGTCTGGAGTCAGCCCCGGATTCTTCCCCATTTCCTGCTCCTGTCCAGGATCCGTTCTCGGGTACTCGTCTGGCTTATGGAGGTCCACGGAGTATTCAGGCGGCTGCTAAAAGGAGTCGCAAGGCCAAGCTAGCAGCCCGAGCCCCAAGAGCCATGGCTCCAGCCCCAGTTCCGGCCCCAGCAGCCATGGTTCTGGCTCCAGTACCGGCTCCAGTACCCCTGGTCCCGACTCCAGTTTCGGCTCCAGGACTGGCTTACCGGCCAACGCCAGCTCCCCGTGTCCTGTCGGCATACCGGCCGACGCCAGCTCCCCGTGTCCTGTCGGCATACCGGCCGACGCCAGCTCCCCGTGTCCTGTCGGCGTACCGGCCGACCCCAGCACCTCGTCTCTTGTTGGCTCCCCAGCCAACACCAGCTCCCCGTGTCCTGTCGGCATACCGGCCGACGCCAGTTCCCCGTGTCTTGTTGGCTCCTCAGCCAACACCAGCTCCCCGTGTCCTGTCGGCGTACCGGCCGACTCCAGCACCTCGTCTCTTGTTGGCTCCCCAGCCTACACCAGCTCCTCGTGTCCTGTCGGCGTACCGGCCGACTCCAGCACCCCGTGTTCTGTTGGCGAACCAACTCTCTCAAGTTTCCCCTCCAGACACTTCTCAAGTCCCCTCTCAGGTCCCCTCTCCAGTTTCCTCTCGAGTTCCCTCTCAAGCCCTCTCTCGAGTCCCTTCTCAAGTCCCCTCCCGAGTCACCTCTCGAGTTCCCTCTCAGGTCCCCTCTCGAGTCTTTTCTCGTGTCCCCTCTCAAGTCAACTCTCCAGTGTCCTCTCGAGTCACCTCTCAAGTTTCCCCTCAGGTCTCCTCTCGAGTTCCCTCTCAAGTCCCCTCTCAGGTCCCCTCTCGAGTTACCTCTCGAGTCACCTCTCGAGTCCCCTCTCAGGTCTCCTCTCGAGTTACCTCTCGAGTCTCCTCTCGAGTTCCCTCTCAAGTCCCTTCTCAGGTCCCCTCTCGAGTTATCTCTCGAGTCAACTCTCCAGTGTCCTCTCGAGTCACCTCCCAAGTCAACTCTCCAGTGTCCTCTCAGGTCACCTCTCAAGTTTCCCCTCAGGTCTCCTCTCGAGTTCCCTCTCAAGTCCCCTCTCAGGTCCCCTCTCGAGTTACCTCTCGAGTCACCTCTCGAGTTCCTTCTCAAGTCAACTCTCCAGTGTCCTCTCGAGTCACCTCTCAAGTCAACTCTCCAGTGTCCTCTCGAGTCACCTCTCAAGTCAACTCCCCAGTGTCCTCTCGAGTCACCTCCCAAGTCAACTCTCCAGTGTCCTCTCGAGTCACCTCTCAAGTTTCCCCTCAGGTCTCCTCTCGAGTTCCCTCTCAAGTCCCCTCTCAGGTCCCCTCTCGAGTTACCTCTCGAGTCACCTCTCGAGTTCCTTCTCGAGTCCACTCTCCAGTTTCCTCTCAAGTTCCCTCTCAAGCCCTCTCTCGAGTCCCCACTCAAGCCCCTACTCATGTCCAGTTGGAGGTCCCGCAGACTAGTCTTCTGCCGGGGTTCCTGCCAACCCCATGTCCTGTACCGTTGGAGGTTCCGCTGGGGGTCCTGCCAACCCCATGTCCTGTCCAGTTGGAGGTCCCGCAGACTAGTCTTCTGCCGGGGGTCCTGCCAACCCCATGTCTTGTCCAGTTGTAGGTCCCGCAGACTAGTCTTCTGCCGGGGGTCCTGCCAACCCCATGTCCTGTACCGTTGGAGGTTCCGCTGGGGGTCCTGCCAACCTCATGTCCTGTCCAGTTGGAGGTCCCGCAGACTAGTCTTCTGCCGGGGGTCCTGCCAACCCCATGTCCTGTCCAGTTGGAGGTCCCGCAGACTAGCCCTCTGCCGGGGGTCCTGCCAACCCCATGTCTTGTCCAGTTGGAGGTCCCGCAGACTAGCCCTCTGCCGGGGGTCCTGCCAACCCCATGTCCTGTCCAGTTGGAGGTCCCGCAGACTAGCCCTCTGTCGGGGGTCCTGCCAACCCCATGTCTTGTCCAGTTGGAGGTCCCGCCGACTACGCTCCTGCCGGGGGTCCTGCCAACCCTATGTCCTGTGCCGTTGGAGGTCCCGCCGTCTACTCTCCTGCCGGGGGTCCTGCCAATCCTATGTCCTGTGCTGTTGGAGGCCCCGCCGACTACTCTCCTGCCGGGGGTCCTGCCAACCCCATGTCCTGTCCCGTTGGAGGCCCCGCCGACTACGCTCCTGCCGGGGGTCCTGCCAACCCTATGTCCTGTGCCGTTGGAGGTCCCGCCGTCTACTCTCCTGCCGGGGGTCCTGCCAATCCTATGTCCTGGGCTGTTGGAGGCCCCGCCGACTACTCTCCTGCCGGGGGTCCTGCCAACCCTGTGTCCTGTCCCGTTGGAGGCCCCGCCGACTACTCTCCTGCCGGGGGGTCCTGCCAACCCTTTGTCCTGTCTCGTTGGAGGTCCCGTCGTCCACCCTCCTGCTGGGGGTCCTGCCAACTCCTGGTCCTCTTCCGTGGGGGATCCTGCCGAAGCCTGTCCCGCCGGCTCCGGTTCCTGTCCGGCCGACACCGGGTCCTGCCCGGCCTCCGGAGCTGTCTGGTCTTCGCCCTCATGCTCGGCCCCCTGAGTTCGCCCGCTGTGGCCTTCGCCCCACCATGGACTCTGCCTTGCCCCCGGGCCGTCCGCCCGAGTTCCCCACCTTAGACTCTGCCTTGCCCCCGGGCCGTCCGCCCGAGACCCCCACCTTGGACTCTGCCTTGCCCCCGGGTCGTCCGCCCGAGTTCCCCACCATGGACTCTGCCTTGCCCCCGGGCCGTCCGCCCGAGACCCCCACCTTGGACTCTGCCTTGCCCCCGGGCCGTCCGCCCGAGTTCCCCACCTTGGACTCTGCCTTGCCCCCGGGCCGTCCGCCCGAGTTCCCCACCTTAGACTCTGCCTTGCCCCCGGGCCGTCCGCCCGAGACCCCCACCTTGGACTCTGCCGTGCCCCCGGGCCGTCCGCCCGAGATCCCTTCCTGTTCCCCTACTGGGCTCCTGGGCGGTCAGCTTAGTCCCGTCCTCCGGACCCCCTCCACCCACCCTGGTGGCCTAGGGATACGTCCCTCCTCCGGACCCCCTCCACCCACCCTGCTGGACTGTGTGGGATTTTTGTTTTTGGGGTTTAGGGACGTCTGGAATCCGTCCCTTGAGGGGGGGGTTCTGTCACGGTTGTCATGTCAGGTCACGGGTCTATGTCTGGGTTTGGGTGTTTTCACTGTTCTCTGTCATGTTTTCTTCCGTCGTTAGTTCCCTGGTGTGTCTCGTTAGTTGATTGTGTTCACCTGTGGCCCTTGTGTTTCTCCTCCCCTGCCCGGCTGTGTCTTGTCTTGTAATTATCCCTCCCTGTATTTAGTCTTGTCTCGTGCTGTGTTCAGTGTTGGTGCTTCTTTTGTTTGTGACCTGGTTCACCGTAGAGTGTTTTGTTTGTTAAAGTTTATGTATTAGATAAGAGACCTTGAAATAAAGGTATTATCAAGTGTTATCTGCGTTTGGGTCCTACCTGCTTCACTCTGCGCTATCAGAGAGGATGTGAAGACCCAGTGGATAACATGTATTTTAGAATGAGTTGTGCCAAAAACAACAACTGGTAACCCCTTTCCCACCACGGAATAATTCAGGATTTACTTCCAAACTGAGGCTCAAGATGGATCGATTTCGACTGACTCAACTTCAAACTTGGAACATGTAAGTTTTGCCATTCTAATGTTTCACTGTTAATTGATGGTGTTTTCTTTCCTATCTGAGAGTATGTTCCTTGAGTTATTGTTATACCTTTTATTGCACCAGAAAAGCTTGTTGTATATCCATGTTAGTGCTTCCTTATATGCACTCACTACGTTAAGGCTCTAAACTGTGTTCAATGTGAAAACTGCATGTGTGTACATTCACATTGTTTAATAGATAATAAAAAATAACCAGTGGTGTAAGAAGTACTGAGATTTTTACTTGAGTAAAAGTATAAATACCGCATTCAAAATCTTACCTGATTAAAAGTACAAAATAATTTACATCAAAATATACGTAAGTAGCAACAATAAAAGTACTTTATATACTGCTGCTAAATATTATAAGCTATAATTATATGTCAATATTTATTTATAAGTTGAAATATATTTTTGATTAGCTAATTATTTGAACATGTTAAGTAACTAAGGCTGACAGTATAGAAGTAAAAAGTACAATATATGTTTTCAAAAGGTAGAAGAAGATATAGCATACAATAAAAAAAAAAAATACAAGTGCCTCAAAATTGTACTTGAGTATGATACTACTATAGTGGTAACTAGTGGCGACTGTAGTCACAGTTTAGCAATCCCTCGGTTATAATGTTGTGACTATTGCCACTTAATATCACTGAGGGATTGTTAAACTGTGATTAACTAGTTGGACCAGAGTGCTCTTCAATGACGACGAAGTTATTGCCTCAAATACCATTTATTTACAACCAAAACAGTATGTGTATGCAACACGGTCACAATCAGTCACTCACACCTGTACTGGTGAGGTCACTTAAATATCCTGTTGCACCATTATGCCATCCAGTGTTCGAAACAATAACAAAACATGTCATTGGCTGCAACAATGATTTTTGCCATGTATTACAGGTATCATCTCAGTGACCTGATGATCAGTCCTGAAACTGGTGTTGGATGTGTGTTCCTGGCTCTCAAGGCAGTACGAGAAACCATCAGAGGAGGACGTGTTTGCTGAGCAGGAGTGGTCTTAAGGATGCTTCAGGATGACCGTTGTGATCTGAGAGCACCATGACGATCTGACACCACTTCAGTAGAAGAAACTCTTGACGAAGGACTCAATGTGAACAGTTTACATAAAGTTAAAGGTGGGGTAGGTAAGTTTGAGAAACCGGCTCGAGATACACTTGTTATTTTCCATGGAATGCTCTTAACATCCTGATAGCAATGAATATCTGAAGTGCTTTGACAAAAAATCCATTAAAAAAAGTCATCTGTGGAAGCCGTAGTGCTGTAAAAAGCACGACCAATCATCTGAGCCGGCCCGACTAAAGCAACTGGATGGCCTACCTGCCTGTCAGCCTTCCATCTGTGCACAAACTCGTGTGTGTTGGAGGAGGGGCTCTGTAAGGAAGTGGCAGATTTTTTCCAGCTGTGTATTTTCAAATTCTAGCACACTAGAGCTGGTTTCTCCAAAATGACCTACCCCACCTTTAATGTTGCTACCTTATGCATTATGTATAACAAATATTTATTTCATTTTTGCAACTATGAATAAAAAGTGCATTATTTAAAGAAAAGCCTGGGTTTTTTAAATCAGTAGTAGATACAAGTAGATTAGAGAAACATTTTCTTTCACAGATTTGGATGTCATTTCACTTTTGAAACAGGTCTAACAACACACTTGATATCATGCATATAAGAAACGTAGTCTATTTCACATGCGGACTCAAATAGAATCCTTGACAACAGGTGGTGAGTAGTGATTGTAGTTCCAGTAATCCAAAATTCGATTCACAGGTAGCAAATAAGCTTGACTCGGACAAGATACGTCTCAGGATAGTTTGTTTGACTCTTTACTTAACCCTCCGGTATCACTGTGGACGTTTTTGTCCATATGGGTAATTTTTCACTTTTCATTTTGCAATAACTTTGGTTGTGTTGGTGCAAATGGCCTGATTTTTTGTAACAAGGCTATTTTCGCGATCTATTTTGGAATTCCAATTTCAATTTTTGAAATCGGTCTTTAATTCACTGTGTAACAAATCGAATACGCAAATTGGTCATTCGAGACAAAAATGTCCACTGCAAAATGCTTTGATAAAAACATTATATTAAAAGGTTTTTTTCACAACTTTTTTGGGTTCAATCTTTAAAGCAACTTCCGCCCTAATAGAAAATATCAAAAATGTAATCATTTTCAGGATTTTAACCCTTTAAATGCCATTTTGAATACATGAAACCGCTGTTTTTTTTTCATGATGAAAACAGAGAAAATGTGTTATTTTCCAAAAAATACATATCTGGGGACTGGCTCTTTTTTTTTTTATAACAGTCTTGGATATGTCAAAAATTAGCAACAAAATGGATTTTTTTGCATTATTAGTTTTTGCACAAAATCAGATTGAACAAAAAAGTTACAAATTAGTCATTCGGGACAAAAATGTCCACTTCCAAAAACTGCTCTAAAATGACAACAGATTAATATTTTTTAAAACTTTTTGGGGTTAAATCTTTCAATCAACTTCAGTCCTGATCAAAAATACCAAATGTTAAATTATGTTCAGGATTTTAACCCTTTAACTGCCAGTTTGAAAACATGAATTTGCGTTTTCTATGAAAAACATGCACAAAAAGGCAGTTATTTTCCATATAATAAATGTTGGGGGGGTTGGCTTTTTTTTTTTTAACACAGTCTTGGATATGTCAAAGATTAGCAACAACATTGATTTTGGTTGATTATTAGTTTTTGCACAACATCAGATGAAACAAAAGTTACAAATTAGTCATTCGGGACAAAAATGTCCACTTCCAAAAACTGCTCTAAAATGACAACAGATTAATATTTTTTAAAACTTTTTGGGATTAAATCTTTCAATCAACTTCAGTCCTGATAAAAAATACCAAATGTTAAATTATGTTCAGGATTTTAACCCTTTAACTGCCAGTTTGAAAACATGAATTTGCGTTTTCTATGAAAAACATGCACAAAAAGGCAGTTATTTTCCATATAATAAATGTTGGGGGGGGTCGGCTTTTTTTTTTTTAACACAGTCTTGGATATGTCAAAGATTAGCAACAACATTGATTTTGTTTGATTATTAGTTTTTGCACAAAATCAGATTAAACAAAAAACTCACACATTAGCCACTCGTGTCCCATCCACTCCCATTATAACCACATCTTTTGATCTCTCCGCCATACCGGTATAAAATCATGCATTTTGTAATGTCAGCGTTTTATATTGGAGGAAAATAGTTAAATGTGTCCTTTTTACTGTATATGACCAGATGTGACATTTTACCATTGAATTACATGCTTGTCATTTCTTGGTTTCTTTGCCTGTTGTATAATGGGGCCCTGCCAGCCATTGGAATAAATGTATGCAACTAATATGATGTAGGTGTGTTGGTATGGATGTGGAAGAGTGGTATCAGCTGAGAAATGTGTGTGTGTGTGTGTGTGTGTACAGAGACAACAATATACTCTTTAGATCTCTTGCATCATTGGGTATATTTAAACATGCATTGTTATCTCACTTTCAACTGGTCTGTACTTGTTATTAACTAATATTGATGAAACTGATTTGCTCGACTGTTTCAAATTGTAATGATTGTGTGCATTGCTTGAATTTCACTTAACAGACTGTATGTGGTTTGTCTTTTGTCTTTTTGTTTATGTATGTCTGTAAGTTGTTGCTATTGTCGGGACCCCCTTGAAAACGAGATGGTGCATCTCAAGGGGTTTATCCCAATGAATACATTTCTATATATACAGTAGATTTGGTTTACAGCAAGTCGCAGTTTTCACCTCATATCTTTCTTTCTTTCTCTCTCTCTTTTTCTCTCACTCCCTCATTCCCAAACTCATACACACTCTTACATATTAAACCTCCTTATACCTTGTATGTGTGTGAGTGATTGTGTGTGTGTGAGAAAGAGACAGGAGTAAGTGTGCTCTCATGAAGTTTTGTTTTTAATTTGTGCTGTTTCATGTGTCTTTGAGGTAAACAGATGTATAATCTTGACCCAGCTTGACCTGGATGTTTTGAATTGTTTGAACTTCAAAGTCCTTTGATAATGTCAAACAGACATACACAGCGATACATACACTCCTTGAAGTAAATAAAAACACCTGGCTGCAAAGCCAAAGCTTCAAATATGTGTCGTTTGGCTGGATGGTCATTTCATTACTGTGATACGCAACAAGCAGTAAGATGAAGAGGAGCTTCTCTGTGGGACAAGAGGTCTCATGCAGCCCGTAACTTCAGCTGCAGGACTCATCCTCTGAAACAGAAACACCCGGAGAAGGAGAATCTGGTGTGGATCTGCCTGAACTGTGCTTGAAAGGAGTCAGCACAAAGATAAAACACTTTTTTGCCAAACATGAGAAGGAGAATCTGATGTGGAGTTTGTAGTGGAGTCTGATCCTTCTTCGTCCGGCCCTTCCCCTGAAAGTGGAGAGGACACAGAGGATCCCATCCCGTAGCTGCGCTACATTCCTCTGCACTATCCTATCCGGAGGATCATGTCCATCGTGGCAGTGGGTGGACATGTCATTTTGAAATCGGGTTTCCCTCTCACGAGGAAACGCCACGCTCCATTCCTGCTGCCAGAGGTTTGGTTTCAGGGCCCACGCGTTATGCCATTACGAGTGCCATAAATAAGAATTCATGACGTGGAATCCTTCTTTGATTTATTCTTTACCCCTGAGATCATCAGCAATATTGTCGACATGACACACCTGCATGGGGGACGTTCGGTGGCAAAGTGGAGGGATGTGGATGCCACAGATGTTTTAGAAAACATTGGATAGGATAGTGCAGAGGAATGTAGCACAGCTACGGTATGGGATCCTCTGTGTCCTCTCCACTTTCAGGGGAAGGGTCAGACGAAGAACGATCAGACTCCACCACAAGCATCTGATAATTTCTCTAAGCATGGCTTCACGTGGTGGCGCAACGAATATTCTTGTTACTCCTGTGGCAATCTCTGGTGCTATCATCCCCTTTGTGGTGTGATTGAGGAGGAGATCACGAAGCACTTTTGTGAACATCAGGCTTTTTTCATCTAAATGGTTTTGTAGTCCTTCATACATCTCAACCTCATCACCATCTTGTTGTTCCTCAGCAGTTCCTCAGCAGCTCCTCAACCTCCTCAGCAAAGGACCTCATCGATTCCTCTGTATCAACGTGGGATTCGGGGCAGAATTGTTCCTTCTTCTCTGCCCCCATCTGATAAATGAACTGTTTGACAAACTGTTTGGCAAAAAAGTGTTTTATCTTTGTGCTGACTCCTTTCAAGCACAGTTCAGGCAGATCCACACCAGATTCTCCTTCTCAGGGTGTTTCTGTTTCAGAAGATGAGTCCTGCAGCTGAAGTTAGGTGCTGCGTGAGCAGAGACCTCTTGTCTCACAGAGAAGCTCCTCTTCATCTTGCTGCTTGTTGCGTATTACAGGAATGAAATGACCAGCCAGCCAAACTACACATATTTGAAGCTTTGGCTTTGCAGCCAGGTGTTTTTATTTACTTCAAGGAGTGTATGTATCGCTGTGTAAGTCTGTTTGCTAAAGAGACATTATCAAAGGACTTTGAAGTTCCAAACAATTCAAAACATCGAGGTCAAGCTGGGTCAAGATCATACATCTGTTTACCTCTAAGACACATGAGACAGTACAAATGATAAACAAAACGCCATGAGAGCACACTTAGTCCTGTCTCATTCTCACACACAATCACTCACATACAAGGTATAAGGAGGTTTAATATGTAAGAATGTGTATGAGTTTGGGAATGAGGGAGTGAGAGAAAGAAAGAAAGATATGAGGCAAAATCATATTAGTTGCATACATGTATTCCAATGGCTGGCAGGGCCCCATTATACAACAGGCAAAGAAACCAAGAAATGACAAGCATGTAATTCAATGGTAAAATGTCACATCTGGTCATATACAGTAAAAAGGACACATTTAACTATTTTCCTCCAATATAAAACCCTGACATTACAAAATGCATGATTTTATACCGGTATGGCGGAGAGATCAAAAGATGTGGTTATAATGGGAGTGGATGGGACATTTTTGTCCGCGAGTGGCTAATGTGTGACTTTTTTGTTCAATCTGATTTTGTGCAAAACTCATAATCAACCAAAATCAATGTTGTTGCTAATCTTTGACATATCCAAGACTGTGATAAAAAAAAAAGCCGACCCCCCCCAACATTTATTATATGGAAAATAACTGCCTTTTTGTGCATGTTTTTCATAGAAAACGCAAATTCATGTTTTCAAACTGGCAGTTCAAGGGTTAAAATCCTGAACATAATTTAACATTTGGTATTTTTGATCAGGACTGAAGTTGATTGAAAGATTTAACCCCAAAAAGTTTAAAAAAATATTAATCTGTTGTCATTTTAGAGCAGTTTTTGGAAGTGGACATTTTTGTCCCGAATGACTAATTTGTAACTTTTTTGTTTCATCTGATTCTGTGCAAAAACTAATAATGCAAAAAAAATCCATTTTGTTGCTAATCTTTGACATATTATTAAGACTGTTATAAAAAAAAAGCACCAGTCCCCAGATATGTATTTTTTGGAAAATAACACATTTTCTCTGTTTTCATCATGAAAAAAAACAGCGGTTTCATGTATTCAAAATTGCATTTAAAGGGTTAAAATCCTGAAAATGATTACATTTTTGGTATTTTCTATTAGGGCCGAAGTTGCTTTAAAGATTGAACCCAAAAAAGTTGTGAAAAAAACCTTTTAATATAATGTTTTTATCAAAGCATTTTGCAGTGGACATTTTTGTCTCGAATGACTAATTTGCGTAGTCCAATCGAATGATAACGAAGGGTTTTTAAACAAAAGGTATCAAATACAAACACATATTTTCTCAGGTCAAAAACGATGTTGCTCTTTTCTTCTTTCTCCTTCTCACACAAACACGAGCAGCTGCCGTCGGCTATAACGTCTCGTAATCACAAACAGCTGCGGTCGTCTATGCCGTCAATTCCAGAAGGCTGGTTCAAATAAATGATATAATAGCACTAACAACAAAAGATTATAATATTCAAATATATCAAACTATACATTTTAACATATGGCTCCTACAGTGATTGTAAACTTAAGTTATGTGACAAAGATACATTGACACAATATCTAACTGAGGCAGGTAAACGTGTAATCTTGTTCACAATGATGTTAATTCTGTATACTGATTTCAAAATCAGATTACTGTGCCACCGGAACGTGTTAAGTTTACGCTTTAGAAGTAAACTAACCTCAGTTACTGTCAGGGTTGAGAGAGGCAGGCAGGACCCAAATGCAGATGAACTGAAAATACCTTTATTTCAAGGCTACAGACAGAGCAAAACAGAACTCTTCCCCGTGAACAACGTCAAACTACAACAAGGAACTCACAAAGACTAACAGAAAACACAGAACCTAAATACACACAGGACTAATCAAACAAACAAGAGACAGGTGAGGAGGGAGGAGAAAACACAGGGGCACCAGGTGAACACAATCGGGTAATCAGGGAGGGAAAAATGACAGAAAGCAACAGGCAGGAACGGGGGGTGAACACTTTACAAAATAAAACAGGAAACCAAAGACAGAAAAAGACAAGACAAAACACAACACGGACAGATCGTGACAGTTACAGTGGTTCCATACATATGTGTTCTTTAAATAGCACTCATTTTCCATGAAATCTAGCTAAGACTCTTTTAAGCTGAAAAGTGGGTCCTCCTCAAACCTGCCTGTTGGAAACACAGAACTTAGTCCCCGGTGAGCTTGGGTGTAGATTGCTTGTTTCAAATAAGTCAGTCTTTTTTCTTCTTTTTTTTGACTTGCATTACACTAATCTAAGGTCACACATTTATAGTATTCTTTTGAAAATGTCCACAGGCAGGCTGGATCAGGTGTCTCTCCTGAAGGTTCGATGCAGACACTTAGAGGAGCAGCTGGAAGCCACGGGTAAAGAGAAACTGGTTCCTTTAGTTCCGGGCAACACACACCTCCAGAACCAGGGACTAAAGCAAGGTATATATATATGGAATTACAATTTCTCGCCCAACCCCTCCCCTCCTTTCTTGATTAAAAAGTACAATATTTCCCTCTGATTGTTCCCTCTATGTCTATTTTGTATTAAATCATAATTGTGTTCGTATTAATGTAATATATATCATATAATATGTGCTCATTTGTCTTTTGCCTGTTATATGTAATCCTCAGGTGTTTTGCTCTCAGAGAATGGTGCCGACCCCTCAGCTCTGGACAGGCAGGAGGTCAGAGTGGCACATATTGAGTCTGCTCTCGCCAAACTAATGAAACAGGTGTGTAGCAAAACCAGTCAACAAGTTAAAGTTGACCTGGGGGTTAAAGCTGACATGTTTCATGCTTAACCTATGACTGGGACAATTATCAACCATGTCAAAAGACAAATCGCTCATGTTGTCTCTCAGTCATGAGCAACATTGGCCCAGAAAGAAAGGCAATTAAAAGTGCTTTACAAAAACATTATAAGCGTAAACATATAGCGCAACAAAAACATTGTTATTACAAACACATTTTAATATTTAAAAGCCAAGATGACAAAACAAGAACAAGCTCAAATAGGATAAAAGTGGTTTAAAAACAAGAATAAAAGTGACAGTGCAGTGTAAGATATGAATGCATGAAATGTGACACACCATTTAACGCTTCATGCAACGCTCACGTTCACTTATAAAACGTCAGTTAAACGCTAGGCAAGGTACGTTTATTTATACAGCAAAGTGCTTTACAAAAAAAAAGACCGCATTCTAAAATAACATTTTAAAAACATTAGAATACCAAGAGAATACAAATTAGAACGCGCTAAAATAGAACAAGACATACAGAGAATACACAAATAAAAATGCAGTACAGTGCAGTGTTAGATATAAATAGTTCTTTGATTTCATGAAAAGCAGCGTCAAATAAAAGTCTCTGTTGTTTGGGTTTCAGTTTTCTGGTAGTTTGTTCCAGATATATGGAGCGTAATAACAGAACGCTACCTTTCCATGTTCAGTTTTGACTCCCGGTAGACAAAGCATCCAAGAACACCTAAAAGCTGATTTTCAAACCAGTCAGTTATGTGAGAAGATATTGTGCGAGGGGGGTGCTGCAAACCAGTTCCTTCAAGTTGTATCTCTTGTGTCCTCTTCCTTCCAGACTGCGCTGGTACGACAGCTCCAGGAGGAGAACCTGTGTTTGAAGCGGCAGCAGACCCCAGGTCAGATGTCTGGCGGCCCTTTAGAAGATGTGCAGGGTGCTGAAAACAAACGTCCTGTCCTGCACAGCAGACTGAAGCAGGCTGCATCCTGTATCGCCCGGCTGAGCAGAGACAAGCAGCAGCTGATAGAGATGGGGAACCGCCTCCGGGCCCAGATCACCACCGCTGGACCACAGGGTACAATAACACACACACTGCATTAAAGAGCAGGCAGTGTGGAAATAATATCAGTAGGTAGGGTGTCTGTTCATAACTTACATATTGTGTTTATATGGACATAGTTACTTGGCCTGGTAGGTTTGGCTAAGCCCTATTCTCATATTTAATGTTTCGTGTTCTTCTTTAAAATATTTTATATAACATAAAGGAGAAGAATAAGACACAGGTGGGGAGGGAAGAGATACACAGGGGCACCAGGTGAACACCATCTGGGTTGCGGTCAGATAATCCAAAAATCAGCTCCTAAATTCCAACCCTATCGTCTATTCCTTGACCTCTGAGTGAAACGTCACGGAGTTAAGGGATAGTGGATAGGAGAATTCAAAAGGATTTAGGAGAAGAGACTGCGGTACTTTAGAGAATCGTGTTTATGATGCGGAATTGAAATAAAAAAGGAAAGTGAAACTTGTGCTCATCACCCTCTCCCTCCGGTCCACATTAATACAAATGATCCCAATACGTACGATTGTATGAACTATGAAAAGATCTTAAAATAAATACAAATGTATTTATTCTAAACGTTAGTCCTTAACATTTATCACTGTGTATATCACCATTCAAACATCTTTTAAAAGTTGAACAAACCCCACACAGCTCAGTAAAGACTGTGAAATGTTGACTTTATTTGATCATTTCAGTAAAAACTAACGTTCATATTTCTCTTTTTGATTATAATACTGATGAACGTTCAAAACAAAGCACTTTGGCAACTTACCACATACGTTTTAAAATGCTTAATAAGCACCGTAACGTTCATGATATCATTTCTCCGTCATAATCGGTTGTTTCCGTGAACGGCCGACTGTTGTGTGATGGCAAATGCTGCGGCCGCAAGGCATTGTGGGGCAGCATTTTCTCCTCTCCTTTCGGTTAGGGAGGTCCAGTGGTTCCTAAGCTAAAGGAGGTTATAAAGGAAGTTTGAAACCTCCTTTCCTTTCATTTAGAGTATTGGAACGGCACTTAACATGGCTGCCACTGAGGGACTTCCGGGTCATTTCACTCCGTTAGGAAGGTTCCAAAGCTAAATGGACTATTCGACTGCAGCCCAGGTAATCCAACTGGAGGGACGAAGAGACAGGAAGTAACAACAGACATCACACGGGGAAACAAAGACGGATCTTGATGTGAAAAATTGAAACAGGGAAAATGAATACGGATCGTAACACTAAGACTCTTTCAAACCGAAAAGCGGGTTCTCTTAAGACCTGACACTTGGACACAACACTTTGTACTGCATAATCATGGTATATACATCTTTCTTTTAAGGACAAACTAACCTGTCAGAATATTTCATAGAAATGTAGGAAAATGTTCTCCCAAATCCCATAAACCTAGGAGAAAATGGAAACATATATTTTAGAAAAATGTTTTACTAGACAGCACCTAGAGTACGGCCCTACGAATATTGTGTGTCCAGCAGAATCAGTGGAGCCGGAGCAGGACTCTTTCACAGAGAACCAAGGAGAGCATCATGACCGGCTGTCTGCTCTGGAACAGCTCCAGTACCAGCTCACCACACAGGTATCTGCTCCAGCTCTACAAATCTATAATCAATGACATGTTTCCTTCCTCACAATTCCTTCAAAGGAACTTCTTTATTACGCAGTCAGGAAGTTATCTTACCATGTTGTCCCTCCTCAGATTCACCAAGCGATGCGGTAACTAGGAAAGAGGGTTCATTTTAGTGCTAATCGCAAGCTAGACATGAGAATATCCTTTGCCCCTGCTGTCACTTATTTGATGACATCATTTGTGTAAGGTTAGGTGACTTGGACACTCTTACTTCCCCTTTGAAGTAACAGAATGCTTTCATCCAGTAGACATGATAACTCCTCAACATATCTTTTCACTTTTAATTTCAGAGAATATCAGATTTCCTTTTATTCGAAGAATTCATTGAAGCACATTTTTCATTCATATTTAAAATAGTAATTTTTTTATTTGAGCATTCTGGACCCCCCTAAAACCGCAACATGTCATTTATATATTCCAGTTTATGTACAAGTTATACAAATGGGATACATTATGGTAATTTGTGAGCTTGAGCATTGGGGTTTATACTTAATCAGACATGATTAATCTCTAAATGTATATATATCTTCTCATTCTTGAAATAATTAGAAAATGTTATATTCACAAAGACCTATTTTTACCCTATCCATTAGCCTATTACAATAGTATTAAATAACACTTACCCCGATTTTATATGCAGAATAAATTGTGTGTGATAACCTGCATCGTCTGAGGCAAACCATATGATGGGGAAGCTGGCAAGGCACTTAGAACCAGAGTCACACCAGTATGTGACCAGAACTGGGTGTCATGGCCTTCTACACCCGTTCCCAAAGTCGCAGACAGCCACTGGGAACACTCTGGGAAACACCTCAGAGGAAGAATGATCTTAGTGATGTGTGCTTCTCTGTGCTACCTCAAGAGGACTCTGTGGCTCCACTAATGTATGTGTCCCTTCAGGAGCTGCAGTATGCACTGAGACAGCAACAGCTTCCAGCTTCCACCAACCGAGGGCCCTCCACTGAAGGGGCTGCTAACCCTCGGTCCCAGGGTCACACACCCTCAGAAACACCTGAGGTAACAACAGAGGGAATATTGGGTTTAATTGATATGCAATACTCTCCTCAAATTGAATGGATATCATTTGGTGAAAAATGTATCCAAGGTAATTCTAAAATATTCATAGTATATATATATATATGCAATTTAGCATTAATATATTATTACCACTATATATATTGTAATATACTTATTGTAGTGCAATGTCTTAATTTTTGCTTTAATTTATTATGTATATATAAATATATATTTTCGACATCTTTTGTTTGAATAAAAAATTGTTTTCTATTTGTTTAATCTATTTTTATAATCGTTTCTATATTTATAATTTACTGAAAAAAAACCAAAATAATATTTGTCTCTTAATTCAATAAACATTTAACTGTCTTACCCTGCTGTTCTCCTCTTCTTTAGAGCTCAAAGACCAAAGAGAAGACAGTGATCCAGTCTCAGGGCTCCATGCAGCTCTCAGGTGTGTCCAGGTCTCTGCTGTCCTCAGAGGACTCCCTGCAGTCCTTAAAGGAGCTGTGGGAGAAACTGGACCATGGATTCAGTTCATCAATGTTATCAGAAGGTAACCCAACAGAAGAACTACAGCTCCAATATACTAAACGTCTGCTGTACAGAATCCTAAAGGACCCATTCTGAAATACAAGCGTCCTCACATAAGGGTAGTCTTGTGAGAAGATTCAATATTCTAATGCTTTATTAGCATATGCATAATAGCTACAGTGTAGTCCCAGGCTCCTCCAACAGTGCAACATGCAATAGACTTAAGACATTAAAAGAAATTAAAATAAGGCAAGAAAAAAAGAGACTGGTACAATGGTGCAAGTAAAATGCAGAAATAAGTCAACTGGATACATGCAAAAAAAAGTAGAATGCATAAAAAACTGAATGTATGTATGTATAATGTATACATAGATATGTAGACTGTGAACACGGAATTAAAAAGTGTGTCAGCATTCAGTAACCTACAAACAAGTGGACATGTGTTACAGTACATCCACAGAATATGGCTTTGTCCCAATGCCCAAGCAGTCAGTCCAGTATGAAGGCTGCTGCAGTGGTAAGGTCAGTGAAGGCCACACAGAGGGAGGCTTGTTGCTCAATGTGTGTCTGTAGTCTCTGTCGGCTCTCCAGGGAACGGTTTCTCAACACCAGCTGCTGCCAGATCAGCCTCAGACGCAGTGATCAGCAGGGCACCATATCATAATTGTGAAACAAATCTGGCACACGGTTTCAGCACGCTTACGATAAGTGTCCTGTCTGGGTGAAAGAGTTCCTCACCGATATGAACCATCTGCATGATAAAGGTCCTCATCTCTGAGCCAAGACATACTGTACAGTGGGGTCATCCACCGATCCCAGGGTTGTCGGTTCGATCACCACTTTCTCCTGTCCAAATGTCCAATTCTCCTTGCGTAAGACACTGCTACCATGATTGCTCTCGATGGCTTGGCTAACATTGCTATGTTATGTATGTTATGTATGCTATATGTAAATTAAGCTATCTACCAAATATGTCTTATTTGCAATCACTTAAATGAATTGTATTCATAAACAGTTTAAATACAGTAAAAGTGCATTGATAAGACATAATGATAATATGTGAAAAAGGACACCAGCTTTGGAATAGGATCCCACACACTAAACATAATTTATTTTAAACTATATATTTCTACTATTGGAGGGAGTTCATTTATTATGCAGAAACACTTTACAAGCTAAAAAACACCTATCACTAACCAAATATCCTAACTAATCCAACCATATATACTAAATGGTCCTAAAACATTAATTGAATTGGTTTTAAATAGGTTAGATATAAAAGAACACAGATATATGACAAAGGGAAAATAATGGTACAAATAAAATGCATTTCATAGTAAAGTAACTTGTTTAGAAATCTCAAGACTTGTTTTGTATTCAAGCTCTCACATATGTGGTTAAAGAGCAACTTCCAGGTTAAAGACACCTGTGAATAAATGTGTAGGAAAATGATGAATACACTAGATTTTCCAAAAAATATACAGAAATATACACTACAGTGACATCTGGCGTCGTTTTTGTAAGAAATGTTCACTTCTGCATAAAAAAGCCTCGGCACGTGACCTCCCGCGTGTGACGTAACAAAGGGTAAATAAGGGGGAGAGCGGCCGGTGTAACGTATTAATAAACATGGATCCCGATGCTAGTTTCGACACAGAAGAGGTTGAACATGAATATTCTAATGCATATGACGGACCACAACCTTATAATTATGAGCCTGCTAGGCGTCCAAGAGACGAGGAGCAGCCAAGGATTAGAAGAAATAACGGCTATCGGAGAGAAATTGAGCTGTGGTGTGAGGAGAACCAGTGGAGAACTGGGCAGCTATCTTGGTGAGTGACCGGCGTTAGCTACAGAATGTTAGCTAACGTCACATCACAACATTGTGAAGTTAGCTATCATATATCAGGCTATAACTAAAGTAGCATTGATAATATAGTAACGTTACTGGCAGGACTGTTGATACTGATCCATAACAGAAACTAATGCGCAAGTATCAGCCGTATCTCGAGTTACCTAATGCAAATCCATACTATACCCGCGGTCAGAGAGCGGAGATGTTTACCCTTTGTGATGCAATATGACGCGTTTGACGTATGACCTTAAAAAAAAGCCGTTTTTAAGAGCAGAGCTCAAAATTGCTCCTTTCCCTCTGAATTCCTGCCCTTATGTCTCGTAAAATATATCAAATCCTACATTCACTTTTTTAATTGTAATTTTTAAGCAAGTTTAAGCATAAATGTAGAAAAAAAAAAAAACCTGCAAGATGCTCTTTAACAACTGTTAACCATGGGTTCATCCTATTCACAAAGGTTCAGCAGCTAGTGAGGAACAATCTAGTGATATTAAAGTATTCCTAAACAGTCCTGGATCCACACCTGTGTCCACATCTGCAGGGGAACCTGATGACCTGCTTTTCAGCCCTTGCCCTAATCTCACTCCAACTTTCATTGCAATCTGTTAAAAAGGAAAATAATGCAAGCTCTAGATTTTTGGCTCCATAATTACAACAAATGTAACTTGTCCAGATAGACATAGCTCCCCAACATTCTACACTGGGATTTGTTAGAGTGATTACAATTGCATCTCTCTTTTGATCTAAGGTGAGGCTGAGCTGAGCAGGAGGAAGGTGCATGAGTCTGGAGTGGCGGGAGCTGATGGTGGTGCTGGGGTCCAGATGACGGCGGAGGGTACCCGGGCTCCCGTCCATAGTCGGCTCGCTACTGAGGTCCAGCAGAAGAGGATCCCTTCTAAAACACCATCAAACAAGAGGATGTGCAAGATCAGAAACTACAATGTGAAAAGTTGACACACCCAAAAGGGACAATCTGTCAGTAAACTTCTCATGGGGAGTCCCACTGGTACTGTTATATATACTATGGCTCTTGAGGAGCTTTGTCAAGGTTAAGAAATGAAACCTGATTATGTCTTAGATTACAATTTAGGAGCTTTTTTTAAGGCTCCTTCCAGCATCAGAGCTCACATGGCTGACCAGTTAAGGGACCACAGTTCAAATGAACATAATAGGTTTTAAGTGTATGTCTATTATTCTCAACATTTTATTTTCTAAATAACGTTTTGTCAGTAGTCTCCTTTGGGCGGCTGTGGCTCGGGAAGTAGAGTGATCCCACACTGATCAGGAAAGGGTTGGAAAATACAACCTTTTTCCCAGAATGCATTATTTTATGTTGGGTCTTTAGAGTAAAATGCCTTACTTGATGTGATTTCTCAGAAATACAACTCCTATTTACAGTGACTCTCCTCATGCAGAAATAATCGGGGGGTAATAGTTGTCTGCCACTCCAAGGGTCGATGGGTCCATCCCTGAATGGAAGACAACATCACAAAGTGTTCTTGGGCAGGATTCTAAACCCAAAATTGCCCCTGTAGGCATGGCAAGCAGTGTGTTTTATATCTGTAAAAGTATTTTTAAGTCACTTTGAATAAAGCGTGAAATAATATTGGCTTTGAAATACATTAGTATAAAGAAACTATTTCTACAAAACTCAAATTGTGCATTTATTTGGTTGCTTGCCTATAAAAATGATCAGAATCAGGTTTATTGCCAACCTACACACACAATGATCTTTTTGTTGGAAGAATATAATTTTAAAATCAAATATATAACTATTATAAGTGAAATTATAATAGTATAATTACTATTAATGTTATAAGTATTTTAAAAACTGCTATTGTATTATTTAAAAACAGAGGAAATGTTTAAAATAAATATAAATACCAACAAGTACAATTAGAATATGATATATGATACTAAAATGTATAACATTACATCAGAATTGAATGTGGAAGAAGGGTGGATGGATCACCCCTGCTTCTTATTTTTAGCCAAAGAACACATCTGTCTGTTCCACTATTGATCCCTGGCTCTTCGTTGTAAAGCTTATCTCTGCCAGTGCCACCACGGTGGGTCAGTAGGAGAAACACTTTCTCAGGACATCATGCTTTTTTAAATGATGAACTGCAGTTACCCCAAGAAGTCAGACGAGCGTTTCTGGCTACGTAATCACTCAGGCCCCGCCTTTTAATCACCCTATCTCGGAAAAGCCCTCCCTCCTGTGTTGTGATTGGATGAAACCTCACAATCGTTCTCAGTGATTGGTTACTCACCTGTCAATCCAGGAAACCTTGATATGTGCACTTCTGACGACGCAGGTCTGTACATTCAAGTTCAATGTAGTATTATGAAATGTTAAATTAAATATGAACTTGATAAAGGTTAACAACCTTTAGTTCTGATTAAAACGTATGCAGTTTTTTTCTCTGAATCCTGCACAGTATTTCGAAAGTCTCGAGCAGGACATAAATGTTTCACAGTTCCACATGACACACTGTCTTCTTTTAATCTGCAATGAATGTCCCTTTACGTTTTGATCTTTGCACGGGCTTAACAATGTTAATACAACTAGGCTACGTCAGTTAATAAAATGTGAATACAGTGTGGTATGTTGGTTAACAGCATTTGTTGCACCCAACCCAACATTCCCTCATCATCCATGCAAGGTTGCTGCAACTGGCCTATAATAATACATATAGCTCGCCAATACAATACAAAATAATGCATCTAGTGTAAACGTAAGAATATTTGATACGTTATTTCCTGTCATGTTGTAGTCATAGGTTGTAGTGTGATGTAGCGGGGCGGAGCGAGGATGGTACCGGCTAGAGAATGAACTTTAATAACCCCGACTCCTTTTTGGTGCTCTCTGTGACTACTGGGGCGTTCAGCGAGATGCTCCGCTACTGACTGGATCCGCGAGCCCTGCCTCTTTTTTCATTGGACTGTGCGACCAGACCAAGTTGTCAGCCCATGTGGCGTGGCCAGGCAGAATGTAACACATTTAAATTCATCTGAGAAAAAGCGTGAGAGAAGCACAGAGGCTTACGGAAACCTTACACACAGTGAAAGGACAGAGACATTCCCCCCTACGGTTACAGTCAGAGGAGCACCTCCTGGACACACGGGTAAGCTAACGTTGCTAACCGCTATTAGCTGTATGTGTTCGGATGCTATTACGTGACTTTATTTCTTGTTTCGACACGGAACAATAGTGTCTTACACCAAACAAAGGCTGCCGGTTTACTTTGCTTTTCGAAACGCCGGTTTTTTACAGGGCTATATCAATCAGCAAATAATCGTGACTCGACACTTTAGGAACTAGTCTTTCATCTTTATGTCGGTGCATCATTCAACCCCACATTATCCTACAGTTATTTGAATGCTGCTTATTCTTAATAGCATGCATTTGTTATGAGATAGAAACAATTTCTTTAAACACAAAAAAAAGAGATGCATTCAGAGTTGGTCATCAGGGCATTTCTATAGTTTTTAATTGTATCGTTATTTATTGTAATACTGATGATGTTGCTGCACTGGTGCTTCCCTTCCCTCCGTAGAGCTTTGCCCTGCGTGAAGACTTGCAGGTCACTGAGGCCAGCAGCCATCCTGTACCTTAGCTGTACTAGCTCAAGTGCTTATGTGACTTATTTGTAACACCCAAATTGTAAATTGGCAGGTCATTTCTTTGGCTTTTTGTTGTGTTACTGTAGAGCATTGTTGCTGGATGAACAAAAAAAGACCCTTTTATTGAAAAGGGCGTATAATTTGGTATGGAGACTATACTACATGGCCAACTGCTGAATTTCACTAGTTATAATATTGTTTGAAAATGATGTTAATAGTTGTCATACCCACATTTTAAGATGGTGCTCATCCTAACAAAGCACACATAATAACGGGGAAGACTAAATATGGCCTTGCAACTCAGTGTGTCTGTGTATTTAAGCAGTGATAACAATAGATAAAAAGTTGATCTTATATTTGAAAGCAATACAGAATGCTTGAGAGCCTTACTGCATTACATTATTTTCACTTTAAATTATCACCTGGTGCCTGAATATTGTGTTTTCCTTTAAACAAATTAAAACATTTACACAATAAATGTGTCTCTACATATTCACCAGAATGCATGAAATGAAGAGAAATGGCTGAATTGAAGCTACAAATGAATGATGACAAAAGGTAAATAGGTCCAGTGTAGTTTGCTAACTTTTACATGTGGTTGAGGAATTTGCTGTGTCAGTGGTGGTTGGGGGCTGGCAATGAATAGAAGTGGATGGAAAGTCCACCATCTTTGAGTATTTGATACACAAATATCTGACTTTGCATTTGGAACTGCATTTAGATCTCTGTGGCATGGATTTAACAATTTGCTGGAAACATTTGTCAAGAGACTTTGGTCGATATTGACATTATAGCATCATGTGGTTGCTGTAGATTTGTTGGCTGAACATCTGGGATGCAACGTCATTGTTCCACCACATGCAAAAAGTCACCAACTAGATTGAAATAAGTTAAATGGATAGTCAATTTGAGTAGTGGGAAGTACTTGTCATGTCCAACAATCAATTAAATCTCAATTACATGGCAAGTTATTCTGCTGGAAGTATCCTTAGAGTGGTGCAGTGATTTGTAGGCAAACCCTGACGTCAGCATCTGAAGGGCTCCCTCCATAAAAAGCAATGGGATATATTCATTGGTTTTTGGAATAATGCAGAAAATACGCTCTGTGGCAAACACATATTTATGATACTTACACGTTTTGTTCAGCAGGATAATCGCCATATATAAACACCACCTATGATTGGTAAAGCCTAAGTGCATTTTTCTGAACTTAAAGGTGGGGTATGTAATTCATTTCAGAAACACTAGTTTTTGTTATATTCCATGGAATGCTCTTAACATCCCGATTGTAATGAATATATTAAATGCTTTAAAAAAAAATCATCTGTGGAAGCCGTAGCGCTGTAAAAAGCACGACCAATCATCTGAGCCGGCCCGGCTAAAGTAACTGGATGGCCTACCTGCCTGTCAGCCTTCCATCTGTGCACAAATGTATCTCGTGCCCTCATTGGTCGTGTGTGTTGGAGGAGGGGCTCTGTGAGGGAGTGGCAGATTTTTTCCGGTTGTGTATTTTCAAATTCTAGCGCACTCGAGCTGGTTTCTCCAAAATGACCTACCCCACCTTTAATAGCTAATGATAGGCTATAAACAAACTACATCAGTCGCTTGGCTGTGCATCAACACCGCTAAGCGAAATAGTTAATGTTTGTCTTGATAAAGTTTACTAGTCTTATTTTATCACTTCTTAGCAACCACCATTTTTATGATGCAGTAGAAGCTTGAGACAGTGTTCAGTATTTATTGACATATTTTCTGTCGTAGAATATAATGCTATCTCTTCAGCTTGTGTTAACCACAGACCCGGTTTTAAAGCATATAACCAAAATATATATGTTCCAAAAACCATTGTCTTCGAGCAAGGGAACCAAATATGGTAAAATGCTGACTCATTTCCGGGTCTTAGGACTCAATCCTGTCCAATTCTATTAGAAAATGGGTACACTTATAAAGGAATGGAAATGCTCAGTAACAATTCATTTGTGCTGTCGTGTTAAAATTATGATTTATTAGTTCCAAGGGGCCTAAAGTGAGGCAAGAAAAAATCCCCCACAGCACTACACCGCCAATACCGGCTTAACATGTTAATACAAGGCAGGATGCGTGCTTGCTTTCATGTTGTTAACACCAAAGTGGCGCTGCAGAAACTAAGACCCTGTCAAACCAATCTTCTTTGAGGGGCAGGGTAAAAAATTGATACATGCTTCTTCCACCAAAAAAAAATTACATTTATTCAAGAAACTTTTACACAGGTTAGTTTACAGTAATATTCACATTAATCAGTCAGTTTATATTCACTGCTATGTAACTGTAATCTGAGAACCACTGAAGCTACAACAGTGCAACAGTCCAACTTTTAAAAACAGTTCTTGTTGAGAAAAACAAGCATATCTGCCTTCTCAGGCATACCGGGAAGAAATGTTTGAACATTTTAAAGTAAAATGCTTCAATCTGGTGCACTTTAAGCAGAATGACTAGAGACTAGATCTAGGGGGTACAACTCTAAACACCCATATGAAAAAGATTGGTTTACATTTGAATAATTAAATAAGTATGTGAGCATAACCAATAACCTACCATGGCCAATAACAAATACATGTAACGTATTTTATTTTTATTGTTCATTCAAATCTTATTTTACTATTTTATTTATGCATATTTTTGTATCTCTCCAGTTTAAAACGATATGTCTGGTTTACTGTCCTATAGTATACATTGGAATGTTTTCAAACCTGTTTTATCCGAATAATTATAAAGGAGTGTCTTGGAAATATGTGTTTACATATATTGTGATCAAAACGTTTGAGACCCACTGAGATAACTTAGACTAAAGTGAACTATCTAAACACTGAGAGTCCTTTACCTCACTGAGCTGTAGTTATCAGCCTCTCAGTCTGACTGGAGAGGACTCTCCCTCCACATTATTGTAGAAATATATTCTTCTTCCGTTATGCCCCCGTCTACACTACAGGCATCGAAAAATGCTTTCAACGCTTCGCCCATTCATTTGAATGGGGTGACGTAGAAGATTTTGAATCTTCGCCGAACTGCATTGTGGGGAGCATGGCTTTGCAAGCATCACGAGCATCTATCGGCACAATGTTCAACTTTTGAGGCTCGATGCTTGGCATCAGCCAATCAAATCCCGTTTATGCAATTCCCGCCAGTACAAGCGCTAGCCAATCAAACCGCGTGCAAGCTGGGAGAGCCAGACCGAAGTTAATTTCCTCATATTCCAAACGAGAAATTACGGTAGCAAATCACCCGGTTCTTTACGACCAGAACTATTTACCGGGATACAAACCGGAGGAACCAGGCATGGAGGGAGGTGGCAGAGACAGTGGGTGAAACTGGTAGGTTTTCGCCTGTTTGGGGAGTTTATATCCAGTTTACTTCGTATGTCGGGGGCGGGAGATTCATGTGATTGGTTGTTGGTCGCGCAAAAAATCGCCAAGCTTCAGACACGCCTAGCTTCAAGATTTTTGTAATGCCTGTAGTGTAGACGGGCCGTTAGAGCAGCTAGCACCATATGCTAATAACAACAGCGCTGGTACCGGTGCATCCTCCCTTTCTCCCTCGCTCGCTCACTCGCACTTTGGCTGTGAGCTGCGGGTGCCAGATCAGCCAACATCCCCCATTTTCATCACTTACAGCGCCCATCGTACAGGGCAAATAAAAAGTGTAACCGGGATGAAAAGGGTGTTAATTACTTAATTATGAATGTTGTTACATCAAGGCCGAAAATTAGGATGAGCCCCAACGGTCAAAACATTTGTTTTTCTTCCCAGAGCTGTCAGCGCAGCGCCTCCACAGATCTGGCGCCCTAGGCGAACATGGTTACGCTGTAGGAAGTGTAGGTACAACGCTACATTTCCCGCCCCGCCGCAGTCATACAGTAGGCTACGGAGAGCGGCGAGAAACATTTCCTCAGGCATCGAAAAGCGGAACCGAAATTCACATTTCTAAATGATGCCGTTGGAATCGAAATGTTGGAACCGGTTCCGAACCGGAACCGGTTCTCGGTACCCAACCCTAGTTACTTGCAGCCTTGGTTTCTTGTTGTTTTCTGACATGCTTGTTGTTCTGCTGCTGTTGTTCTGCTGCTATTGCTCAGCAGAAGCAGTTGTGAGATGCTCTCCTGCATGCCTCGGTTGTAGCATGTGCTTATTAGAGACACTGTTGCCATACTATTAGCTCAAACCATCCTAGTCACTCTCCACTGACTTCACCATCAACAAGACTTTCTTTGCACACAGAACTGCAGCTCATTGGATGTTGTCTCCTTTGGGCACCATTCTCTGTAAACCCTAGAGAAAATCCCAGTTTTTGAACACTGAAATACTGAAACGTTGACTTTATTTAAATGTATATTGTCAACAATATTTCACAAAACTGTATTAGATTTGTTGCAAGCAATAGTATTAAGTTTAAATACAACATATTAGGCTCAACTTAATAGTATTGCTTTCAACTAACCTAATACAGTTATGTGATATTTGTTGACATAATACATTTGATTAAGGTCAAAAGTTCAGTTTTTTCAGTGAATACTTTAAACTACAATTGTGTCAAAATCACCCTTCTTCCTCTTTCTGATGCTTGGTTTGAACTTCAGCAGAATTTCCTGACCGTGTCTTCATTCCTAAGGCATTAAGTAACCGTCACGTGATAGGCTGATTTTATCTTTCTAATACGTAGCAGTTGAACAGGTGTACCAAATGGCAGGTGAGTGTGTGTTTTGTAATTTGAGATGTTTAAACACTTTCTTCTCATGTCAAGTGGAGCAATGATTAGTAGGCTTTGTTCGCATAGCTTTTCTCTCTCTATCTAGGAACACGTTTGTCCTCTTGACGTAAGAAGAGGATCATCCAGTATCGGTGCACGAAGCAGAGGAATGATAGAATAAAATTGCCAATTGTCTCTACTGTGTTTACCCTTCAGGCTCTTTCAATCGGGCTATGTTGCAAGTCAGGTCTTGTTGCTGGGTGAGCTCAGCAGTGTAATACCCAGGATGTGAAGGCTGATGGGAACAGTGTGCGTGTTGAGCAGTCCAGCTTGTCACTAGCTGATAGTTATTCTTATGCCTTTGGTCATGTGCACGGTGTTAGTGTGTGATCCGGGTCAGATGAGGCTTGATATTGATCTGAAGGTGCTACCTTAGGTCTAATCCTGGGCCTGTATATGTTGGAGTCCAAATCCTTTTAGCTTCTGAGCTACAGGACAGGCTGTCATAGTGTGACCATCCTGCTTCTACCTGGGCTTCATCACCACTGTTGCTTTTGTGTGCATTGCAATTCAAATCTGGAAGATTCTGACTTCTTGACTACAAGGGGTAGGCTGAGTATATTTCCATTTTAATAGAGGTGTTTTTCTGTTTTGAAATAGTTAGTACTAAAAAACTATTTGAATCATTTGAAGCTGTTTGCTATATTGGCTCCAAAAGGTGGAACAAGCTCTCCATTGAGATCACGAAAGCTAGAAGTCTTCCATTGCAGACTGAAAACCCACTTGTTTACTTGGCACGTTGGCCAATTTACTACTGCCATTTTGTTTTATAGGTCAATTGAGATAAAAGAAGACATATAATGGTCTTTCTCAGGTGTATATCGGTATGTAGTGTCTCTACTTTAAAGAGTCCTCTCCTGCTGATGTTCAGGTGTATATCAGTATGTAGTGTCTCTACTTTAAAGAGTCCTCTCCTGTTGATGTTCAGGTGTATATCAGTATGTAGTGTCTCTACTTTAAAGAGTCCTCTCCTGCTGATGTTCAGGTGTATATCAGTATGTAGTGTCTCTACTTTAAAGAGTCCTCTCCTGTTGATGTTCAGGTGTATATCAGTATGTAGTGTCTCTACTTTAAAGAGTCCTCTCCTGCTGATGTTCAGGTATATATCAGTATGTAGTGTCTCTACTTTAAAGAGTCCTCTCCTGCTGATGTTCAGGTATATATCAGTATGTAGTGTCTCTACTTTAAAGAGTCCTCTCCTGTTGATGTTCAGGTGTATATCAGTATGTAGTGTCTCTACTTTAAAGAGTCGTCTCCTGCTGATGTTCAGGTGTATATCAGTATGTAGTGTCTCTACTTTAAAGAGTCCTCTCCTGCTGATGTTCAGGTGTATATCAGTATGTAGTGTCTCTACTTTAAAGAGTCCTCTCCTGCTGATGTTCAGGTGTATATCAGTATGTAGTGTCTCTACTTTAAAGAGTCCTCTCCTGCTGATGTTCAGGTGTATCTCAGTATATAGTGCGTCTACTTTAAAGAGTCCTCTCCTGCTGATGTTCAGGTGTATATCAGTATGTAGTGTCTCTACTTTAAAGAGTCCTCTCCTGCTGATGTTCAGGTGTATATCAGTGTGTAGTGTCTCTACTTTAAAGAGTCCTCTCCTGCTGATGCGCAGGTGTATATCAGTATGTAGTGTCTCTACTTTAAAGAGTCCTCTCCTGCTGATGCGCAGGTGTATATCAGTATGTTGTGTCTCTACTTTAAAGAGTCCTCTCCTGCTGATGCGCAGGTGTATATCAGTATGTAGTGTCTCTACTTTAAAGAGTCCTCTCCTGCTGATGCGCAGGTGTATATCAGTATGTAGTGTCTCTACTTTAAAGAGTCCTCTCCTGCTGATGTTCAGGTGTATATCAGTATGTAGTGTCTCTACTTTAAAGAGTCCTCTCCTGCTGATGTTCAGGTGTATATCAGTATGTAGTGCAGGGATCACCAACTACATTTGTCCAAGGGCCAAAATGTATCCAATAGACACTATCGCGGGCCAGCGGGGGGGGGGGGTACAGGTACTGCATAAAGCTTAGCAGACTCTTCACGCTAACGAAGGATCACTTCTAGGCAGGGTTAGGAGGGTTACTTTTGTAAATGTAATCAGTTACTGATTCCATGCTCTGAAAGTAATCAGAATACAGTTACAGTTATGTGTTCAGGTTACTTTTACAATACTTTTGGAATACTTTCTTTTTCTATAACAGATGGGTATGTTTTGTTAAACAGGAGACACTTGTTTTACTGTTCTAATGGCTTATCAAGAACTCAAACACAACATCTTGGTGTCATTCTGGACAGCTCCCTCTCATCTGCACCCCACATAAAAAACAAAACCCGGACTGCATTCTCCTACTGTAAACCTTTCCTTAGAATATGTTATGAATTGTAAGGTGTCCTTGGGTGCTTTGAAAGGCGCCCCTAAATAGAATTAATTATCATTATTATTTATTATTATTATTATTATTATTATCTGAAACGATGTAATAACTTTTAAAACTTTTTCCAGTCACTTGCCCCATGCATTCAGCAGCAGCAGGCCATTCACTTTGATTTGATCCCGTTATAAATGTCATCATTTCGACAATAAAGAAATGCTACATTAACGTTATCTTGCACATTTTATCTAACCATCGGCGTTTCTATCTTTCAATATATTTTAAAAGAGATCTCTCTCTCATCTGCGTGCGGGGGCGGGGCCTCACAGACACGCTGCATCTCTCTCTCTCTCACAGACACGCTGCAGCGCTGTGCAGTGTGCACACAGTTCTGCCGGTAATGAATATTACATTTTTTGTGGAAACTTTTCCTCCAATAAGTATTCCAAAATGTATTCACTTCAGGTTTACGAAAATGACTGTAATCAGATTACTCGTTTTTCAAATGTAACGCCAGCTGAATACAGTTAGCCTACTTGGTTTTTGTATTCTGATTACGTAACGCCGTTACATATATTCCGTTACAACCCAACCCTGCTTCTAGGCTACTGTCCCGCAGCTGCTGCCTCTCTGTTGGACTCTGTCGCAGAGGGGCTGCTGCTGTGGTGCGGAGCGCACAAAGCAGACTCTTCACAGTGAAGGATCACTTCTTCTTTTCAAGGAAGGGAAGGTTTCGCAGTACGCAGTCTACTGTCCCGCAGCTGCTGCCTCTCTGTTGGACTCCGGTACTGCACCTTACTCACGAGACGTTGTAAAAAAAAAAAAAACTGTGTGTGTGTGTGTGAGAAACAACGTGATACAGAAGGTAGGCCTTATACCTTAAACATATGCAACGGCGATTAAATCGTAACAGATAAAGTCATCTTCTATTTCCCCTTGCTAAATGTCATATATGATTTAGGGCGCAGACTTCTCATATGGCTGGTGTTTTAGA
The DNA here is from genome assembly GCA_902827135.1 of Harpagifer antarcticus. NCBI lineage: Eukaryota > Metazoa > Chordata > Actinopteri > Perciformes > Harpagiferidae > Harpagifer > Harpagifer antarcticus. The sequence continues at coordinate 5,680,487 of CADEHL010000476.1, read as the reverse complement.
AAGGGTCAGTGTACAGTTAGTTGGTGATTATTGCCAAATGGACCCCAAAAGGGTAATGCAGGACCTTCATGTGAAGCGGGCACTGTGGTAGCAAGGGTCTAATATACAACTGCTTTGATAAACCCGGCCCTGAAGAAGTCGACTCAAAAGCAGGAGTTGTGTTCTATTATAACTTGATTGAATTGAACTCTGAACCCTGCAATAGCAAATGATGGGGTCAGGGGGAATGGGTGATGCAGACGGTGAGGTGGCAGATTGTAGAAGGATGCCTCCAACACATTATTTAATATGAACATTCAAGATGGCAGTGTTTTGAGCACCTTTTCATTGTCAAATATATAAGCCAATCTCTGTCTTTAAAATAATATTTGTATACTGTGCATATATGACCAATGATATTACTCTTTATATATCTTTGGTGTTTAAATTGCTGCATATTTATATGCATAGATTTATTTATATACATAGATGTATGCGTTGCAGACTTAAAACAGCTATGCAGTCTCTGTTGCACAGAGCGCACTGCCTTGTTCAGTCACCTCAACAATAACATCCTTATCACTTCCTTATCACTATATAGATTGTGTCAATTTGCAAGTCTGTAAATAAAGCCAGTAACAGCTCTTGCGCTATCATTACAATCCATATCCTCATTTTGAGTCCTAGCCATAATGCAGTCCACGTTCACCATAGCTAAACTTAAATGAATAAGCTATGTTCACCTAGAAAAACGAGGTGCAAAGACAATGTAAGACTATGTATTAAATAGGTATTTTTTATATTAAGGATAGTTGCAACTATTTTTCAGCATGTTGAGAAGCAATGTAAGTTGTAAGCTGAAAACATTAAATACTGCATGATGCTGCATTATTGATTCTAGCGCTGTCAGTTCTATGTTCATGGAATCATTAGAATGGATTTAGTGGTACCTCCATTTCTGTGATAAAACAATATTTCTTTTCATCTTCCTTTGTGAAGTTTCCGTGATTCTCCATTACAAATACTGATAATGTTGTGGTTAGTGTCAGACATAGAGCTAGCTTTCACTGTAGCCTCAGCTGCTATGAACTGCCCCAGTGACTTTTCACCAACATCACAATGTCCTCTCCTTGAATTCAACTTTAGCCTCCTGTATGCTGTGTACCACTGTTTCTATTAACATCCAAGCTCACGTGAACAGTATGTTGTGAGGGAAGAGGTCAGGACGGCTGCTCTACATCGAGGAGGTGACATGCTTCCATTTAGAGTGGCTCTGTGCCAAGCTGCAAGCCCATTGGCTGATGGGCCAGGCCCTGCTGACACAAAAAGACCTGGCCTAGAAACAAGGAACAAAGACACACACACACACACACACACACACACACACACACACACACACACACACACACACACACACACACACACACACACACTCAGCTATGCTCACTCATGTACACAGTGTATCCACAGACTACATTGTCTGTAAGTGCTCTCTCATGCATGCTCAGAGAGACTCCTCATTCCCAAAGCTGCCAGTCAACACCAACACGATTACATATGGTTCAATACCGAAACATGCTTAGTGTGAAAATATAGGCGTACAGTTCAGTAACTGCCATGAAGATCTTTTAGAATTTGATATTTCATGTTTTTGAGTGATAAAGAATTTAAAATCTATTGCGTATATCTCTTTCTGCCGTCGACTGACTGTATTTTGTTTACAATATGTCTGCGAGTGTTGCACTGATTAAATGTGACACAGTTGTGCATGCACTCACCGGACCGGCTCGGAATCAGCTGACTGGAAAGATAGTCAGCTGATTTACACGATATCAGTCAATTCAAATTCCAATAGATCTTAAATTCATTTTCATTTTAAGAATGGCATTTTAATGCAGATCACTATCAGGGCTGCTCGATTTGAAAACAATATTTATTTGTGATTATTTTTACTGAAATTGCGATATTATCAAAGATATTGGAGAGATTGATATTTGTTTCCTTATTATTATTCTTATTATTCTTATCTTTGAAAGATATATTTCAAAGGTTTTTTGTTTAGGTTTTTAAGAGGATCTGTACCACACAAGCATTGTAATAGGTCTGTAGAATAGAGTTTGTAGGCCTCTGCAGCCCCACATCATACAATCATTTGACCTTTTCTATAAACATATTTATCATGCAAATGAAGGGCATTCCAGGAAGTAGGCTGCGGAAATATCTAGCTGTTAAGCTTGTTTTAAATCGTTGCAGATTTAGTTTTGGGCAGTTCAATGTTTTTTCAGTATTAAAACATCTTCGACATAATAAATCACTTTGGTGTGTTGTTGAGGAGCCAACATACTTTGTGTTGTCCTGGTAACGCAGGCTTCTTCAGCAGACAGACGTGTTCACACTGATGGCCGCAGTGTACACATAATGTGTCCCGCTCATTGTTGACATGTCTCTCTCTCTGTTCACAGTCATTCAGCATGGATGATATAGTCATAGCAGGGATATCGGGCCGTTTGCCCGAATCCAACAACCTGGAGGAATTCTGGGAAAACCTCATCAACGGTGTGGACATGGTGACGGAGGACGACCGGCGGTGGACACCAGGTGAAACCTCATAAAGATAGATCTATTTGATTGATTGGGTGAGAACTGCATTTCTAAAAAAAGAAAGAATGTCCGTTTGGATGAATTCATTAGTTATTATTATTAGTTAGTTAAAAGGAAAAAAAGACTTTCTGTATGTATAGTCCTGCAACACACACACACACACACACACCAACAGCAGTTCCAGAACGACAGGATCTTCTCTTCATTTCTCCTAAATTCACCAAAAGTTAGCATTTCAAAATGACTAAACTCTATTTAGCTGTAATGTCTTGTATGAGGGGAGAATTTACAATATATATCTTTTTAAAGGCCAAAGATGGGAGTGTAAAATGACACCAAACCTTGATGCAAACAATGCATGTTTCGAAATGTTCAAACAAATCTTTGCATATGTTTTATGATGATTAAAATACATCCATCACGTTTCTTAGACAACAAAAATATTTTTTTATTAACACTGAATTTGAACAGAAAGGCCCCAGGGGAAAAGTAGCCTGTTTCTGTCCAAAGTAAACTACCAAAACTGCTAAAGCTGACTTTTTTCATTCACAATGTAGTACAGTTTCAAACAACAACATGAGCAGAATACATAATGACATTCACTTCTTAGGATCATCACCTGTGTAGTGTAAGTTGCCAACATAGAAGATTGTTCAAATCAATAACATCATTCTGACAGTTACGATGGCCTCTTATCTCCTTGATAAGATACCCCTCTTGTGCTCACTTTGAAAGATAGCTGATTTCCCCCGTGTCACCAGAACAGCTATTATCTCAGCAGCTGACGTTGTAAACATTAATGCCGTCTGTGTGTAGATTTAAACTTGACCTCGTTATCTGTTTGCAGTTACAGAGCTGCTCGAGAGACAAGTTTGGCCAGGCTCTGAAATGAAACGGAAAACAATACATGTTGAACTATTGAATCTTAACAGATAGAGGTGAAATTATTAAAAACAAACGCCAACATTTTGTCACTGCATCAGTGAGCCATTTTGCAACCAAACCAGACAGTAATTAGAAGTTCCTGTAATCAGTTTTCTTTTGTAATTGTAAATCCGATAGTTATAAATGTAGGTTAATTGTAGGTGTTAAAGTAGATCTACTAGGAGTATGCGTTTGCATATGATTGATAATGCAGCGTATAGCAGATGAGGCTATTTTGTTTGGCAGCAGAAGTTGGATTAGGTCTAACTTTTGCCAAACAACCCTTTGTTTTTCTTCCCAGAGCCCTTTACGTTGGTACATTATACAAATGAATGAGGGGGCTGTGTGTTTTCAGATGAGGCTGAGCCATTTGCTGAGTTTAGCTCTCAGTGAGTGCTAGTTGGTCACCCATCTTGATTAACGGATTTAGCAAGAAAAAGACAACGTGCTGAGAATTTAGCAGCTGGTTTTCTCTCTCTTACTTTTCTATTTGACACCCTTGCCCACATTCCACTTTTTCCAGTCCTCCCTCACTACCCTTCAGTTGTTTCCTCTCTGTGAATAAAAGACCCATCCCTCAGATCCTGGCAACCATCTTAAGCACACATTCATGTGCTGAAAGAGCTGCACTGGGTCAGCTGAGACCACACACAAGCCATCTTGGGAGAGAAGGGTTTACAGACATGGGGTCGTTACTAAAAAAAAAGTAACATATTACATATTACTTTAAAAAAAAAAAGTAATATATTACACTACTTCGTTACTCTCTACATAAAGTAACTCGTTACTTTACTCGCAAGGCCGGCCCGCTCCTCCCTGCAGGCAGATCACGCAGACTGCTAAAGTTTCAAATGTTCTCTTTAGTTCAGTTTCATTGTCGCATAAGACTGATCCAGATCCTGAATGTTTTCCTATCTGACTGTGGCTGTCCTCTGTCTCCTACTATCTGTATTTTGCGCAGTATATCTCTGAACGATGGTGATTCCACTGTGCAAATGGGCAACATTTCCTCTACTATGAAGGATGCTACAAGCCTGTCCATCTCTGCTTTGGTTACCGGTCCTCCAAATTCTAATCTGTGTTGCCTCGGCGGCGGCGCACTCACAACATCCTCACTCTGGGTTCGGGGGTCCTTAGCTATTAGCTTCACCTTAGCATGTGTTCTTTGCAGGTGTTTGTTGAGGTTTGACGTGGTCTTTACAGCAGTGGATAACAGTCGGGGCAATGTTAGTAACTGTAGTGTGATTACTGAATTATAAAAGTAGCGCGTTACTTTTGTCGGTAACGGAGTAGTGTAACGCGTTAAAAACCTGTTAAGCCCGAGAGACCCCGGTTCCGGGGCCTCCTGCAATATCTTGCAGAAAACAGTGTCTGAGGGCATGTTCATTTAATATACAATGAATGTTTTATATCCATGTAATGGAAAGAAACTCATCTAACTGATCATTTTAATTTATCTTTCCAAAAAAAAACACAATGCTAACGCTGAGCCTCTGAATTAGCAACGAGCGAACAATGCTAATAGATGACTGCACCGAAATTCACTCACAAAACCTTTTCAATATAAGTACAAAATATTTTTTGGGCGGACACTATAATTTACAGTTCTTTACCATGTTCAATCTGAATTTTCTTTAAAATAAAAAACATCTATATTGATTCTGACTTTTCTACATCCAACTCACAGGTTTATCATTACTTTGAGAAAAAAGATTATTAATTTTCCCCGTTTAGAAGGGAAGATATGGTCATTTGTTCTGGAAATGTCATTTTCGAGCCCGAGACCTGAAAAACAGATTAACTTACACCCAACTCTGAGTAATAGTGAAACCCAGCATAGGTCAATAGCCTGAAGGGGTCCTTGCAAATAGACAGAACAAAAAGAAAATGGTAAATCACTTCTTTATGAGAAATGCTGCAAGCCGGTTACAGTATGTGCAACTACAGGAAAACTGGTTAGCAGCCAAAGCAACAAGTAGTCTGTTATAAACAAGAAGACACGTAGCTTCTAGCAAGCCCAGTGCCACAGTGAAGGTGGATCAAAGAAACCTGAATATGGACTATTTTAATGCTGTGTTGGAAACTGCTATTACGATACGGTCAGCATTGTGATCCTTCACTCTGCTGAACATTCTTTTTTGAAGATGACATGTTCACTGCATTAACTCCTCCTTATTCCAAGCTGGCAGGAGAAGAAGTCACAATCGGATCAACAATCTGAAAATATTTTGTAGTCAAACCAGTAGCTATTATCCAAGTTAAAAAGAAAGCCACTACGATAAGCTATGTGCAATCCAGCAGTTAGCCCTCCACATTTTGAGATTATAGGCAGCTAATAGAGCATCCTATGTTATGATGTTTATTCATATGAGGCTAGTGCGGCTGAAGATATTCCCATGCATACGTAAGATAGAGAGTGAGATTTTGCAGCACGTTTAGGAAAAAAGCTGTACTTTGTTCTGAAAATACAGACACACAAGCACTTTACTTGGTCTAATGGATGATGCATCTGAATAACATTCAAGTCAATTCCTAAACTTGGATGAAACAAACCATCAAAAATTCTGCTTGCAAATAACCTGTTTAGTTATTATTTGGCTAAAGGCGGTGACACTAATGGCATTAGTCCATATTAGCAAACAGGTGACATACACATGATACACTCCTCATTTAACCGTAAAACAACATAACAATGGTTATATAACCATCTAATATCTGAATTACGGCTAGTTTGTTACACTTACATGTTCTTTATACACCTGTGTCACTACTTTTATACCCCTTTCTACCAGCTTTCCCCACGTGAAAATACAGAAACATAACCGAATCACTGCAACGTAGCTGCATAATGTCGGCTAGTTCCACTAATGATGCATTTGCAGCTTCTGCTACCTACCTAGTTGCTATTGCGTGTGAACATATATCAGATAATAACAACAAAATACAAATGTTTTTACAAAATAATACTGTTTCCATGTCCATTAATAAGCCCAGCATTACTGTGGGTCCCACACATAGACTGTATATATAAATGGACGTAGTGTCCGTGACGTCACCCATAGGTTTCTGCAGATTTGCTGAGAAGCCCTTAGTAGGCAGAGTCGGCCGCTGCCGTCTTGACAGTGACGTCATAGCCGAACTCCAGCCTGATCCAAATAAGGGCAAAGAGGCGGAGCCGAGGCGGCATAAGATAAGTCCGATATTTAAATGAAGAATACTCCACCAAGCACAAACACAACAAACACGTCCGAGTTCAAGTTGTGTTCCCCGGATCAGCTGAGCCCCTGTAGCATCCTGGAGCTAACAGAGCTAACGGAGCTAGCAGAGGGACAGAAAGCTAGAAGCAGCACTCACCGACCGCAGAGACCTGTCACTCAAGGTGACCACGCCCTAATTTATGCAAAAACTTTAAGTCCTAATATAACTAAAAGGGGTGCGTTATAAAAAAATGCACTCCCCAATCCATTGTCATGAAGGTGGAATCTAACTATATCCAGAATAATTTGTATTGCATGCTGGGGTAGAAACATGTTTATTTCTGCTGTAAAGTTGGGCATTTGAACATGGGGGTCTATGGAACTTCCTCCTTCTACAGCCTGCTGCTGCCGCTTGGTCCCACACCCCGAGAACATTTGTTCTGATACCGACAGTCTAGGCTACATTACCCACCATCCAAAGAATTCAGTTTCATATTAACTTTGTGTTCTTTTTGTCTTTCCTAGGTCTGTACGGTCTTCCAAAGAGGAACGGTAAACTGAAGGACATCAGCCACTTTGACGCAGCCTTTTTCGGAGTGCACCCCAAACAGGCCAACACCATGGACCCCCAGCTCCGCCTCATGCTGGAGATTGCCTACGAGTCTATCGTAGATGGAGGTGAGGAAAACGGAGAGTTTAAGGACAAGCACTGAAAATTAAAAACGACTGTCATTCTAGTGAAAGAGGGAAGAAATGGTTGGAAAGCAATACAGTAACCGTTTGCTTGATGAAGTGTGACTTTTGTATTTCCTCTGTGATTTCATTTCAAACAGAGCTTAAGTTATTGAGAGATTATCTAAGAAAGGGCTATTGTGATGAAATAGAGTGTATGATCTAAAGACAATGCCATGTTGTGATGCAGGACTGAACCCAGCTGCTATGCGTGGCAGTAAGACGGGGGTCTACATCGGGGTGAGCGGCTCGGAGGCTGGAGAGGCGTTCAGCAGGGATCCAGAGGAGCTGCTGGGCTACAGCATGACCGGCTGCCAGCGCGCCATGCTGGCCAACAGACTGTCCTACTTCTTCGACTTCAGCGGTACGCACACACAGCAACACACACCGATAGACTCAACTGGAAATGTGACAGAGAATTGTAATACTTTACTCTTCTAATCAGGAATTTGTTATCACAACTATTCACCAAACTCTAATGGTGTCTATAGGGAATTTTGTGCCAAAACCCAAACTGGCCCATTTCCAATTCCACTCCTACACTCTTAGATTTCATGACAGAGTGAGTTACGTCTGTATTCACACTCTAGGCTGAAAGAGGCTCCTTCCTTAAGTCGGAGGTTGTAAATACAGCGGCAAGCTTTAGGACGGTCTTCCCTCTCTCAGGCAGAAACAGAAACAACGTCACTTTTTGTAACCAGTATTAGTATATCGAAAAATACAAAATAATAATGAAATCTGATGTCTATGAGCTGCTTGGTCTTTGCAGAAGTCCCTGTTTACATACATCTTCATAATCAAATGCATACATTTACTGTTTTGTAGAATAGACACAAGTTTATAAGATCCTAATTTAAAATGTTTTAAATACAATGTAACCTTCAAGTTGTTTACAACTGTATGACAATATAAAATGTCTAAACCTGTTTTTTCAATAAGTGTTAAAAAAATATCACTCGTCACCGGCTTGATCTTCAATATCAGGATACATGCATTTATTATCCTCACACACAGAGCTGCATGGGACAACTAGTTCCTGAACAGAGTCCTTCACATGCTTATATATAAGAGAGGGAGTTACACAGTCACAAGATGGAAGAATACCGGTTCAAAGCAGTGTTCAATGTTTAGTTCAGATTAGCTAAGGCCTGCGTAAGCAATAAACACGACAGTCATATGTCTATCTCCATAGAGGCTGAATCATCATGTTAATCGTTGTCACACAGCTATCATATTCCTAAAACAGTGTGTCCTGACCAGAGGTCGCGTTAACCGAATATTTTCCGTCTATGACGGATTTTTTTTAACAATGACGGACAAATCTGAAAGCAGTCCGTCATTTTGACAGATTAGAACAAACTTGGAACAGCGCCAAAGTTTCCCAGCAGCGAGGCTCCGGTGTTATGCCGTGTTATGCATGCCCTCCAAAAGGAAATGATACCGTTTCCAATCCTAACTGTACCGTACCAATCATTGAAATGTCTGTGAGTTTTGGCTTTATGCTGTGCACGCTCCCGCGAGGTGCAGCAGCCATGCATAACACGGTGCATGTGAACTGTCCCCCAAACAATTTCTACACAGTGTGTTGCACGAGGGACACAAACAGTGTTGCACATGTTAGGGCAGCTGTTGGTCAGGACAGATACAGACTTCCTGTTGGACAGTTGAATGACTTCCTGTTGGAGGGTTTACTAACTCCCACTTCCCACTTGTTGGTTTGGAATGGCACTTAATGTGTTAGACCTGCCCTGCTACATAAATGCACATCTGGATCCAATGCTGCCCTCAAGTGGCCTGATATCTTTCAGTTCAAAGTATTTCTATGGACCACAAGTGAAACAGTTGACATGCTACAGCTGTAACCCCCTCCTCTCCCCCTGCAGGCCCCAGCACTGCCATCGACACGGCCTGCTCCTCCAGCCTGCTGGCTCTGGAGAACGCCTTCCACGGGATCCGCCAGGGCCACTGTGACGCCGCTCTGGTGGGGGGGGTCAACCTGCTGCTCAAGCCCAACACCTCGGTGCAGTTCATGAAGCTGGGCATGCTCAGTCCTGAGGGGACCTGCAAGTCCTTTGATGCATCAGGTGAGATAAAGAGGCAGAGTCTCAGCTCTTCATGTTTACTTTCTTCTATTCACCATGTATTTGTATACCAATAAATCATTTCTATTGTTTCATCTGTTGGACAGGGAACGGATACTGCCGTTCTGAGGCAGCAGTGGCTGTGCTGCTGACGAAGCGCTCGATGGCTAAAAGAGTGTACGCCACAGTGCTGAACGCTGGCAACAACACAGATGGATACAAGGAGCAGGGTGAGGGTGCATGCTAACCGCCTGACCAAGCAGTTATAATGTGATGTGTATAGTTATAATACTTGTCCTCTTTGTCCCTCAGGTGTGACCTTCCCTTCAGGTGAGATGCAGCAGAGGCTGGTTCGCTCTCTCTACCAGGCAGCTAATATAACTCCTGAGCAGGTGGAATATGTGGAGGCCCACGGCACAGGGACCAAGGTCAGTGCACACCAATCACACACATCGCCTGTGATCAGTGCTCGTCATGCCTCACCAGACGGATAGTTGAAAAGAAAATGCAAAAGTGAACTCGACACAACGTGTAATCTCCACTCTCCTTCTGCAGGTTGGGGACCCACAGGAAGTGAACGGCATCGTCAGTGTGTTCTGTGACTCCAGGTCAGAGCCCCTGCTAATCGGCTCCACAAAGTCCAACATGGGACATCCAGAACCGGCCTCTGGTCTGTCTGCTCTTGCTAAGGTGAGAGCTAAGGAGTGCTCTGAGGATTTATTTTTGATTACTATGTTTTGGGTGAATGTTTTTTTACCTATTCTTAATGTTTTCAATGGAAGGTGGGACGAGAAACCTGCTATTTTAATTTATTAGGCAAATAATTCTGCAGCCAACTTAAATGACTATAGATTGGTGCAGGAATTAGTCCTAAACCCAGAAATGAGTCGGCACTTCAGCTATATGGTTCGCTTGTCTCAAAGTCATTTTCTTCCTTAATGGGTTTTTTCGTAAGATGCCTGAAATAAGATCGATGGTAACACAAGCGGACAAGATGTTCACGTTTTGTATTATGACATCAAATTCATCAGTGTATACCCCACTTCTGAAGCTTTTACAAGTCGTAAAAAAGTGACTAACTGAGAGTACCCAATGTCATCATGTTTTTGTATTCACTGTTACATGTCTGATATGTGTAATATCTAATGCAAAGTGCTTTGAGCATTTGGAAAAGCGCTCTTACAAATGCAATTAAAGGTGGGGTAGGTCATTTTGGAGAAACCAGCTCGAGTGCGCTAGAATTTGAAAATACACAGCCGTAGAAAATCTGCCACTTCCTTACAGAGCCCCTCCTCCAACACACACGACCAATGAGGGCACGAGATAAGTTTGTGCACAGATGGAAGGCTGACAGGCAGGTAGGCCATCCAGTTATTTTAGCCGGGCCGGCTCAGATGATTGGTCGTGCTTTTTACAGTACCACGGCTTCCACAGATGACATTTTTTATGGATTTGTTGTCAAAGCACTTAAGATATTCATTGCTATCAGGATGTTAAGAGCATTCTATGGAATATAACAAAGTGTATCTCGGCCCGGTTTCTCAAACTTACCTACCCCAGCTTTAAGTATTATAAACAAGCATTTTCAACAGATTTTCCGCTTTTCTTAATTGTTTTATTTTTTCCTCCACCACACAGGTGGTGCTTTCTCTAGAGCGAGGAGTCTGGGCCCCCAACCTGCACTACAACAGTGCGAACGCGGACATCCCAGCGCTCAGCGACGGTCGGGTTCAGGTGGTCGACCGGCCCATTCCCATCCGAGGCGGCATCGTAGGCATCAACTCGTTTGGATTCGGAGGTTCAAATGTTCACGTGATTCTCCGTCCAGCGGAGAAATCAACTGACACGGCCGCACCGCCCAGGACACTACCCAGGGTGCTTCAGGCCTGTGGCCGCACAGAGGAGGCAGTGAAGGCGCTGCTACAAAAAGGGAAGGAACACGCTGCTGATGACAACTTCCTGTCTCTGCTAAATGAGGTTTCAGGAGCTCCTACTTCCAGCATGCCCTTCAGAGGCTACACCCTGATTGGCTCTCAGAGCGACGTCACCGAGGTGCAGCAGGGGCAGGCCGCCCCCAGGCCCATCTGGTACATCTGCTCAGGTGCAGTAATGCTTTCATTTCTTTCTGAAACAAAGCATTACACATTTATTTTGAACTGTGTAGAACATATCAACCATTATATGCAGGGCTGCACATAACTGGTGCGCACCTCCGCCAAACAAAGAGCACCGGGTCATTTGAAAAAAGGCGCATTTGCGTACCAACATTGAGAGAGAGAGAGAGAGAGAGGAGAGGAGAGAGAAAAACATTTGCGAGTTGCATATGAACTCAGGGCCGGCCCGTAGCACTGGCGTTATAGATGTTCGCCGAGAGCGCCAGATCTGTGGAGGCGCTGCGCTGACAGCTCTGGGAGGGAAAAAAAATGTTTTGACCGTTGGGTCTCATCCTAATTTTCGGCCTTGATGTAACAACATTCCTAATTAAGTAATTAACACTCTTTTCACCCCGGTTACACTTTTCATTTGCCCTGTACGATGGGCGCTGTAAGTGATGAAACTGAGGGATGTTGGCTTATCTGGCACCCACAGCCAAAGTGCGAGGGAGAAAGGGAGGGTGCTCCGGTTCCGGCGCTGTTGTTATTAGAATCTGGTGCTAGCTGCTCTAACGGATATAAGAAGAAGATGTTTCTACAATAATGTGGAGGGAGAGTCCTCTCCAGTCAGACTGAGGCTGATAACTACAGCTCAGTGAGGTAAAGGACTCTCAGTGTTTAGATAGTTCACTTTAGTCTAAGTTATCTCAGTGGGTCTCAAATGTTTTGATCACAATTTATGTAAACACATATTTCCAAGGCACTCCTTTATAAATATTGGGATTAAACAGGTTTGAAATCATTCCAATGTATACTATAGGACAGTAAACCAGACATATTGTTTTAAACTGGAGAGATAAATGCATAAATAAATGTTAAGGTAAAATAAGATATGAACAACAAAAACAAAATAAGTTACATTAATTTGTTATTGGCTATAGTAGGTTATTGGTTATGTTCACATACTTATTTGATTACATCCACTTGTCTAAGATCACAACAGAGACTTTCGACCCAAACCCAGCTGTTGACTTGTGGATGCAAGCAGCTAATGGCAGACTCAACCAGAGAGAAAGAAGTAGGCCTACATCTTCAGCTACCATGTCTGACAAAGAGGAAGACAGTGAGGAGAACAGTCAGGAGGATAGTGATGACAGCTTGTAGGATTACTGGTCGTGCTAATGTTGTCTTGTGTTCACCTCTGCATTTGTGTTCAGTGCCGTGTGTCTGGCAAATAAAGTCAAGACCCCCTCAAAAGTTACGGTTTATTTCATTTTAAGGATGATTACCAAGCAACATCTCCAGGTGCTCCTTTGAGAACCAGGGCAAAAAAGTTATGTGCACCCCTGGATATATGTACCTTTTTAGAAACAATGTCATGTGTCTAATGGCCTTTTGATTGTGAGTGTCTTTATAAGGAAATGCTATATTGCTGAGCTAAGGTGTGTGAATATTATATTCCCAGGTATGGGGACTCAGTGGGCCGGGATGGGCCGCAGCCTCATGCAGCTGCCTGACTTCAGAGAGTCCATCCTGAAGTCGGACGTGGCTCTGAAGGAGACCGGCCTGGTGGTGTCCAACCTGCTCATGGACGCAGACGAGGCCACTTTTGAAGACACCGTTCACGCCTTCGTTGGCCTGGCTGCCATACAGGTAGACTAAAGACGCCATGTTTAATGTGGGAACTCTTGCAAATGTATGTCATTTGATATAGACTATAGGGTAGGAAATTCATGTAAATATGTGTTACCTTTATTTAGATATAAGTTATTTCATATTAATATAATGGAACTGATATAGAGCAAAAGCAGGTTTAATTGTATTGTCGTAGTGAATCAGAAAATACAGAAACTATGGGAATAATCACATTTGTTTTGTGGCCTTTTCCAGATTGCTCAGATCGACCTGCTCACTAAGCTGGGCCTTGTGCCTGATGGGATCGTGGGTCACTCTGTAGGAGAGCTGGCCTGTGGCTACGCTGACGGCTCCCTCAGCCACACTGAGGCCCTGCTGGCTGCCTACTGGAGGGGCCGCTGCATCAAGGAGGCCAACCTTCCTCCAGGAGGCATGGCTGCCATCGGTGAGAGACAGTTGGGATTGTTTTCCATATTTTAAAATATGCTTGCATGAAATATGCACAATGTCTTACATGAAATGAAAATCGCCATAGTCTAGGTGTCGGGATTTAAAAAATCTTTCAGTCAATTTGTTTTAAATGTAGCCTTTATTTATACAGGTGTAGATCTCATTGAGACACAAGGTCTCATTTTCAAGAGAGACCGGTCAGTGGTAACACTACCACACAAAGTTACAGACAGACAGGACACTAAACACAGAGGCAACACTAAAATACAACATCGTAAAAAAGTAGTCATTAAAATCCATATACAGTCAGATATAGCAGGTGCAAACACCCACAGATGATTTCCCCAGCTTTTTTAAAATGAGTTTAAAATCCGTGATGGGTATCAAAGTGGTCAGCTTAAGTTCCTGCTGAAGTGTGTTCCAGGTCGAGGGGGAGGAGTATGATATGGCTTTTTTCCCAAGCACCGTGCGTACTGAGGGGACGGACAGAGTGATGTCATTTTGAGATCGTAGTCGTTAGCTGTACTTTTTGTGTGATATGTAAGTGGATATGTAGAGGGGCAGCAGTCCAAGCATAGCGGTATAGATGAGTTTGTACCAGTGCAGTGATCTGCGCATTGATAATGATGTCCAGTTGACTAAAGCGTACAGCGTGCAGTGGTGTGTGAGGGGTTTACAGTTGGTTATGAACCTCAGAGCCCCATGGTAAACAGCCTAGCAGATGAAGGGAGTGAGCTGAGGCGTTCATGTACACAACATCCCCGTAGTCCAAGAGCAGCAAAAATGTAGCAGCTACAAGCCATTTCCTCGCACTTGTGGAGAAGCAGGCCTTATTTCTAAAAAAGAATCCCAGCTTTAATTTCAATTTCCTTAAGAGATTGTCAATATGTGGTTTGAAGCAGAGATTTTCACCTATAGTGATGCCTAAGTATATGTAGGTGTCAACAGCTTCAATGGGGTTATGCTGTGCAGACATGATGCAGGGAAGAACAGTTGGTAACTTTTTCTTATTGGAAAACAACATGACTTTTGTCTTATCTGAATTTAACACCAACCTAAGGTGGAACAGATGTGACTGAAAAGTGTCAAAAGCAGACTGCAGACATTCAAATGCAAGGGCAACAGTGCTAGCACAACAGTACACAACAGTATCATCTGCATATAGATGTACAGAGGCATCAATACTTTGACCCACATCATTTATATAAATGGTAAAAAGGGTCGGTCCCAAGACCGAACCTTGAGGAACGCCTCTGGGCACATTAAGAAAGCTTGAGGAGAGACCGCTGAATTTTACACATTGCTTGCGATTTGAAAGATAATTTGCAAACCAACCAACAGCTTGGTCAGACAGGCCTATATGGGATAACTTCTGGCATAGAATGCCATGGTCCACATTATCAAATGCCTTGGATAAGTCTATAAAAAGGGCAGCACAGTAGCTCTTTGCGTCCAAGCCTTCAACAATGTCATTCACTACTTTCAAAGCAGCCGTTACTGTACTGTGCTGCTTCCTAAAGCCTGACTGGTGAGGAGATAGAATGTTGTTCAAGCTTAAATATTCTTTGATTTGATCATTCACCAGCCTTTCAAGTACTTTAGCTAAAATAGAGAGCTTGGAAATTGGTCTGTAATTATTCATCACTATGGGATCACCACCTTTCAGTAATGGTAGAACATTTGCAGTTTTCCAAACATCTGGAATGACATTGCTTGTTATAGAAAGATTAAAAACATGACAAAGTGGTTTGGCTATAATATCTGCAGCTAGCCGTAAGAAATAAGGGGGGAGATCGTCCGGGCCTGCTGATTTGTTGGGGTCTAGGCCCTTTAGAGCCTTACAAACCTCCCCAACATTGAAGGGGTTGAAGGAGAAAGTGTGGCTACTGGAGGCATGACTGGTGGTGATGGAGGGAGATGATTTACCAAAAGATAATGTGTCAAACAAGGAACTGGAGGCAATAAAATGTTTATTAAAACAATGAAGCATCTCTGTCTTATTTGACACAGGGGTGGAGTAAACAACAATGTTAGGAGGCAGCTCTAAGGTGCGAGAGCTGGCAGAGAGGGATTTTATGGTATGCCAAAATCTCCTAGGATCGTTTAAACTGTCTGTGGTCTGGGATAAGTAAAAATCGCTTTTGGCTTTTATAATGGAAGCAGTACAGCGATTACGCAGTTGACGAAAAAGAAGCCAGTCAGCCTCAGAAGCTGTCTTCCTCGCAGCAGCCCAAATGAGATTCCTCTTGCGTAAGAGGGATGCCAGATCGGAAGTGAACCAGGGGTTATCACGGCCCTTCACCCTGAACCGGCGAAACGGAGCATGTTTATCTAAAAAATAACTAAAACTGTCGTAAAAATACTTCCAAGCATGGTCAACATCACCAATCAATAAAATACGATCCCATTTCAAATGAACTAGGTCATTAAGAAAGGCTTGCTCTATAAAGTGCTTAACATTTCTTTTCAGAACACAGGGTTTGGTACGGGGGATTTTGGTATCCCTAATAGCACCAACTAGACAATGATCACATAGGTCATTAGCAAAGACCCCGGTTACAGTATATTTATGGGGTTGATTAATAATTAAAAGATCGATAAGAGATGATTTATTTAGACACCTGGTGTTAAGACGAGTAGGACTTTCAATTAATTGTGTACAATTTAGAGACATACAATGAGCTTTAAAATCATCAGACACTGGTGAAAGCCAGTCCCAGTTAAAATCACCTACCAGGATGATTTCCTTAAACTGTAGTTGAGATAAAAGCTGCATTAGCGAGGATAATGTGTCGTTTGTAGCAGAAGGGGGAAGAAATGACATTCTTATTGATAATATGTGACCTGCTCTCTCAAAATCTGTCAGATGTTGCAACAGCACATTCAAAGATAAACTGGATTTATGTTAACAACTTGTGTTATGGCCCTTTTGGCACTGGTACATCGCCCCCACCCTGCTGGCTGCTCTGAAGAATTACACTTAGTATTTGTTTTTATTAGATTGTACACATCTTTCACATTAGTATGTGTTTTGTTCCAGGATTGACGTGGCAGGAGTGTATAGCTCAGTGTCCTAAGGGAGTGGTCCCTGCCTGCCACAATGCTGAGGACACCGTCACCATCTCCGGCCCTCAGGTCAGACATTCCTTCAGAACCTGGTAGCACTCAGAGAACCTGAATAATACACAGTCTGACTATACTGAACAAAACCGTCTCAATGAACTCTTCGTGACCGCTAGAGGCAGTGCTTAACAAAACCTTTATCGTTAAGTACAAAAGAATAACCTTATGTTTAAAATGCTATTGGTGCTAAATACTAAGTTTAGAAACACTACTTCGAAAATGTAAACCGTTTTTGAAAAAGGAGAAGAAGAATACAGTAATTTGCTATAACATAACTACACAGAAAACAATGCTTTGGACTTTGTTAAAACAATGTCAGGTTTAGAAGAACAATAGAAACTGTATTTTCTAATGAAAGATTGCTTTTCACTCATCTAGTGTTTCCCAGGTGCAGGATGTTGTGTATTGACAGGTGTGTTGTGTGTGTTCCATCAGGCAGCCATCACTGCGTTTGTGTCCGAGCTGAAAGAGCAGGGAGTGTTTGCAAAGGAGGTGCGCAGCGCTGGTGTCGCCTTCCACTCCTACTACATGGCCTCCATCGCCCCCACCCTGCTGGCTGCTCTGAAGAAGGTACGTAGCTCTGCTGCATTCCAACAGTGAGCAACAGTGCAGCTCTGCTTCCACATTCTCATTAAGACTTTATTATCGTCATGCAAAGACAGCATGAGGAACGTTTTGGCTGCTTTCATTTAGAACCTTTCTTTTTTTGGATTCTTGGTATGTCAGAATATTATCTCTTAAATTAAAACATGTGTCAAAACCTGGTCAAAACGTATGCATAATGCATATAGTCAAAATAATAGTAGTAGTAGTGAAGTGATGTCGTATTTCTCACAAGGGCTTCCTCGGCAAAAAGCCGATGGGATTTTTCCTTTGGATTTTGAAATATTGCGGAAAACAAAATATATGTCAAAACGTTTATGATACTTAACACATTTTGTTAAACAGGATAATCTGCACATATTAACCAAAACCCTTTTTGAGGCATTAAAGCAATTGCCAGAAGTAAAAAGCTAGCACATCAGCACCACTAAGCTAAAGGCAGCTAACGTTTGGTGTGATGACAAAACACCTTTTTTAAGACGCGTAAAAGCTGCAGACATTCACCAGTGGGGTATTTATTGATGTATTTTATGTTGTGGAACAAAACTAGAAAATCCCTTTTTAGCTTGTGTTAACCACATACCTCATTTCAGGAGTCTAATAACATAGTTGGACTCATTGCTGCTCCACTCTTTTGATAAATAATGTAAAATGTCTTCTTGTGTGAAGGTGATCAAGGAGCCTCGGCTGCGCTCCCCCCGCTGGGTGAGCACCAGCATCCCTCAGGCAGACTGGGACTCTCCTCTGGCTCTGTACAGCTCGGCTGATTACCACGTCAACAACCTGGTGAGCCCCGTGCTGTTCCACGAGGGCCTCAGCCTGGTGCCGGAGAACGCTGTGACTGTGGAGATAGCCCCTCACGCTCTGCTGCAGGTACGCAACCAAGACCACAGAATCCTTGTGCCCTGGGAATTGTAGTCCTATAGAATTCATTCACTACAGAGACTGCCACTGTTCTGATTAACTTAACATGTTTCCTGCTTGTTTTCTGCACAGGCGATCCTGAAGCGTAGCTTGAAGCAGACATGTTCCATTCTCCCGTTGATGAAGAGAGGCCACGCCAACAACCTGGAGTTCTTCCTGTCAAACGTTGGGAAAATCTACATGAACGGGTCAGTAAATGCCTCACTTCAATGTTTAGTCGAACACATGGTGATGATTTGATCATAAAGCAAGAAATAATAAATAAATGAAATTAAACATGTAAGGAATAGCAAAGGTGTTGATATATACAGATATGGATCATTTTAATTATGTTAAATATAGATACAAATGTCAATGTGTGTATTATTAGATAATTACCTATCATTTAATATAAAGACTTTATTGAGCATACGTATAAGGTATAAGTAGATAATACATAAAATGAGAACAACACAATATACAAACATTTCAAGGAAATCAAAAAGTAATATGAAAATATAAATATAATTACAAAGTTTAACAGTTATTTTTCAATTAGTTGGCATAGATAACATTATAAGACAAAAACACAAACATTTGAGAAAAGGCTTAAAATAAAAAAGGCATAAATCTTGTAACCTTACCTAACTTACCACTATCTTGTTGAGTCTCTTTGTTCCTGGAAGCAGTTTCAGATTGCTAATATTGAATCTTTGAATGCTCCTCTTCAGCCTCCACGTAGACAGTAACAGCCTCTGCCCGGCGGTGAAGTACCCTGTGCCGGTAGGAACCCCTCTGATCTCGCCCCTGCTGCAGTGGGACCACTCCCAGACCTGGGACGTTCCCAAAGCCGAGGATTTCTCCTCAGGCTCAGGAGGATCCAACTCTGCCATTGTCTATAATATTGGTAAGAAATTCTCATCTGGGTCAAAAACTAGTTCTCCTTTCTTTTGTCATATTAATATTAAGAAAAGGTGCTTTAGAATTTAATTTGACCATGATTTTAAAACCCTTCTTTGGCCAAAAATAGACATCAACCCAGAGTCTCCAGACTACTACATGCTTGGACACTGCATCGATGGGCGTGTCCTCTACCCGGCCACGGGCTACCTGGTGCTGGCTTGGCGTACCTTGATGAGAAGCCTAGGCGCTGTCATGGAGAGCACCCCTGTAACCTTTGAGGACATCACCATCCACAGGGCCACCATCCTGCCAAAGAGCGGTGAGAACACATCAGGGGGTGTGAGCATTGAGGGGGGTCTTTGATTATGATGTAATGATGAACCTGTAATGTCTCTTTTCTCTCCTCACCTTTCTGTTCATCACAGGCTCGGTCCAGCTGAAGGTGCACCTCATGCCTGCCACCAACAAGTTTGAGGTTTCAGAGAATGGAAACCTGGCTGTCAGTGGTACGTAGATTTTCAACCTGCGTTGTTTGACAGTGCAAACACACAGGAGAGTTTCTGGACAGACCAGACTTCTCTCAATTTTAATGTTTGATTTAGAAATGTGGGTTTTATTCAACTTCACTTCTGGTCTATTTCGTGTTTTCAACATCAAATGTTGTCACTGAGCGGCTGAATAGTTCACCTGGTAGAAATGGCGGCCCATGTACAGTGGCTCATTCCCCAATAAAGTGGACCCGGGTTTGAGTCCAATAATCGGTGCATGTGTATCTTTGATGCCTCAAAATCCTAGACAATATCTGTCTTACTTATAGATGTAGGTTTAGGACTACTTTCACATAAGGATGTCCGTCATACGTTTTATGATCCAATTTTATTTTAATTACATTTTTTACTTTATATGGTTCTTTGTTTAGGCCTGCATTATATGAATTCACCACATAGTATTCATATGCCTCTATCAGGTATGACTCCTATCCTCTTTCACTATTTGGATGTGTCAATGGGACAAAATGAAAGTAATGGGGGTTTATGCAGCGATGTATAAGTCTCAACCAGCAGTTCCAATGATAATCAACGTCAGTCCCTTGTAGAGATGATCCATAACAAGAGGTCGACATAGGCATCAGGGTCTGCTTCTGTGTATAAACTGCAATAATCCTAGAAAATTATCCCTTTTATTTTCAAAATGCAGTCTCACCAGTAACCTCTGCCTTCCTTCTGCTCTTTATCCCTTGTGATTTGCAGGTAAGGTGAGCATCTTGGAGGATGCAGCCCTTGACTCATTCCACAGTCAGATAAAAAACCAAGCGGCCTACATCGGCCGGTGACTCCAAAATGAAGCTGACTGCACACGACATCTACAAAGAGCTGCGACTGGCGCGGATACGACTACGGAAAGACCTTCCAAGGAATCTTAGAATCTAACAATGCAGGTGTGTGTCTGTTTTTCATTTATCCCAACACTCTGGTGTTCTATATTGTTTTTGCTGATTGGCTACCGTCATGTGATTGGCTGCCTCCAGGAGACAGTGGGAAGCTGCAGTGGTCCGGAAACTGGGTGACCTTCTGGACACCATGCTGCAGATGATGGTGGTGGGGCTGTCAGGGCGCAGTCTGCGTCTGCCCACCAGGATCCGCTCCGTGTGCATCGACCCATCTCTGCATCTGGAGAAGGTCTGCGACGACGCTGAGGGAAAACAAGGTGTGGTTTCACTTTAAGGAAAAAATGGTTTCTATCATGTCCAAATTATGTAAAAAAGTGGTGTTTAGAGGTTAAACTGTAGATACAAACAGATAACGTATATAGAAAGATCCCTATGCCATTTAGAAATATAAATTCCTCTCTTTTGTGTCCAGATATTTAAAATGTTGGAACTGAGCTAACGTGCTAACCTTCTATAAGTCTTAAACTAATTATCTCTTTCATTCCCGTAGCTGCCGATGTCCACGTAAACCGTTGCCTTGACCACATTGTTGCCGGTGGAGTCCAGATCAGCGGTCTGCACGCCACTGTGGCCCCCCGCCGACAGCAGCAGCAGAGCCCCCCCACCCTGGAGGAGTTTGTGTTTGTTCCCTACGTGGACACAGAGTGCCTGACGTCCAATGGGAAGCTTGCAGAGCAGCTGAGGCTCTGTAAAGGTACAGATACACCTGTCAGGAAGGCTTTATGAATGTTGTTATTTCTTATGTGAGGCAATGCAAAGTTGACATCGCTTCACACTTCTTTGTTATGATGACCTCACAATAATCAAGACAACATAACTTATAGGAATGGAACCATACATTTTTCCTAATTTCTATTCTTATAGAGGGTGCTCAAACATGTAGGGTTTCCCATTAATGTACCGCTCGCTACAGTGGAACTTTGTACTGTAACACTCCCCACGCAAATACACAGTGTACGCGACTGTTACAATGAAGGCTCAATAATCAGCTCACGGCATATAGGTGTAAGCAGGGGTAAAGTGCTATTTTTATAGGTGGTGTGTGGACCTCACATAGGGGGGTCTGGGGGCATGCTCCCCGGGAAGATTTGTTTTTTAAATATTGAAGTTAAATGCATCAATCTGGTGCACTTTGAGAGCAAAATGAAGAATCTATGGATACATCTCTCAACACCCATTTGAAACAGACCTGGAAACAGATTTTCTATTTCTTTATCGATATTTTACAAATCCCCCTTTTAAAACTGTATTCTTTTTTACTGTCATATAGTATTTAAAACCTGTTTTTCATTTATTCTCTTATTTTTTTATAACTATAATGATCATATAAAGGTGTGCCTCGGAAATAATTGTTTATATAGTTTGTGACCAAAACGTTTGAGACCCACTGAGATAACTTAGACTAAAGTTAACTGTCTAAACACTCAGAGTCCTTTAGTTCACTGAGTCCTCAGTCTGACAGGAGAGGACTCTCCTCCACCTTGTTGTGGAAAAAGCTCCTTATATCCGTTAGCGTAGCTCGCTAGCACCAGAAGCTAACAACAATGATTGAGTACCTGTGCTCTCTCTCTCTCTCTCTCTCTCTCTCGCTCGTGCACGCACAAAAAATGGCTCGTTCCACACACACACAGAGCTTGAATGAAACACAGAGACCCCAGACGTAATTGTACTGTACTGTATCATATTATTTCCGAATCAATAATTATTTTTTTTAATAACCATTTTTCCTCCTGGTCTCTCGCGCCGCCCCTGTTATGCCTCTGCGCCCCCAGGGGGGCTTTCCCCCCACTTTGAGAAACACTGTTTTAGTGTGTCATATGCTTATTTCACAGAAAGAAAAAACATTTTGAAAACCCTTTACACAATTAATTTTCAAATTCACAATAGGTATGCATGTGTATTTTTATATTCATAGGATATCACTATTGCATACAGTTAATGTTATTAACTACGATAATAAAAAAAAATCCTTTCATTCATTAAATGATTCACAGGTTAGTTTTAATAGGTGTCATCTTCCTACTGAAACAATGAACACAAGTTGCTTCGCTAAAGAACAATCCGTGGATCACGGCCTCCTACCTTTGCAACCAATCCTCTCATGGTGCTGACACAACAAAAAAAAACCCGGAATATATCACTTTGTGCAGCGTCATCCATCGAGTGCCTTATGTATATTTATGAACCGATAGTCAGAACCAAAATTCTCAAAAATTGGAACCAAGTTTTTGTTCCCAAACTCCAATTAGGTTTTATAAAAGATTGATCAAGTTGGAGAGTTGGAACAAATTAATGCATAGGTGGGAAGAGTTTGCGTGGAGATGACTACTACTTACTATTTTCTTGACATTTTTATTTGCTATGACAACTTGAAGTTTACATTACACACAGCAGACCTAATCCTCAAACTTATAGAAAACATATGGCCTTATTAAACTGTTGTATTTATTTGTTCAACCCGTTTCCTTTTTGTATCATCTCCCACATCATTCCCTAAGACTTTTTCCCCACTCTTTGCATCCAGGTCTAATACAAAGACTGCAGCGAAAGTTGGCCCCCCATGGTGTGAAGCTGTCCATCCCCGGCCTGCAGGGGGAGTCAGAGGGCCCCCCTCCCCAGTCCGGAGCCCTCTGAGCCGGGCCCTGCTGCGGCTGCTGGCCCTGCTTCTGCGGCTTGGAGCTGAACGGAAACCTTCACTCTGAACTGCAGCAGACTGTGGAGAAGGAGAGGGGGTGCCTGCTGCAGGACGAGCTGCTAAAGGGCCTCCTGGACAACCCCCCCTCAGACACTGCCTGGACACTACCCTGGAGAACTGCATGCCCGGCAAGATCAAAGTCCTGGAGGTAAGACTGTGTAATAGATTAAAAACTGACAGAAAACAAAAGTCATGTAGATTCAGAATGGATGAATTATGATTTAGGCCCTGTGTCCACATAGCGTATTTTTGTCAGAAAGGTGCAGGCAGGGGGCTCAGGGAGAATAGGGTGGCCGACAGGTGCAAAGTCACTTCAACGGCCCAGGGGACAGTAAAAGTGACTCACACAGATGGATTCGGAGCACTTGCTGCAGTTCAGGACTATAAAGTTGTCGGTCACTGTCGCAGAGTTAGTCTGGTTCATTATTCTAATGTTCTGTCAGTATATCTGAAAATAACTACGTTAGCTAGCTAGCTTACAGCAGATCAGCAATAATGTGATCTCCTGGTTAAATTAGGCCTATAAAACATTTTTGGACTTTGTTATGATAGTTTCGGCCTGAAGACATACAATCAGGCTTCTCCCACGATTTTCTACGACTTCACCCGCGCTTTTTTTAACCAATAGAACCGGGCACATAAAATGTTGGTGCGCTTAGAAAAAAGTCTTATGTACTCTCTCCTAATAAGAAACCATTTAAAAAGATGCCGTTTCTCAGAAAAGACACCATGTGACACATGGATGATAGTCTCTAAGATCTAGAATAACCCTCTTCACCTCCCGACCCCTCTCAGGCTCTCTCCAGTGACGGGCAGCTCTTCTCTCGCATTCTATCGCTGCTCCACATCCAGCCCATGCTGCGTGTGGACTACACTGCTACAGCGCCCCAACTTGACCTCATGACCCCCCACCAGGCCACTCTGGAGGAGATGGCAGTGGCCTCAGCTCAGTGGGACCCCATGACAGGCCCGGCCCCTGGAGGCGCAGTAGCAGACCTCGTGGTGTGTAACCACGCCTGGGGCCCCTTGAGGACGGACCCTGGAGTGCTGGTGGCAAATCTGGCTTCTGGAGCCAAAGAGGGGGGGTTCGTTCTCCTCCACACCCTGCTGAAGGGGGAGACTCTGGGGGAGATGGTCGCCTTCCTCTCCAGCACCGCTCAGACAATGCCCAGCAAGGACTCCTCACACAGGTTAGTGGAGACAATGTTGCAAATCAATTCTTCATAACATTACCCTTCTACCTTTTTTATATCTACTGCTTTTTCTTCCATGTTTTCTTTGTATTCTCAAATTGTATTTTATTCGGAAGAATTTAAAACTCATGTAACATGCTGAAATGTTAAATAAAGGGTATTCTATTCGATTATGCTTAAATTATATTAAATGAAATGGAAAAAAGGACAGTTTCTGCCCTCTAGTGGTAAAAAGTAAGTGAGCTTTAAAGTTCATGATATGCTCTAGTATTATTTGTTATCTTATTGCTACATTCTATAAATGTGAGTTGTACGTCATGTTCAAACATTAGCTGCAGGACCTAAGTATACAAAAGTGCAGATTATATCTTAAAACAAACCAAATAAAAGGCTTACTTTAAAACTTGGATATCATAAATGTGTATTTTGATATTCAAATGTTATAACAAATTAATGACCCCAGACATTTTTTAAAGACCTGCAGAAATCCTCTGTATTTATATGACTTGAAGAGAGACCTGAGTTTTGTAAGATCTAAACAGAAAAATTGTAAGTAAGTACATTTCCCTTTATTTTTTTTAACATCCCTATGATGCGACCTCTAAAATTGTAATTATGTCAATCTGTATACTTTCAACACACCGAAGCTGGAAGCCCAAAGAAACCATTTTTGTTTTAGTTAAGTGAGCGGCGATGCTAACCTCAGATTGAGTGTGTCAGTGGTGTGTTGATGTTCTGCTGATACTCTCTCCCTCTCCTCACAGGCTGAATGGCAGAAGGTGTTCTCTGAGGCCTCTCTCAGCCTGGTGACTGTCAGGAAGTCTTTCTATGGCTCCGCCCTCTTTCTGTATCGCTGTCAAACTTCTGTCAAACAGCCCCTTTTCCTGCCTGTGGACAGCACGGACTACAAGTGGGTGGAAACACTCAAGGTGAGTTTAAAATGCTTCTGTATATGTCCTCCAGTGTCTTTCAACCGTTATGTATTCATCGAGTCAGGTTAAAAAGCAGTAGAACATTGTTTGTATTAAAAAAATACATTGAAAACAGTCCTATTGTGTGTTTTACTCTTGTTGCTTTTGTTGCTATGACACCCAAATTATCGTACGGGGAATTAATAAATGTTAATTTTATCTTATTTTATCATCTAACTGTTTTTGTGTATTCAGGCTAAGCTGGCAGAGCATCAGACACCCCAGTGTGGCTGACCGCCTCTCAAGCCCACTGTGGCATTGTGGGAATGGTCAACTGTCTACGGCAGGAGCCAGGGGGCGACCGAATACTGTAAGACTGATCTCTACCATTAAGGCAATTACCACTTTTGTTATGTTAACAGAATTCTACTTTAAGACTGTATACTCTAAGTGCATAAAACATTGATTCCCACATGTGTTTTACTTATTATATGTTATAATGAGCTTATAATGATCCCCATTAGCACTAGCATTAGTATTGGCTATTTTTATTAGGGTTCACACACATACGGCCAAACACACATTTAGACACTTCAGTCACACAACATAACAAATTGAAACAACCTTATCTCATGCTATTAATAATTTAGTAATTGACTGACTGAATTAGCTGTTTAGTCAGTTAGTGGCACTGCAAAACAGATTCTGGGGGACGCATGTTTAAATTGGATTACTAGTGTACCTTATGTATTATAAAATTACTAACATTACATACATAACATACATATTGGGTAAATGTAATCATTTTCTGTATTGTGGTCTCTTTTCATTTCAGCTCTGCATTTGTGTCCAATCTGAATGAGTCTTCAGTAGCACCGAGCCTCCAGTCGGGTCAGGAGTCGATGCAGTCGGTGCGGGTGGGGGACCTGGTGATGAATGTGTTCAGAGACGGACAGTGGGGCGTCTTTAGGCACCAGCTCCTCACTCAAGGTAACTAATATCAAATCTCATATTCATATATTCTAGTTAGATTGATATGGTTCTGCCACTGTTTTAACTCTTAGCCGCTCTCACACCAAGTACTTGGTCGTACTTAGTTCCCAGCACTTAGTTCCCCCATGGAACTATCTAGCAGATCGTGTTCACACCGGAATAAGTTCCCTGAGGGAAGATTATGCCAATGAAGCCGCTGAGGTCACTTCTTCTTCTGCTTTGGGTTTACTGGCAGGCCGCAAACAACTTCACGGCGTATACTGCCGCCCAAAGTCCCTGGCCGGAAGTCCCCGGAGTTGGGGACTGGCTTCAGTAGAAGCTGCTGGGAGTCTTCCCAGCAGCTTCTACTGAAGCAAGCCTTCGAGTAAATCGCCAGAAACGCCGACACCCTCCTCAATCTCCACCGCTTCCATATTTCTTTTTGTGTTGCCATAAGTTATTCTCTCTATGTTGGTGCGGCGGGGCTAATGCTAATGCTAATATGCTAGCAAATACAATGGCGGCTTCACAAAACCTTTCCAAGTTTTACAGGGCGTGGTTTGCAATTCGCCCAGCCAATCAGAAATTGGTACTTTTTTCTCCCCAGGAAAATACCACCTCTCTAGCAGGGACTACAAATGGGGGAAAAGTTCTCATGAACTAAGTTCTCTTTTTGGTGTGAACGCAAAAATCCCAGGAACTATTGGAACTAAATGGGAAAAGTACTCCGGTGTGAAAGCGCCTCTTGTGTGGTGTTCATATTTTTGTTACTCAGCCAGTGCCTTTTGGGCTTCAATTCAACACAATCAAACTATTTTATGTTCAAATACTCAACAGATGTTTTTCTCGATTAAAGCAATATAAACCAGCACATATGGTTAATATTTGCCCTTTTACATTTGTTAGATCACCTTAATGAATTAAAGTGCTACTCGTTTTTTTGGCCCGCTGACCGGCTGGTCCTGTGGCTCGGTCTTTTTTTGTGTATCTAGCTGATGCTCAATCTCATCCTCTTCTTCAAAGTCACTGTCAGACTCAGAATTCTCAGAAATGTGATCCACACATTCTGAAACCTCTTCCTCTTCCTCTACATCATCATCAAATGTTCTCTCTCTTCCAGAATCATTTGCAAGCCCCTCTGAGCAGAGAATATGTTGGCCATCTTGATCAGTGTGATAAGGACCCAAACTGGCAAAGTTTTATTTATTGTGTCTTGCCCCAAATTTGCAGTTTGGATAGTGTGTGAAAAAAATAAAGATTGGTTCCCGCAAGACATAATGCGGGAATGTGAGAGCAGACAGGTGTCCGTGCTTCTATTATCAACAACCTTGTGCGGGAATGGCAGGGACAGAAACACAAAGTCACACACACACACACCACACACACACCACCCACCCTTTATGTAATGTAAATGTGTAGGGGGGGTACAAGTGGGGTGGTCATTGAAAAGTGTTCAGATATGAGCCAAGGCCATTGAGTGTGGGTTGAAAAAATAATTTATCATAATCATTTTTCTTTAGCTAAATAATGAAAACGGGGTCCCACAGACCCGAATACCATACAAGGGTTCAACTACAACCATTATATTCAGTTAGTTGGATAACAGATGTACTGTCGAACAACAACATCAGTATTGGCAGAACACCTTGGTGTTGCTGTTGAGGAAAATATGTGTTTTTAATAATTCAGTATTGGGGACAACGGATAACTGATCCACGCAATTTGTATTCCTGCTTACTTTAATGGCAACTATTCATTATTTCAGGAGTATTAGTGGCAGGATATCAGCTCTGTTTCTGGATTTCATTCATTTATTCATTACATTTACATTACATTGCATTTAGCTGACGCTTTTATCCAAAGCGACTTACAATAAGTACATACGACCAGGAAGACACAACCTTGAAGAAAACAGAATCATATAAGTACATCAGGTATCATAGAGCCAAACATTTCAAGTGCTACTCAACTGGCTATAGATAAGCCAGTCCTATATTAGTATACAAGTGCCTTGTTATTAATTCTATCGCTCGAAGTGGAGTCGAAAGAGATGAGTTTTCAGTCTGGAAGATGTGCAGGCTTTCTGCTGTCCTGATGTCAATGGGGAGCTCATTCCACCATTTTGGAGCCAGGATATGCAAACATTTCAAAGTACAAATGAGAGGCTTTATAGGATGTCATTGTTGCAATGGCACTGTTCAGTACCGCATACCACTGTGTAGGCCTAATGCCAAGCAAAACAAAATGACTTCCCTTTGGCTTATGGTTCCATTGAAGCATGTGTCTTTGTTTTTGCTTGACAGATCTGAGTGAAGAAGTGACGGAGCAGGCCTACGTCAATGTGCTGACTCGAGGTGACCTCTCCTCTCTGCGCTGGATTGCCTCCCCGCTCCGCTACTTTGTGCCCAGCAACCCCAATGTGCAGCTGTGTCACGTCTACTACAGCTCGCTTAACTTCAGAGACATCATGCTGGCCACCGGCAAGCTGCCGCCTGACGCTATTCCAGGTACAGAGTGTGAATCAGACACACAGCAAGAAATCTCACACAGTAACCCACCGCATCATGTAGTGCCGGCAATTAGACAACTTACCTCTCCTTTTCATCATACATGATAAAGGTGACCTGGCCCTGCAGCAGTGCATGTTGGGTATGGAGTTTTCCGGTCGTGACCCTGCTGGAAAGCGTGTGATGGGGCTGCTTCCTGCCAGAGGCCTGGCTACATGTGTGGATGCTGACAAAACGCTTTCCTGTGGGATGTTCCCTCCAGCTGGTCAGTGTGTGTGTGTGTGGGGGGGGCATATGTGTGTGGTACTACTTTTCATGAATAAACATAAATAAGAGAGCTGCAGATACTATATTCCAAAGATGGTATAGCCTACTGTATTATACAGTACAGTACATTACATTACATTGCATTTAGCTGACGCTTTTATCCGAAGCGACTACAATAAGTGCATACGACCAGGAAGACACAGCCCTGACGAAAACAGAATCATATAAGTACATCAGGTTTCATAGAGCCAAACATTTCAAGTGCTACTCAACTGGCTATAGATAAGCCAGTTCTTTATTAGTATATAAGTTCCTTGTTAGTAATTCTATCGCTCGAAGTGGAGTCGAAAAGAGATGAGTTTTCAGTCTGGAAGATGTGCATGGCTTTCTGCTGTCCTGATGTCAATGGGGAGCTCATTCCACCATCTTGGAGCCAGGATAGCAAACCCACGTGTTTCTGCTGATGGGAACTTGGGTCCCCCTCGCAGCGAGGGTGCAGCGAGCCGTTTGGCTGATGCAGAGCGGAGTGCACGCGCTGGGGTGTACAGTTTAACCATGTCCAGTTGGAGTACATGGGTGCTCGTACTACTCCAACAGCATCTGCAATCTCATTACATAACTATGATCATGGAGGCTAATCCAACGCTTTAGGCTGGACTAAATTGACACACTGATATCCTTGTCTTTTGAATAAAATGCCTAAATAAGAATGTTTGACATTGAACACTTAGTCCGTTAATTTTGCTGTATAAATGTTACAAATCAGCTCTTCAATTAGCATTCAAAACACGACATTCGGTAACACAACCACTAAGCTTTGTCAGCGAGACCTGTGTGTGTTCTGCATGTACGGATGTGTTTGTGGTCAAAAATGTTTTAACCTTTCCGGCAGAACCTCTGAATAAACAAACATTGATTTGTACTTGTATCATTTGCTCTTTCACATGGTATAAACAAGCGTCTTGCCTTTTTGTCCTCTAAATATACAACTATGTTTCTGCATGGATGCTGTCACATCAGCATAAATACTCCATACTATATAATGTTTAATAACATCCTGATGCTGCTGTGTTCAGGACTCTGGAGCAGGCGGCCTCAGTGCCGGTGGTCTACGCCACAGCCTTCTACTCTCTGGTGGTGCGGGGCAGGCTCCGCCCCGGAGAGACGGTTCTCATCCACTCAGGGTCAGGGGGCGTCGGCCAGGCCGCCATCGCCATCGCACTCAGCAAGAAGTGTAAAGTCTTCACTACAGTCGGTGAGCATTTCACACTCATTACACACTGTCATACAGACAAATATAATGGGCTCTGTTAGGATTTCTCATTCTCATTCGGAATGTTTATTTATTCATAGTGACAGTTATTTTATTAAATGTTTGTAGTCATTCTTGTCATCATCTTATCATAACTACATGGTTTCCAGGGTCCTTAAAAAGTCTTAGTACTATAACACATAGACTTAAAAACCTTTAGAATTATCTTTCAACAATATGACATGTTTCCTTCATGCTTCTGCAAGTGTGACTGCAAAATACAAATGGGTATTTGTGGTTTAAAAAAAGTCTTAAATAAAACTGCAGGAACCCTAAATTAGAAGTATCATGAATCATCTCATCATTGAAAGTGTGTGTGTGTGTGTGTGTGTGTGTGTGTGTGTGTGTGTGTGTGTGCAGGCTCAGCGGAGAAGCGGTCCTACCTACAGCAGAGGTTCCCTCAGCTCTCAGCAGAGTCCTTCGCTAACTCCAGAGACACTTCCTTTGAACAGCACATCCTGCTGCACACACAGGGCAAAGGTCAGACACGCTTTCTGTAGTAACCCCTGCTGGGACACAATTTGATCATTATCTCAATTTAGGATTTAAAAAAACTAGTGCAGTCCCCAACCGGGATGTGTTTGTGATGCTTCTTCTTTGGTTTTGAAACATGTTGGATGTGTGTGTTTCAGGTGCGGATCTGGTGCTGAACTCTCTGGCAGAGGAGAAGCTGCAGGCCAGTATTCGATGCCTCGCCAGACACGGACGCTTCCTGGAGATCGGCAAATACGATCTGTCAAAAACAACTCACTGGGTCAGTTCACCTCAGGCTCACACACTTAAGCATATTGTAACATTATTTATAGAGTTGATACTAACACTGCAATTGTGCCTGTGCACAGAATAAAAAGCTCAAAGTACATTTTTAAACCACAACCACTCTTTTAATTGTCCAAGGCCTGGTAAATGTTTTGCATGCTTGCCTCTGATGTCATGTTGCTGTAATCTCTCCAGGCATGGCTCTGTTCCTGAAGAACGTGGCCTTCCACGGCATCCTGTTGGACGCCCTCTTTGAAGAAGGCAACCATGAGTGGGAGGATGTGTCCAAGCTGCTGAAGGAAGGCATTATGGGAGGTGTAGTTCAGCCGCTGAAGACCACAGTGTTTGAGAGGGACCAAGTGGAGGAGGCGTTCAGATACATGGCTCAGGGCAAACACATCGGCAAAGTCCTCCTGCAGGTCAGTGTCTCATCAAGCGCTTGTTCCAAACATACCAAGCTTTCATGATTGAAATTAGAAAAAAGAACTGAAAGATATAGGCATATATGTTTTGCAGTTGTTAATAATTGTTTTATGGCTCTGTCTTTAAAAGAAATTAAAAAACGACATCACACTAGTTTACTTCCTCTTACTGGATGTTCTCTTTACACAGGTGTGTCATGAGGAGAAGGGTTCAGCAGTCCAAACTGCTTCCTGTGTGTCTTTCCCAGCTATCTGTCGCACCTTCTGTCCCCCCTCCCATTCCTACATCATCACTGGAGGACTGGGGGGCTTCGGTCTGGAGCTGGCTCAATGGCTCACTGAGAGAGGAGCCCACAAACTGGTGCTGACCTCCAGATCAGGCATCAGGAACGGTAAGCACTATAGGAGTAAGTGAGCTGACGTCAGCAAACACAGGCAGCGCAAAGGATAATGCTAATTAAAAATGGTTGGTAGACAACAAGATTAGCTGCCTTACCATCGTGTCATATTTTGTGGTATTTATTAGGGTGTACACATTTATCGCGTCACATATTTCCTCCAAAAAACATCAAATAATTCAGCAGGTTAGTGCACTTATAACCTGAAGGCTACCAGAAAGGTTATTTTAACTTCACTTGTTCAGTTAAACTAGTCAAGCTCACTACTCCACTGCAGTTCACGGTGGTCTGCCACGGATGAATATACAGTAGGGAAAACACTGGAATATTTAATTTAAATTTGAAAAATGTATGTACTTTTTCCTCCTGGGTGTCCCCATCCACTTTTCGGGTATACAATTACAGGAGAAACACTGCTTTTGTCAGTATTGTTTTTATAGTTCAAATCTTCCTTTTTTTTGGGTTAGTCCGATTGGGACGTGAACCCGCGCCCCTTCGGTCTCTACAGACTGAGCCACTATAGCTTGCCATTACCTACAGCTGCCTTGCTAGTGCTGTATTCAGTGTGATTACATGGTTACTATTTCCTACCAGTGCTATGCGCTAATTCCTCTAGGTGCTATCGCTGTAACTCGTTTTTTCACAGTTCCACTTTGTAATTGTTGCTAGGTTACCAGGCGAAGCGAGTTCGTGAATGGAAGTCACAGGGTGTGGAGGTGCTGGTGTCGACCAATGACGTCAGCACACTGCAGGGAACAGAGCGACTCATCGCTGAGGCCGGCTCACTGGGCCCTCTGGGGGGGGTCTTCCACCTCGCCATGGTAACACACTAGACCATCAGTGGCATTATAAGTGTTTTTGTTTGTTGTTAATGCTGAACATTCTGCTTATGGACGCCCCAGTATTTGCTCTTTAATCAATATTTTGAACAGAATTCTTCCTTAGTATGTTATGGTACTATGGCAGAAGTTCTTAACTGTGTTTATTTCATGCTAGCACTGCTGTCTAATCCAAACTGCAGTTAAAACCAACCTTTCTGGTGTTATTGATCTAAAAATACTTCGACATTTAAATTCACATCTCATCTCAACTTATTTTGCATGTTTGTTATGTCATTACCAGGTGTTGAAAGATGGCATGTTGGAGAATCTGACTCCTGAGCTTTTCCTCGATGTTAACAAACCTAAATATGATGGAACCGTAAACCTGGACAAGTAAGACACACTCAAGACCTCAGAGACCTTTCCTTTGCTTCTCTCTGGATCTTAATGACCTTTATTTCCTCTCCAGAGTGACAAGAAAGTCTTGTCCAGACCTGCAGCATTTCGTGGCCTTTTCCTCCGTCAGCTGCGGCCGTGGCAACGCTGGCCAGAGTAACTATGGTTACGCCAACTCGGCCATGGAGCGTGTGTGTGAGAAGCGCAGACACGATGGCTTACCTGGACTGGCTGTTCAGTGGGGAGCCATCGGCGATGTGGGCGTGGTGCTGGAGACCATGGGGGGCAACGACGCAGTGATCGGTGGCACGCTCCCACAGCGCATCACTTCCTGTCTGGAGGTGCTGGACCGCTTCCTGTGCCAGCAGCGCCCAGTGATGTCCAGCTTCGTGCTGGCGGAGAGGACGGTGGTGAAGAGTGAGGCGGGAAGCAAGAGAGACCTGGTGGATGCTGTCGGACACATCCTGGGTAAGGGACACGCTATATGACTGAATCATTTTCCTTGTTAGGTTGAGTTAATGGTGTTAAATCAACAAGTTTAACACACCTGAAAATTGATTATAACCGTGCTCTGAGATGGAAAAACAATGGCTGATAAGACATTCAGCTGTCTTTATTTACTATATATTTTTACGATACAGATACAACAAAACAAAGTTAGTAGAAGCCTGAGGCCAAAAAGCATAGCTTGTAAAATAATGATCTCAAATATAAATACTGTATATATAATAAATATGTTGTGAAATGCCTTTAAAAATATTAATATACGTTTCAAGGGTAGGATTTCACAAAGTCATGTACAGGGGTTGAAATAATTATATGTAATGAAAATAAATGACTTTTATATACAGATCAATATACAATTTTCCATAAACCTATAATCATTTTTTTCTTAAAGTAGAATTGTGTAGCAAAAATGTTCTGCTAACAGGAGTTAAAGTACCCAACCTAAAACATTTTCTCTATTCAAGGCATGTAACCAAAAATCGGTCCAAAAGCAACCATTACCCGAATTTTGTAGGATCCTAACTCTCCCCCCCCCCCCCCCCCCCCCCCCCCCCCCCCTCAGGTGTGCGGGATGTGAGCAGCCTGAACCCTGATGCCTCTCTGGCTGACCTGGGCCTGGACTCTTTGATGGGTGTTGAAGTTCGCCAGACTCTGGAGCGGGACTACGACATCGTCATGGCGATGAGGGAAATCCGCCAGATCACCATCAACAAGCTGCGAGAGCTGGCCAGCAGCAAGCCAAGCGGAACAAATGGTAATAGTAAGAGCAGATCATGACTAAATATCACTGAGAGATCAGTCTAAATCCAGTTCTTTGTTATTGCTAAATGTTCTGTCTTTGCTACTTCCTAATCTCCAGACTCTCATAACACAGCAGCTAAGAGGGAAAGTGTTCACGCTCTGTTGGAGTCTGATCTGACCCAGCTGTTGGTGAACCCGACGGCCCCACGGTGACCCCCCTCAACAAGGTTCAGAGCCAGGAGAGGGCCCTGTTCCTGGTCCATCCTATCGAGGGCTCCATCCACGCCTTCAAGACTCTCACCTCCAAGCTCAGCATTCCCTGCTACGGCTTGCAGTGCACTAAAGGTATTATTTTTTAACCAATTCTATTCATCTTATTCACAAAAAGCTTCAAAATACAAGACATGATGTCAAGCTTTAGGACGGTCTTCCCTCTCTCAGGCAGAGAAACAGAAACAACGTCACTTTTTGTAACCAGTATTAGTATATCGAAAAATACAAAATAATAATGAAATCTGATGTCTATGAGCTGCTTGGTCTTTGCAGAAGTCCCTGTTTACATACATCTTCATAATCAAATGCATACATTTACTGTTTTGTAGAATAGACACAAGTTTATAAGATCCTAATTTAAAATGTTTTAAATACAATGTAACCTTCAAGTTGTTTACAACTGTATGACAATATAAAATGTCTAAACCTGTTTTTTCAATAAGTGTTAAAAAAATATCACTCGTCACCGGCTTGATCTTCAATATCAGGATACATGCATTTATTATCCTCACACACAGAGCTGCATGGGACAACTAGTTCCTGAACAGAGTCCTTCACATGCTTATATATAAGAGAGGGAGTTACACAGTCACAAGATGGAAGAATACCGGTTCAAAGCAGTGTTCAATGTTTAGTTCAGATTAGCTAAGGCCTGCGTAAGCAATAAACACGACAGTCATATGTCTATCTCCATAGAGGCTGAATCATCATGTTAATCGTTGTCACACAGCTATCATATTCCTAAAACAGTGTGTCCTGACCAGAGGTCGCGTTAACCGAATATTTTCCGTCTATGACGGATTTTTTTAACAATGACGGACAAATCTGAAAGCAGTCCGTCATTTTGACAGATTAGAACAAACTTGGAACAGCGCCAAAGTTTCCCAGCAGCGAGGCTCCGGTGTTATGCCGTGTTATGCATGCCCTCCAAAAGGAAATGATACCGTTTCCAAACCTAACTGTACCGTACCAATCATTGAAATGTCTGTGAGTTTTGGCTTTATGCTGTGCACGCTCCCGCGAGGTGCAGCAGCCATGCATAACACGGTGCATGTGAACTGTCCCCCAAACAATTTCTACACAGTGTGTTGCACGAGGGACACAAACAGTGTTGCACATGTTAGGGCAGCTGTTGGTCAGGACAGATACAGACTTCCTGTTGGACAGTTGAATGACTTCCTGTTGGAGGTTTACTAACTCCCACTTCCCACTTGTTGGTTTGGAATGGCACTTAATGTGTTAGACCTGCCCTGCTACATAAATGCACATCTGGATCCAATGCTGCCCTCAAGTGGCCTGATATCTTTCAGTTCAAAAGTATTTCTATGGACCACAAGTGAAAACAGTTGACATGCTACAGCTTGTAACCCCCCTCCTCTCCCCCTGCATGCCCCAGCACTGCCATCGACACGGCCTGCTCCTCCAGCCTGCTGGCTCTGGAGAACGCCTTCCACGGGATCCGCCAGGGCCACTGTGACGCCGCTCTGGTGGGGGGGGGTCAACCTGCTGCTCAAGCCCAACACCTCGGTGCAGTTCATGAAGCTGGGCATGCTCAGTCCTGAGGGGACCTGCAAGTCCTTTGATGCATCAGGTGAGATAAAGAGGCAGAGTCTCAGCTCTTCATGTTTACTTTCTTCTATTCACCATGTATTTGTATACCAATAAATCATTTCTATTGTTTCATCTGTTGGACAGGGAACGGATACTGCCGTTCTGAGGCAGCAGTGGCTGTGCTGCTGACGAAGCGCTCGATGGCTAAAAGAGTGTACGCCACAGTGCTGAACGCTGGCAACAACACAGATGGATACAAGGAGCAGGGTGAGGGTGCATGCTAACCGCCTGACCAAGCAGTTATAATGTGATGTGTATAGTTATAATACTTGTCCTCTTTGTCCCTCAGGTGTGCCTTCCCTTCAGGTGAGATGCAGCAGAGGCTGGTTCGCTCTCTCTACCAGGCAGCTAATAATAACTCCTGAGCAGGTGGAAATATGTGGAGGCCCACGGCACAGGGACCAAGGTCAGTGCACACCAATCACACACATCGCCTGGTGATCAGTGCTCGTCATGCCTCACCAGACGGATAGTGAAAAGAAAATGCAAAAGTGAACTCGACACAACGTGTAATCTCCACTCTCCTTCTGCAGGTTGGGGACCCACAGGAAGTGAACGGCATCGTCAGTGTGTTCTGTGACTCCAGGTCAGAGCCCCTGCTAATCGGCTCCACAAAGTCCAACATGGGACATCCAGAACCGGCCTCTGGTCTGTCTGCTCTTGCTAAGGTGAGAGCTAAGGAGTGCTCTGAGGATTTATTTTTGATTACTATGTTTTGGGTGAATGTTTTTTTACCTATTCTTAATGTTTTCAATGGAAGGTGGGACGAGAAACCTGCTATTTTAATTTATTAGGCAAATAATTCTGCAGCCAACTTAAATGACTATAGATTGGTGCAGGAATTAGTCCTAAACCCAGAAATGAGTCGGCACTTCAGCTATATGGTTCGCTTGTCTCAAAGTCATTTTCTTCCTTAATGGGTTTTTTCGTAAGATGCCTGAAATAAGATCGATGGTAACACAAGCGGACAAGATGTTCACGTTTTGTATTATGACATCAAATTCATCAGTGTATACCCCACTTCTGAAGCTTTACAAGTCGTAAAAAAGTGACTAACTGAGAGTACCCAATGTCATCATGTTTTTGTATTCACTGTTACATGTCTGATATGTGTAATATCTAATGCAAAGTGCTTTGAGCATTTGGAAAAGCGCTCTTACAAATGCAATTAAAGGTGGGGTAGGTCATTTTGGAGAAACCAGCTCGAGTGCGCTAGAATTTGAAAATACACAGCCGTAGAAAATCTGCCACTTCCTTACAGAGCCCCTCCTCCAACACACACGACCAATGAGGGCACGAGA
Organism: Harpagifer antarcticus; assembly: GCA_902827135.1. Taxonomy (NCBI): domain Eukaryota; kingdom Metazoa; phylum Chordata; class Actinopteri; order Perciformes; family Harpagiferidae; genus Harpagifer; species Harpagifer antarcticus. The sequence continues at coordinate 5,642,727 of CADEHL010000476.1, read as the reverse complement.
TAAGTTTGTGCACAGATGGAAGGCTGACAGGCAGGTAGGCCATCCAGTTATTTTAGCCGGGCCGGCTCAGATGATTGGTCGTGCTTTTTACAGTACCACGGCTTCCACAGATGACATTTTTTATGGATTTGTTGTCAAAGCACTTAAGATATTCATTGCTATCAGGATGTTAAGAGCATTCTATGGAATATAACAAAGTGTATCTCGGCCCGGTTTCTCAAACTTACCTACCCCAGCTTTAAGTATTATAACAAGCATTTTCAACAGATTTCCGCTTTTCTTAATTGTTTTATTTTTTCCTCCACCACACAGGTGGTGCTTTCTCTAGAGCGAGGAGTCTGGGCCCCCAACCTGCACTACAACAGTGCGAACGCGGACATCCCAGCGCTCAGCGACGGTCGGGTTCAGGTGGTCGACCGGCCCATTCCCATCCGAGGCGGCATCGTAGGCATCAACTCGTTTGGATTCGGAGGTTCAAATGTTCACGTGATTCTCCGTCCAGCGGAGAAATCAACTGACACGGCCGCACCGCCCAGGACACTACCCAGGGTGCTTCAGGCCTGTGGCCGCACAGAGGAGGCAGTGAAGGCGCTGCTACAAAAAGGGAAGGAACACGCTGCTGATGACAACTTCCTGTCTCTGCTAAATGAGGTTTCAGGAGCTCCTACTTCCAGCATGCCCTTCAGAGGCTACACCCTGATTGGCTCTCAGAGCGACGTCACCGAGGTGCAGCAGGGGCAGGCCGCCCCCAGGCCCATCTGGTACATCTGCTCAGGTGCAGTAATGCTTTCATTTCTTTCTGAAACAAAGCATTACACATTTATTTTGAACTGTGTAGAACATATCAACCATTATATGCAGGGCTGCACATAACTGGTGCGCACCTCCGCCAAACAAAGAGCACCGGGTCATTTGAAAAAAGGCGCATTTGCGTACCAACATTGAGAGAGAGAGAGAGAGAGAGGAGAGGAGAGAGAAAAACATTTGCGAGTTGCATATGAACTCAGGGCCGGCCCGTAGCACTGGCGTTATAGATGTTCGCCGAGAGCGCCAGATCTGTGGAGGCGCTGCGCTGACAGCTCTGGGAGGGAAAAAAAAATGTTTTGACCGTTGGGTCTCATCCTAATTTTCGGCCTTGATGTAACAACATTCCTAATTAAGTAATTAACACTCTTTTCACCCCGGTTACACTTTTCATTTGCCCTGTACGATGGGCGCTGTAAGTGATGAAACTGAGGGATGTTGGCTTATCTGGCACCCACAGCCAAAGTGCGAGGGAGAAAGGGAGGGTGCTCCGGTTCCGGCGCTGTTGTTATTAGAATCTGGTGCTAGCTGCTCTAACGGATATAAGAAGAAGATGTTTCTACAATAATGTGGAGGGAGAGTCCTCTCCAGTCAGACTGAGGCTGATAACTACAGCTCAGTGAGGTAAAGGACTCTCAGTGTTTAGATAGTTCACTTTAGTCTAAGTTATCTCAGTGGGTCTCAAATGTTTTGATCACAATTTATGTAAACACATATTTCCAAGGCACTCCTTTATAAATATTGGGATTAAACAGGTTTGAAATCATTCCAATGTATACTATAGGACAGTAAACCAGACATATTGTTTTAAACTGGAGAGATAAATGCATAAATAAATGTTAAGGTAAAATAAGATATGAACAACAAAAACAAAATAAGTTACATTAATTTGTTATTGGCTATAGTAGGTTATTGGTTATGTTCACATACTTATTTGATTACATCCACTTGTCTAAGATCACAACAGAGACTTTCGACCCAAACCCAGCTGTTGACTTGTGGATGCAAGCAGCTAATCGCAGACTCAACCAGAGAGAAAGAAGTAGGCCTACATCTTCAGCTACCATGTCTGACAAAGAGGAAGACAGTGAGGAGAACAGTCAGGAGGATAGTGATGACAGCTTGTAGGATTACTGGTCGTGCTAATGTTGTCTTGTGTTCACCTCTGCATTTGTGTTCAGTGCCGTGTGTCTGGCAAATAAAGTCAAGACCCCCTCAAAAGTTACGGTTTATTTCATTTTAAGGATGATTACCAAGCAACATCTCCAGGTGCTCCTTTGAGAACCAGGGCAAAAAAGTTATGTGCACCCCTGGATATATGTACCTTTTTAGAAACAATGTCATGTGTCTAATGGCCTTTTGATTGTGAGTGTCTTTATAAGGAAATGCTATATTGCTGAGCTAAGGTGTGTGAATATTATATTCCCAGGTATGGGGACTCAGTGGGCCGGGATGGGCCGCAGCCTCATGCAGCTGCCTGACTTCAGAGAGTCCATCCTGAAGTCGGACGTGGCTCTGAAGGAGACCGGCCTGGTGGTGTCCAACCTGCTCATGGACGCAGACGAGGCCACTTTTGAAGACACCGTTCACGCCTTCGTTGGCCTGGCTGCCATACAGGTAGACTAAAGACGCCATGTTTAATGTGGGAACTCTTGCAAATGTATGTCATTTGATATAGACTATAGGGTAGGAAATTCATGTAAATATGTGTTACCTTTATTTAGATATAAGTTATTTCATATTAATATAATGGAACTGATATAGAGCAAAAGCAGGTTTAATTGTATTGTCGTAGTGAATCAGAAAATACAGAAACTATGGGAATAATCACATTTGTTTTGTGGCCTTTTCCAGATTGCTCAGATCGACCTGCTCACTAAGCTGGGCCTTGTGCCTGATGGGATCGTGGGTCACTCTGTAGGAGAGCTGGCCTGTGGCTACGCTGACGGCTCCCTCAGCCACACTGAGGCCCTGCTGGCTGCCTACTGGAGGGGCCGCTGCATCAAGGAGGCCAACCTTCCTCCAGGAGGCATGGCTGCCATCGGTGAGAGACAGTTGGGATTGTTTTCCATATTTTAAAATATGCTTGCATGAAATATGCACAATGTCTTACATGAAATGAAAATCGCCATAGTCTAGGTGTCGGGATTTAAAAAATCTTTCAGTCAATTTGTTTTAAATGTAGCCTTTATTTATACAGGTGTAGATCTCATTGAGACACAAGGTCTCATTTTCAAGAGAGACCGGTCAGTGGTAACACTACCACACAAAGTTACAGACAGACAGGACACTAAACACAGAGGCAACACTAAAATACAACATCGTAAAAAAGTAGTCATTAAAATCCATATACAGTCAGATATAGCAGGTGCAAACACCCACAGATGATTTCCCCAGCTTTTTTAAAATGAGTTTAAAATCCGTGATGGGTATCAAAGTGGTCAGCTTAAGTTCCTGCTGAAGTGTGTTCCAGGTCGAGGGGGAGGAGTATGATATGGCTTTTTTCCCAAGCACCGTGCGTACTGAGGGGACGGACAGAGTGATGTCATTTTGAGATCGTAGTCGTTAGCTGTACTTTTTGTGTGATATGTAAGTGGATATGTAGAGGGGCAGCAGTCCAAGCATAGCGGTATAGATGAGTTTGTACCAGTGCAGTGATCTGCGCATTGATAATGATGTCCAGTTGACTAAAGCGTACAGCGTGCAGTGGTGTGTGAGGGGTTTACAGTTGGTTATGAACCTCAGAGCCCCATGGTAAACAGCCTAGCAGATGAAGGGAGTGAGCTGAGGCGTTCATGTACACAACATCCCCGTAGTCCAAGAGCAGCAAAAATGTAGCAGCTACAAGCCATTTCCTCGCACTTGTGGAGAAGCAGGCCTTATTTCTAAAAAAGAATCCCAGCTTTAATTTCAATTTCCTTAAGAGATTGTCAATATGTGGTTTGAAGCAGAGATTTTCACCTATAGTGATGCCTAAGTATATGTAGGTGTCAACAGCTTCAATGGGGTTATGCTGTGCAGACATGATGCAGGGAAGAACAGTTGGTAACTTTTTCTTATTGGAAAACAACATGACTTTTGTCTTATCTGAATTTAACACCAACCTAAGGTGGAACAGATGTGACTGAAAAGTGTCAAAAGCAGACTGCAGACATTCAAATGCAAGGGCAACAGTGCTAGCACAACAGTACACAACAGTATCATCTGCATATAGATGTACAGAGGCATCAATACTTTGACCCACATCATTTATATAAATGGTAAAAAGGGTCGGTCCCAAGACCGAACCTTGAGGAACGCCTCTGGGCACATTAAGAAAGCTTGAGGAGAGACCGCTGAATTTTACACATTGCTTGCGATTTGAAAGATAATTTGCAAACCAACCAACAGCTTGGTCAGACAGGCCTATATGGGATAACTTCTGGCATAGAATGCCATGGTCCACATTATCAAATGCCTTGGATAAGTCTATAAAAAGGGCAGCACAGTAGCTCTTTGCGTCCAAGCCTTCAACAATGTCATTCACTACTTTCAAAGCAGCCGTTACTGTACTGTGCTGCTTCCTAAAGCCTGACTGGTGAGGAGATAGAATGTTGTTCAAGCTTAAATATTCTTTGATTTGATCATTCACCAGCCTTTCAAGTACTTTAGCTAAAATAGAGAGCTTGGAAATTGGTCTGTAATTATTCATCACTATGGGATCACCACCTTTCAGTAATGGTAGAACATTTGCAGTTTTCCAAACATCTGGAATGACATTGCTTGTTATAGAAAGATTAAAAACATGACAAAGTGGTTTGGCTATAATATCTGCAGCTAGCCGTAAGAAATAAGGGGGGAGATCGTCCGGGCCTGCTGATTTGTTGGGGTCTAGGCCCTTTAGAGCCTTACAAACCTCCCCAACATTGAAGGGGTTGAAGGAGAAAGTGTGGCTACTGGAGGCATGACTGGTGGTGATGGAGGGAGATGATTACCAAAAGATAATGTGTCAAACAAGGAACTGGAGGCAATAAAATGTTTATTAAAACAATGAAGCATCTCTGTCTTATTTGACACAGGGGTGGAGTAAACAACAATGTTAGGAGGCAGCTCTAAGGTGCGAGAGCTGGCAGAGAGGGATTTTATGGTATGCCAAAATCTCCTAGGATCGTTTAAACTGTCTGTGGTCTGGGATAAGTAAAATCGCTTTTGGCTTTTATAATGGAAGCAGTACAGCGATTACGCAGTTGACGAAAAAGAAGCCAGTCAGCCTCAGAAGCTGTCTTCCTCGCAGCAGCCCAAATGAGATTCCTCTTGCGTAAGAGGGATGCCAGATCGGAAGTGAACCAGGGGTTATCACGGCCCTTCACCCTGAACCGGCGAAACGGAGCATGTTTATCTAAAAAATAACTAAAACTGTCGTAAAAATACTTCCAAGCATGGTCAACATCACCAATCAATAAAATACGATCCCATTTCAAATGAACTAGGTCATTAAGAAAGGCTTGCTCTATAAAGTGCTTAACATTTCTTTTCAGAACACAGGGTTTGGTACGGGGGATTTTGGTATCCCTAATAGCACCAACTAGACAATGATCACATAGGTCATTAGCAAAGACCCCGGTTACAGTATATTTATGGGGTTGATTAATAATTAAAAGATCGATAAGAGATGATTTATTTAGACACCTGGTGTTAAGACGAGTAGGACTTTCAATTAATTGTGTACAATTTAGAGACATACAATGAGCTTTAAAATCATCAGACACTGGTGAAAGCCAGTCCCAGTTAAAATCACCTACCAGGATGATTTCCTTAAACTGTAGTTGAGATAAAAGCTGCATTAGCGAGGATAATGTGTCGTTTGTAGCAGAAGGGGGAAGAAATGACATTCTTATTGATAATATGTGACCTGCTCTCTCAAAATCTGTCAGATGTTGCAACAGCACATTCAAAGATAAACTGGATTTATGTTAACAACTTGTGTTATGGCCCTTTTGGCACTGGTACATCGCCCCCACCCTGCTGGCTGCTCTGAAGAATTACACTTAGTATTTGTTTTTATTAGATTGTACACATCTTTCACATTAGTATGTGTTTTGTTCCAGGATTGACGTGGCAGGAGTGTATAGCTCAGTGTCCTAAGGGAGTGGTCCCTGCCTGCCACAATGCTGAGGACACCGTCACCATCTCCGGCCCTCAGGTCAGACATTCCTTCAGAACCTGGTAGCACTCAGAGAACCTGAATAATACACAGTCTGACTATACTGAACAAAACCGTCTCAATGAACTCTTCGTGACCGCTAGAGGCAGTGCTTAACAAAACCTTTATCGTTAAGTACAAAAGAATAACCTTATGTTTAAAATGCTATTGGTGCTAATACTAAGTTTAGAAACACTACTTCGAAAATGTAAACCGTTTTTGAAAAAGGAGAAGAAGAATACAGTAATTTGCTATAACATAACTACACAGAAAACAATGCTTTGGACTTTGTTAAAACAATGTCAGGTTTAGAAGAACAATAGAAACTGTATTTTCTAATGAAAGATTGCTTTTCACTCATCTAGTGTTTCCCAGGTGCAGGATGTTGTGTATTGACAGGTGTGTTGTGTGTGTTCCATCAGGCAGCCATCACTGCGTTTGTGTCCGAGCTGAAAGAGCAGGGAGTGTTTGCAAAGGAGGTGCGCAGCGCTGGTGTCGCCTTCCACTCCTACTACATGGCCTCCATCGCCCCCACCCTGCTGGCTGCTCTGAAGAAGGTACGTAGCTCTGCTGCATTCCAACAGTGAGCAACAGTGCAGCTCTGCTTCCACATTCTCATTAAGACTTTATTATCGTCATGCAAAGACAGCATGAGGAACGTTTTGGCTGCTTTCATTTAGAACCTTTCTTTTTTTGGATTCTTGGTATGTCAGAATATTATCTCTTAAATTAAAACATGTGTCAAAACCTGGTCAAAACGTATGCATAATGCATATAGTCAAAATAATAGTAGTAGTAGTGAAGTGATGTCGTATTTCTCACAAGGGCTTCCTCGGCAAAAAGCCGATGGGATTTTTCCTTTGGATTTTGAAATATTGCGGAAAACAAAATATATGTCAAAACGTTTATGATACTTAACACATTTTGTTAAACAGGATAATCTGCACATATTAACCAAAACCCTTTTTGAGGCATTAAAGCAATTGCCAGAAGTAAAAAGCTAGCACATCAGCACCACTAAGCTAAAGGCAGCTAACGTTTGGTGTGATGACAAAACACCTTTTTTAAGACGCGTAAAAGCTGCAGACATTCACCAGTGGGGTATTTATTGATGTATTTTATGTTGTGGAACAAAACTAGAAAATCCCTTTTTAGCTTGTGTTAACCACATACCTCATTTCAGGAGTCTAATAACATAGTTGGACTCATTGCTGCTCCACTCTTTTGATAAATAATGTAAAATGTCTTCTTGTGTGAAGGTGATCAAGGAGCCTCGGCTGCGCTCCCCCCGCTGGGTGAGCACCAGCATCCCTCAGGCAGACTGGGACTCTCCTCTGGCTCTGTACAGCTCGGCTGATTACCACGTCAACAACCTGGTGAGCCCCGTGCTGTTCCACGAGGGCCTCAGCCTGGTGCCGGAGAACGCTGTGACTGTGGAGATAGCCCCTCACGCTCTGCTGCAGGTACGCAACCAAGACCACAGAATCCTTGTGCCCTGGGAATTGTAGTCCTATAGAATTCATTCACTACAGAGACTGCCACTGTTCTGATTAACTTAACATGTTTCCTGCTTGTTTTCTGCACAGGCGATCCTGAAGCGTAGCTTGAAGCAGACATGTTCCATTCTCCCGTTGATGAAGAGAGGCCACGCCAACAACCTGGAGTTCTTCCTGTCAAACGTTGGGAAAATCTACATGAACGGGTCAGTAAATGCCTCACTTCAATGTTTAGTCGAACACATGGTGATGATTTGATCATAAAGCAAGAAATAATAAATAAATGAAATTAAACATGTAAGGAATAGCAAAGGTGTTGATATATACAGATATGGATCATTTTAATTATGTTAAATATAGATACAAATGTCAATGTGTGTATTATTAGATAATTACCTATCATTTAATATAAAGACTTTATTGAGCATACGTATAAGGTATAAGTAGATAATACATAAAATGAGAACAACACAATATACAAACATTTCAAGGAAATCAAAAAGTAATATGAAAATATAAATATAATTACAAAGTTTAACAGTTATTTTTCAATTAGTTGGCATAGATAACATTATAAGACAAAAACACAAACATTTGAGAAAAGGCTTAAAATAAAAAAGGCATAAATCTTGTAACCTTACCTAACTTACCACTATCTTGTTGAGTCTCTTTGTTCCTGGAAGCAGTTTCAGATTGCTAATATTGAATCTTTGAATGCTCCTCTTCAGCCTCCACGTAGACAGTAACAGCCTCTGCCCGGCGGTGAAGTACCCTGTGCCGGTAGGAACCCCTCTGATCTCGCCCCTGCTGCAGTGGGACCACTCCCAGACCTGGGACGTTCCCAAAGCCGAGGATTTCTCCTCAGGCTCAGGAGGATCCAACTCTGCCATTGTCTATAATATTGGTAAGAAATTCTCATCTGGGTCAAAAACTAGTTCTCCTTTCTTTTGTCATATTAATATTAAGAAAAGGTGCTTTAGAATTTAATTTGACCATGATTTTAAACCCTTCTTTGGCCAAAAATAGACATCAACCCAGAGTCTCCAGACTACTACATGCTTGGACACTGCATCGATGGGCGTGTCCTCTACCCGGCCACGGGCTACCTGGTGCTGGCTTGGCGTACCTTGATGAGAAGCCTAGGCGCTGTCATGGAGAGCACCCCTGTAACCTTTGAGGACATCACCATCCACAGGGCCACCATCCTGCCAAAGAGCGGTGAGAACACATCAGGGGGTGTGAGCATTGAGGGGGGTCTTTGATTATGATGTAATGATGAACCTGTAATGTCTCTTTTCTCTCCTCACCTTTCTGTTCATCACAGGCTCGGTCCAGCTGAAGGTGCACCTCATGCCTGCCACCAACAAGTTTGAGGTTTCAGAGAATGGAAACCTGGCTGTCAGTGGTACGTAGATTTTCAACCTGCGTTGTTTGACAGTGCAAACACACAGGAGAGTTTCTGGACAGACCAGACTTCTCTCAATTTTAATGTTTGATTTAGAAATGTGGGTTTTATTCAACTTCACTTCTGGTCTATTTCGTGTTTTCAACATCAAATGTTGTCACTGAGCGGCTGAATAGTTCACCTGGTAGAAATGGCGGCCCATGTACAGTGGCTCATTCCCCAATAAAGTGGACCCGGGTTTGAGTCCAATAATCGGTGCATGTGTATCTTTGATGCCTCAAAATCCTAGACAATATCTGTCTTACTTATAGATGTAGGTTTAGGACTACTTTCACATAAGGATGTCCGTCATACGTTTTTATGATCCAATTTTATTTTAATTACATTTTTTACTTTATATGGTTCTTTGTTTAGGCCTGCATTATAATGAATTCACCACATAGTATTCATATGCCTCTATCAGGTATGACTCCTATCCTCTTTCACTATTTGATGTGTCAATGGGACAAAATGAAAGTAATGGGGGTTTATGCAGCGATGTATAAGTCTCAACCAGCAGTTCCAATGATAATCAACGTCAGTCCCTTGTAGAGATGATCCATAACAAGAGGTCGACCTAGGCATCAGGGTCTGCTTCTGTGTATAAACTGCAATAATCCTAGAAAATTATCCCTTTTTATTTTCAAAATGCAGTCTCACCAGTAACCTCTGCCTTCCTTCTGCTCTTTATCCCTTGTGATTTGCAGGTAAGGTGAGCATCTTGGAGGATGCAGCCCTTGACTCATTCCACAGTCAGATAAAAAACCAAGCGGCCTACATCGCCGGTGACTCCAAAATGAAGCTGACTGCACACGACATCTACAAAGAGCTGCGACTGCGCGGATACGACTACGGAAAGACCTTCCAAGGAATCTTAGAATCTAACAATGCAGGTGTGTGTCTGTTTTTCATTTATCCCAACACTCTGGTGTTCTATATTGTTTTTGCTGATTGGCTACCGTCATGTGATTGGCTGCCTCCAGGAGACAGTGGGAAGCTGCAGTGGTCCGGAAACTGGGTGACCTTTCTGGACACCATGCTGCAGATGATGGTGGTGGGGCTGTCAGGGCGCAGTCTGCGTCTGCCCACCAGGATCCGCTCCGTGTGCATCGACCCATCTCTGCATCTGGAGAAGGTCTGCGACGACGCTGAGGGAAAACAAGGTGTGGTTTCACTTTAAGGAAAAAATGGTTTCTATCATGTCCAAATTATGTAAAAAAGTGGTGTTTAGAGGTTAAACTGTAGATACAAACAGATAACGTATATAGAAAGATCCCTATGCCATTTAGAAATATAAATTCCTCTCTTTTGTGTCCAGATATTTAAAATGTTGGAACTGAGCTAACGTGCTAACCTTCTATAAGTCTTAAACTAATTATCTCTTTCATTCCCGTAGCTGCCGATGTCCACGTAAACCGTTGCCTTGACCACATTGTTGCCGGTGGAGTCCAGATCAGCGGTCTGCACGCCACTGTGGCCCCCCGCCGACAGCAGCAGCAGAGCCCCCCCACCCTGGAGGAGTTTGTGTTTGTTCCCTACGTGGACACAGAGTGCCTGACGTCCAATGGGAAGCTTGCAGAGCAGCTGAGGCTCTGTAAAGGTACAGATACACCTGTCAGGAAGGCTTTATGAATGTTGTTATTTCTTATGTGAGGCAATGCAAAGTTGACATCGCTTCACACTTCTTTGTTATGATGACCTCACAATAATCAAGACAACATAACTTATAGGAATGGGAACCATACATTTTCCTAATTTCTATTCTTATAGAGGGTGCTCAAACATGTAGGGTTTCCCATTAATGTACCGCTCGCTACAGTGGAACTTTGTACTGTAACACTCCCCACGCAAATACACAGTGTACGCGACTGTTACAATGAAGGCTCAATAATCAGCTCACGGCATATAGGTGTAAGCAGGGGTAAAGTGCTATTTTTATAGGTGGTGTGTGGACCTCACATAGGGGGGTCTGGGGGCATGCTCCCCGGGAAGATTTGTTTTTTAAATATTGAAGTTAAATGCATCAATCTGGTGCACTTTGAGAGCAAAATGAAGAGATCTATGGATACATCTCTCAACACCCATTTGAAACAGACCTGGAAACAGATTTTCTATTTCTTTATCGATATTTTACAAATCCCCCTTTTAAAACTGTATTCTTTTTTTACTGTCATATAGTATTTAAAACCTGTTTTTCATTTATTCTCTTATTTTTTTATAACTATAATGATCATATAAAGGTGTGCCTCGGAAATAATTGTTTATATAGTTTGTGACCAAAACGTTTGAGACCCACTGAGATAACTTAGACTAAAGTTAACTGTCTAAACACTCAGAGTCCTTTAGTTCACTGAGTCTCTCAGTCTGACAGGAGAGGACTCTCCTCCACCTTGTTGTGGAAAAAGCTCCTTATATCCGTTAGCGTAGCTCGCTAGCACCAGAAGCTAACAACAATGATTGAGTACCTGTGCTCTCTCTCTCTCTCTCTCTCTCTCGCTCGTGCACGCACAAAAAATGGCTCGTTCCACACACACACAGAGCTTGAATGAAACACAGAGACCCAGACGTAATTGTACTGTACTGTATCATATTATTTCCGAATCAATAATTATTTTTTTTAATAACCATTTTTCCTCCTGGTCTCTCGCGCCGCCCCTGTTATGCCTCTGCGCCCCCCAGGGGGGCTTTCCCCCCACTTTGAGAAACACTGTTTTAGTGTGTCATATGCTTATTTCACAGAAAGAAAAAACATTTTGAAAACCCTTTACACAATTAATTTTCAAATTCACAATAGGTATGCATGTGTATTTTTATATTCATAGGATATCAACTAATTGCATACAGTTAATGTTATTAACTACGATAATTTAAAAAAAATCCTTTCATTCATTAAATGATTCACAGGTTAGTTTTAATAGGTGTCATCTTCCTACTGTAACAATGAACACAAGTTGCTTCGCTAAAGAACAATCCGTGGATCACGGCCTCCTACCTTTGCAACCAATCCTCTCATGGTGCTGACACAACAAAAAAAACCCGGAATATATCACTTTGTGCAGCGTCATCCATCGAGTGCCTTATGTATATTTATGAACCGATAGTCAGAACCAAAATTCTCAAAAATTGGAACCAAGTTTTTGTTCCCAAACTCCAATTAGGTTTTATAAAAGATTGATCAAGTTGGAGAGTTGGAACAAATTAATGCATAGGTGGGAAGAGTTTGCGTGGAGATGACTACTACTTACTATTTTCTTGACATTTTTATTTGCTATGACAACTTGAAGTTTACATTACACAACAGCAGACCTAATCCTCAAACTTATAGAAAACATATGGCCTTATTAAACTGTTGTATTTATTTTGTTCAACCCGTTTCCTTTTTTGTATCATCTCCCACATCATTCCCTAAGACTTTTTCCCCACTCTTTGCATCCAGGTCTAATACAAAGACTGCAGCGAAAGTTGGCCCCCCATGGTGTGAAGCTGTCCATCCCCGGCCTGCAGGGGGAGTCAGAGGGCCCCCTCCCCAGTCCGGAGCCCTCTGAGCCGGGCCTGCTGCGGCTGCTGGCCCTGCTCTGCGGCTTGGAGCTGAACGGAAACCTTCACTCTGAACTGCAGCAGACTGTGGAGAAGGAGAGGGGGTGCCTGCTGCAGGACGAGCTGCTAAAGGGCCTCCTGGACAACCCCCCCCTCAGACACTGCCTGGACACTACCCTGGAGAACTGCATGCCCGGCAAGATCAAAGTCCTGGAGGTAAGACTGTGTAATAGATTAAAAACTGACAGAAAACAAAAGTCATGTAGATTCAGAATGGATGAATTATGATTTAGGCCCTGTGTCCACATAGCGTATTTTTGTCAGAAAGGTGCAGGCAGGGGGCTCAGGGAGAATAGGGTGGCCGACAGGTGCAAAGTCACTTCAACGGCCCAGGGGACAGTAAAAAGTGACTCACACAGATGGATTCGGAGCACTTGCTGCAGTTCAGGACTATAAAGTTGTCGGTCACTGTCGCAGAGTTAGTCTGGTTCATTATTCTAATGTTCTGTCAGTATATCTGAAATAACTACGTTAGCTAGCTAGCTTACAGCAGATCAGCAATAATGTGATCTCCTGGTTAAATTAGGCCTATAAAACATTTTTGGGACTTTGTTATGATAGTTTCGGCCTGAAAGACATACAATCAGGCTTCTCCCACGATTTCTACGACTTCACCCGCGGCTTTTTTTAACCAATAGAACCGGGCACATAAAAATGTTGGTGCGCTTAGAAAAAAGTCTTATGTACTCTCTCCTAATAAGAAACCATTTAAAAAAGATGCCGTTTCTCAGAAAAGACACCATGTGGACACATGGATGATAGTCTCTAAAGATCTAGAATTAACCCTCTTCACCTCCCGACCCCTCTCAGGCTCTCTCCAGTGACGGGCAGCTCTTCTCTCGCATTCTATCGCTGCTCCACATCCAGCCCATGCTGCGTGTGGACTACACTGCTACAGCGCCCCAACTTGACCTCATGACCCCCCACCAGGCCACTCTGGAGGAGATGGCAGTGGCCTCAGCTCAGTGGGACCCCATGACAGGCCCGGCCCCTGGAGGCGCAGTAGCAGACCTCGTGGTGTGTAACCACGCCTGGGGCCCCTTGAGGACGGACCCTGGAGTGCTGGTGGCAAATCTGGCTTCTGGAGCCAAAGAGGGGGGGTTCGTTCTCCTCCACACCCTGCTGAAGGGGGAGACTCTGGGGGAGATGGTCGCCTTCCTCTCCAGCACCGCTCAGAACAATGCCCAGCAAGGACTCCTCACACAGGTTAGTGGAGACAATGTGCAAATCAATTCTTCATAACATTACCCTTCTACCTTTTTTATATCTACTGCTTTTTCTTCCATGTTTTCTTTTGTATTCTCAAATTGTATTTTATTCGGAAGAATTTAAACTCATGTAACATGCTGAAATGTTAAATAAAGGGTATTCTATTCGATTATGCTTAAATTATATTAAATGAAATGGAAAAAGGACAGTTTCTGCCCTCTAGTGGTAAAAAGTAAGTGAGCTTTAAAAGTTCATGATATGCTCTAGTATTATTTGTTATCTTATTGCTACATTCTATAAATGTGAGTTGTACGTCATGTTCAAACATTAGCTGCAGGACTAAGTATACAAAAGTGCAGATTATATCTTAAAACAAACCAAATAAAAGGCTTACTTTAAAACTTGGATATCATAAATGTGTATTTTGATATTCAAATGTTATAACAAATTAATGACCCCAGACATTTTTTAAAGACCTGCAGAAATCCTCTGTATTTATATGACTTGAAGAGAGACCTGAGTTTTGTAAGATCTAAACAGAAAAATTGTAAGTAAGTACATTTCCCTTTATTTTTTTTAAACATCCCTATGATGCGACCTCTAAAATTGTAATTATGTCAATCTGTATACTTTCAACACACCGAAGCTGGAAGCCCAAAGAAACCATTTTTGTTTTAGTTAAGTGAGCGGCGATGCTAACCTCAGATTGAGTGTGTCAGTGTGTGTTGATGTTCTGCTGATACTCTCTCCCTCTCCTCACAGGCTGAATGGCAGAAGGTGTTCTCTGAGGCCTCTCTCAGCCTGGTGACTGTCAGGAAGTCTTTCTATGGCTCCGCCCTCTTTCTGTATCGCTGTCAAACTTCTGTCAAACAGCCCCTTTTCCTGCCTGTGGACAGCACGGACTACAAGTGGGTGGAAACACTCAAGGTGAGTTTAAAATGCTTCTGTATATGTCCTCCAGTGTCTTTCAACCGTTATGTATTCATCGAGTCAGGTTAAAAGCAGTAGAACATTGTTTGTATTAAAAAAATACATTGAAAACAGTCCTATTGTGTGTTTTACTCTTGTTGCTTTTGTTGCTATGACACCCAAATTATCGTACGGGGAATTAATAAATGTTAATTTTATCTTATTTTATCATCTAACTGTTTTTGTGTTTCAGGCGAAGCTGGCAGAGCCATCAGACACCCCAGTGTGGCTGACCGCCTCTCAAGCCCACTGTGGCATTGTGGGAATGGTCAACTGTCTACGGCAGGAGCCAGGGGGCGACCGAATACGGTAAGACTGATCTCTACCATTAAGGCAATTACAACTTTTGTTATGTTAACAGAATTCTACCTTTAAGACTGTATACTCTAAGTGCATAAAACATTGATTCCACATGTGTTTTACTTATTATATGTTATAATGAGCTTATAATGATCCCCATTAGCACTAGCATTAGTATTGGCTATTTTTATTAGGGTTCACACACATACGGCCAAACACACATTTAGACACTTCAGTCACACAAACATAACAAATTGAAACACCTTATCTCATGCTATTAATAATTTAGTAATTGACTGACTGAATTAGCTGTTTAGTCAGTTAGTGGCACTGCAAACAGATTCTGGGGGACGCATGTTTAAATTGGATTACTAGTGTACCTTATGTATTATAAAATTACTAACATTACATACATAACATACATATTGGGTAAATGTAATCATTTTCTGTATTGTGGTCTCTTTTTCATTTCAGCTCTGCATTTGTGTCCAATCTGAATGAGTCTTCAGTAGCACCGAGCCTCCAGTCGGGTCAGGAGTCGATGCAGTCGGTGCTGGTGGGGGACCTGGTGATGAATGTGTTCAGAGACGGACAGTGGGGCGTCTTTAGGCACCAGCTCCTCACTCAAGGTAACTAATATCAAATCTCATATTCATATATTCTAGTTAGATTGATATGGTTCTGCCACTGTTTTAACTCTTAGCCGCTCTCACACCAAGTACTTGGTCGTACTTAGTTCCCAGCACTTAGTTCCCCCATGGAACTATCTAGCAGATCGTGTTCACACCGGAATAAGTTCCCTGAGGGAAGATTATGCCAATGAAGCCGCTGAGGTCACTTCTTCTTCTGCTTTGGGTTTACTGGCAGGCCGCAAACAACTTCACGGCGTATACTGCCGCCCAAAGTCCCTGGCCGGAAGTCCCCGGAGTTGGGGACTGGCTTCAGTAGAAGCTGCTGGGAAGACTCCCAGCAGCTTCTACTGAAGCAAGCCTTCGAGTAAATCGCCAGAACGCCGACACCTCCTCATCTCCACCGCTTCCATATTTCTTTTTGTGTTGCCATAAGTTATTCTCTCTATGTTGGTGCGCGGGGCTAATGCTAATGCTAATAATGCTAGCAAATACAATGGCGGCTTCACAAAACCTTTCCAAGTTTTACAGGGCGTGGTTTGCAATTCGCCCAGCCAATCAGAAATTGGTACTTTTTTCTCCCCAGGAAAATACCACCTCTCTAGCAGGGACTACAAATGGGGGAAAAGTTCTCATGAACTAAGTTCTCTTTTTGGTGTGAACGCAAAATCCCAGGAACTATTGGAACTAAATGGGAAAAGTACTCCGGTGTGAAAGCGCCTCTTGTGTGGTGTTCATATTTTTGTTACTCAGCCAGTGCCTTTTTGGGCTTCAATTCAACACAATCAAACTATTTTATGTTCAAATACTCAACAGATGTTTTCTCGATTAAAAGCAATATAAACAGCACATATGGTTAATATTTGCCCTTTTACATTTGTTAGATCACATTAATGAATTAAAGTGCTACTCGTTTTTTTTGCCCGCTGACCGGCTGGTCCTGTGGCTCGTCTTTTTTGTGTATCTAGCTGATGCTCAATCTCATCCTCTTCTTCAAAGTCACTGTCAGACTCAGAATTCTCAGAAATGTGATCCACACATTCTGAAACCTCTTCCTCTTCCTCTACATCATCATCAAATGGTTCTCTCTCTTCCAGAATCATTTGCAAGCCCCTCTGAGCAGAGAATATGTTGGCCATCTTGATCAGTTGTGATAAGGACCCAAACTGGCAAAGTTTTATTTATTGTGTCTTGCCCCAAATTTGCAGTTTGGATAGTGTGTGAAAAAAATAAAGATTGGTTCCCGCAAGACATAATGCGGGAATGTGAGAGCAGACAGGTGTCCGTGCTTCTATTTATCAACAACCTTGTGCGGGAATGGCAGGGGCAGAAACACAAAAGTCACACACACACACACACACACACACACACACCCACCCTTTATGTAATGTAAATGTGTAGGGGGGGTACAGTGGGTGGTCATTGAAAATGTGTTCAGATAATGAGCCAAGGCCATTGAGTGTGGGTTTGAAAAAATAATTTATCATATCATTTTTCTTTAGCTAAATAATGAAAACGGGTCCCACAGACCCGAATACCATACAAGGGTTCAACTACAACCATTATATTCAGTTAGTTGGATAACAGATGTACTGTCGAACAACAACATCAGTATTGGCAGAACACCTTTGGTGTTGCTGTTGAGGAAAATATGTGTTTTAATAATTCAGTATTGGGGACAACGGATAACTGATCCACGCAATTTGTATTCCTGCTTACTTTAATGGCAACTATTCATTATTTCAGGAGTATTAGTGGCAGGATATCAGCTCTGTTTTCTGGATTTCATTCATTTATTCATTACATTTACATTACATTGCATTTAGCTGACGCTTTTATCCAAAGCGACTTACAATAAGTACATACGACCAGGAAGACACAACCTTGAAGAAAACAGAATCATATAAGTACATCAGGTATCATAGAGCCAAACATTTCAAGTGCTACTCAACTGGCTATAGATAAGCCAGTCCTATATTAGTATACAAGTGCCTTGTTATTAATTCTATCGCTCGAAGTGGAGTCGAAAGAGATGAGTTTTCAGTCTGGAAGATGTGCAGGCTTTCTGCTGTCCTGATGTCAATGGGGAGCTCATTCCACCATTTTGGAGCCAGGATAGCAAACATTTCAAAGTACAAATGAGAGGCTTTATAGGATGTCATTGTTGCAATGGCACTGTTCAGTACCGCATACCACTGTGTAGCCTAATGCCAAGCAAAACAAAATGACTTCCCTTTGGCTTATGGTTCCATTGAAGCATGTGTCTTTGTTTTTGCTTGACAGATCTGAGTGAAGAAGTGACGGAGCAGGCCTACGTCAATGTGCTGACTCGAGGTGACCTCTCCTCTCTGCGCTGGATTGCCTCCCCGCTCCGCTACTTTGTGCCCAGCAACCCCAATGTGCAGCTGTGTCACGTCTACTACAGCTCGCTTAACTTCAGAGACATCATGCTGGCCACCGGCAAGCTGCCGCCTGACGCTATTCCAGGTACAGAGTGTGAATCAGACACACAGCAAGAAATCTCACACAGTAACCCACCGCATCATGTAGTGCCGGCAATTAGACAACTTACCTCTCCTTTTCATCATACATGATAAAGGTGACCTGGCCCTGCAGCAGTGCATGTTGGGTATGGAGTTTTCCGGTCGTGACCCTGCTGGAAAGCGTGTGATGGGGCTGCTTCCTGCCAGAGGCCTGGCTACATGTGTGGATGCTGACAAACGCTTCCTGTGGGATGTTCCCTCCAGCTGGTCAGTGTGTGTGTGTGTGGGGGGGGGCATATGTGTGTGGTACTACTTTTTCATGAATAAACATAAATAAGAGAGCTGCAGATACTATATTCCAAAGATGGTATAGCCTACTGTATTTATACAGTACAGTACATTACATTACATTGCATTTAGCTGACGCTTTTATCCGAAGCGACTTACAATAAGTGCATACGACCAGGAAGACACAGCCCTGACGAAAACAGAATCATATAAGTACATCAGGTTTCATAGAGCCAAACATTTCAAGTGCTACTCAACTGGCTATAGATAAGCCAGTTCTTTATTAGTATATAAGTTCCTTGTTAGTAATTCTATCGCTCGAAGTGGAGTCGAAAGAGATGAGTTTTCAGTCTGGAAGATGTGCAGGCTTTCTGCTGTCCTGATGTCAATGGGGAGCTCATTCCACCATCTTGGAGCCAGGATAGCAAACCCACGTGTTTCTGCTGATGGGAACTTGGGTCCCCCTCGCAGCGAGGGTGCAGCGAGCCGTTTGGCTGATGCAGAGCGGAGTGCACGCGCTGGGGTGTACAGTTTAACCATGTCCAGTTGGAGTACATGTTGGTGCTCGTACTACTCCAACAGCATCTGCAATCTCATTACATAACTATGATCATGGAGGCTAATCCAACGCTTTAGGCTGGACTAAATTGACACACTGATATCCTTGTCTTTTGAATAAAATGCCTAAATAAGAATGTTTGACATTGAACACTTAGTCCGTTAATTTTGCTGTATAAATGTTACACAAATCAGCTCTTCAATTAGCATTCAAAACACGACATTCGGTAACACAACCACTAAGCTTTGTCAGCGAGACCTGTGTGTGTTCTGCATGTACGGATGTGTTTGTGGTCAAAAATGTTTTAACCTTTCCGGCAGAACCTCTGAATAAACAAACATTGATTTGTACTTGTATCATTTGCTCTTTCACATGGTATAAACAAGCGTCTTGCCTTTTTGTCCTCTAAATATACAACTATGTTTCTGCATGGATGCTGTCACATCAGCATAAATACTCCATACTATATAATGTTTAATAACATCCTGATGCTGCTGTGTTCAGGACTCTGGAGCAGGCGGCCTCAGTGCCGGTGGTCTACGCCACAGCCTTCTACTCTCTGGTGGTGCGGGGCAGGCTCCGCCCCGGAGAGACGGTTCTCATCCACTCAGGGTCAGGGGGCGTCGGCCAGGCCGCCATCGCCATCGCACTCAGCAAGAAGTGTAAAGTCTTCACTACAGTCGGTGAGCATTTCACACTCATTACACACTGTCATACAGACAAATATAATGGGCTCTGTTAGGATTTCTCATTCTCATTCGGAATGTTTATTTATTCATAGTGACAGTTATTTTATTAAATGTTTGTAGTCATTCTTGTCATCATCTTATCATAACTACATGGTTTCCATGGGTCCTTAAAAAGTCTTAGTACTATAACACATAGACTTAAAAACCTTTAGAATTATCTTTCAACAATATGACATGTTTCCTTCATGCTTCTGCAAGTGTGACTGCAAAATACAAATGGGTATTTGTGGTTTAAAAAAAGTCTTAAATAAAACTGCAGGAACCCTAAATTAGAAGTATCATGAATCATCTCATCATTGAAAGTGTGTGTGTGTGTGTGTGTGTGTGTGTGTGTGTGTGTGTGTGTGCAGGCTCAGCGGAGAAGCGGTCCTACCTACAGCAGAGGTTCCCTCAGCTCTCAGCAGAGTCCTTCGCTAACTCCAGAGACACTTCCTTTGAACAGCACATCCTGCTGCACACACAGGGCAAAGGTCAGACACGCTTTCTGTAGTAACCCCTGCTGGGACACAATTTGATCATTATCTCAATTTAGGATTTAAAAAAACTAGTGCAGTCCCCAACCGGGATGTGTTTGTGATGCTTCTTCTTTGGTTTTGAAACATGTTGGATGTGTGTGTTTCAGGTGCGGATCTGGTGCTGAACTCTCTGGCAGAGGAGAAGCTGCAGGCCAGTATTCGATGCCTCGCCAGACACGGACGCTTCCTGGAGATCGGCAAATACGATCTGTCAAACAACAACTCACTGGGTCAGTTCACCTCAGGCTCACACACTTAAGCATATTGTAACATTATTTATAGAGTTGATACTAACACTGCAATTGTGCCTGTGCACAGAATAAAAAGCTCAAAGTACATTTTTAAACCACAACCACTCTTTTAATTGTCCAAGGCCTGGTAAATGTTTTGCATGCTTGCCTCTGATGTCATGTTGCTGTAATCTCTCCAGGCATGGCTCTGTTCCTGAAGAACGTGGCCTTCCACGGCATCCTGTTGGACGCCCTCTTTGAAGAAGGCAACCATGAGTGGGAGGATGTGTCCAAGCTGCTGAAGGAAGGCATTATGGGAGGTGTAGTTCAGCCGCTGAAGACCACAGTGTTTGAGAGGGACCAAGTGGAGGAGGCGTTCAGATACATGGCTCAGGGCAAACACATCGGCAAAGTCCTCCTGCAGGTCAGTGTCTCATCAAGCGCTTGTTCCAAACATACCAAGCTTTCATGATTGAAATTAGAAAAAAGAACTGAAAGATATATGGCATATATGTTTTGCAGTTGTTAATAATTGTTTTATGGCTCTGTCTTTAAAAGAAATTAAAAAACGACATCACACTAGTTTACTTCCTCTTACTGGATGTTCTCTTTACACAGGTGTGTCATGAGGAGAAGGGTTCAGCAGTCCAAACTGCTTCCTGTGTGTCTTTCCCAGCTATCTGTCGCACCTTCTGTCCCCCCTCCCATTCCTACATCATCACTGGAGGACTGGGGGGCTTCGGTCTGGAGCTGGCTCAATGGCTCACTGAGAGAGGAGCCCACAAACTGGTGCTGACCTCCAGATCAGGCATCAGGAACGGTAAGCACTATAGGAGTAAGTGAGCTGACGTCAGCAAACACAGGCAGCGCAAAGGATAATGCTAATTAAAAATGGTTGGTAGACAACAAGATTAGCTGCCTTACCATCGTGTCATATTTTGTGGTATTTATTAGGGTGTACACATTTATCGCGTCACATATTTCCTCCAAAAAACATCAAATAATTCAGCAGGTTAGTGCACTTATAACCTGAAGGCTACCAGAAAGGTTATTTTAACTTCACTTGTTCAGTTAAACTAGTCAAGCTCACTACTCCACTGCAGTTCACGGTGGTCTGCCACGGATGAATATACAGTAGGGAAAACACTGGAATATTTAATTTAAATTTGAAAAATGTATGTACTTTTTCCTCCTGGGTGTCCCCATCCACTTTTCGGGTATACAATTACAGGAGAAACACTGCTTTTGTCAGTATTGTTTTTATAGTTCAAATCTTCCTTTTTTTTGGGTTAGTCCGATTGGGACGTGAACCCGCGCCCCTTCGGTCTCTACAGACTGAGCCACTATAGCTTGCCATTACCTACAGCTGCCTTGCTAGTGCTGTATTCAGTGTGATTACATGGTTACTATTTCCTACCAGTGCTATGCGCTAATTCCTCTAGGTGCTATCGCTGTAACTCGTTTTTTCACAGTTCCACTTTGTAATTGTTGCTAGGTTACCAGGCGAAGCGAGTTCGTGAATGGAAGTCACAGGGTGTGGAGGTGCTGGTGTCGACCAATGACGTCAGCACACTGCAGGGAACAGAGCGACTCATCGCTGAGGCCGGCTCACTGGGCCCTCTGGGGGGGGTCTTCCACCTCGCCATGGTAACACACTAGACCATCAGTGGCATTATAAGTGTTTTTGTTTGTTGTTAATGCTGAACATTCTGCTTATGGACGCCCCAGTATTTGCTCTTTAATCAATATTTTGAACAGAATTCTTCCTTAGTATGTTATGGTACTATGGCAGAAGTTCTTAACTGTGTTTATTTCATGCTAGCACTGCTGTCTAATCCAAACTTGCAGTTAAAACCAACCTTTCTGGTGTTATTGATCTAAAAATACTTCGACATTTAAATTCACATCTCATCTCAACTTATTTTGCATGTTTGTTATGTCATTACCAGGTGTTGAAAGATGGCATGTTGGAGAATCTGACTCCTGAGCTTTTCCTCGATGTTAACAAACCTAAATATGATGGAACCGTAAACCTGGACAAGTAAGACACACTCAAGACCTCAGAGACCTTTCCTTTGCTTCTCTCTGGATCTTAATGACCTTTATTTCCTCTCCAGAGTGACAAGAAAGTCTTGTCCAGACCTGCAGCATTTCGTGGCCTTTTCCTCCGTCAGCTGCGGCCGTGGCAACGCTGGCCAGAGTAACTATGGTTACGCCAACTCGGCCATGGAGCGTGTGTGTGAGAAGCGCAGACACGATGGCTTACCTGGACTGGCTGTTCAGTGGGGAGCCATCGGCGATGTGGGCGTGGTGCTGGAGACCATGGGGGGCAACGACGCAGTGATCGGTGGCACGCTCCCACAGCGCATCACTTCCTGTCTGGAGGTGCTGGACCGCTTCCTGTGCCAGCAGCGCCCAGTGATGTCCAGCTTCGTGCTGGCGGAGAGGACGGTGGTGAAGAGTGAGGCGGGAAGCAAGAGAGACCTGGTGGATGCTGTCGGACACATCCTGGGTAAGGGACACGCTATATGACTGAATCATTTTCCTTGTTAGGTTGAGTTAATGGTGTTAAATCAACAAGTTTAACACACCTGAAAATTGATTATAACCGTGCTCTGAGATGGAAAAACAATGGCTGATAAGACATTCAGCTGTCTTTATTTACTATATATTTTTACGATACAGATACAACAAAACAAAGTTAGTAGAAGCCTGAGGCCAAAAAGCATAGCTTGTAAAATAATGATCTCAAATATAAATACTGTATATATAATAAATATGTTGTGAAATGCCTTTAAAAATATTAATATACGTTTCAAGGGTAGGATTTCACAAAGTCATGTACAGGGGTTGAAATAATTATATGTAATGAAAATAAATGACTTTTATATACAGATCAATATACAATTTTCCATAAACCTATAATCATTTTTTTCTTAAAGTAGAATTGTGTAGCAAAAATGTTCTGCTAACAGGAGTTAAAGTACCCAACCTAAAACATTTTCTCTATTCAAGGCATGTAACCAAAAATCGGTCCAAAAGCAACCATTACCCGAATTCTTTGTAGGATCCTAACTCTCCCCCCCCCCCCCCCCCCCCCCCCCCCCCCCCCCCCCCCCTCAGGTGTGCGGGATGTGAGCAGCCTGAACCCTGATGCCTCTCTGGCTGACCTGGGCCTGGACTCTTTGATGGGTGTTGAAGTTCGCCAGACTCTGGAGCGGGACTACGACATCGTCATGGCGATGAGGGAAATCCGCCAGATCACCATCAACAAGCTGCGAGAGCTGGCCAGCAGCAAGCCAAGCGGAACAAATGGTAATAGTAAGAGCTAATAGTAAGAGCAGATCATGACTAAATATCACTGAGAGATCAGTCTAAATCCAGTTCTTTGTTATTGCTAAATGTTCTGTCTTTGCTACTTCCTAATCTCCAGACTCTCATAACACAGCAGCTAAGAGGGAAAGTGTTCACGCTCTGTTGGAGTCTGATCTGACCCAGCTGTTGGTGAACCCCGACGGCCCCACGGTGACCCCCCTCAACAAGGTTCAGAGCCAGGAGAGGGCCCTGTTCCTGGTCCATCCTATCGAGGGCTCCATCCACGCCTTCAAGACTCTCACCTCCAAGCTCAGCATTCCCTGCTACGGCTTGCAGTGCACTAAAGGTATTATTTTTTAACCAATTCTATTCATCTTATTCACAAAAAGCTTCAAAATACAAGACATGATGGAGATATGTAGAATGTGACATCCCAACAAGCTATCCAAGCTTTAGAATAGGGGCCCAGACACTAAAGAGAAAGTATTTATAATATACTAACACACCTAGAATGAAAGAGTTACATTACATGTCACTTGTTAGAATTAAAGAGTTAATGTATTATACAGAAACATTCACAAGCTAAAAATCACTAACCAAGTACCCTAAAACTAATCTAACCCTGACTATAATAGCCCTTAAACATGAATTTAATCAATTTAAACATTGGTTTCAAATTGGTTAGATATAACAATACAGATACAAATGGTTTCAATAAAATGCTCTTAGAGTAACTGGTTTAGAAGTTCCCAGACATATAGTATATCCAATCTTTTCCATATTGGCTTAGCAACTGCTGCCTCAAGCTACTTTCAGAACCAGATACAGATAAAAACGTTCTATATTGTTATTGTCAATGACCTGAGAACCTCTGCTTACCACCCTACAATCCCATATTTAGTAGGTGTTTTTCCCTAAACCGATTATGCAATATCAAACCAAGCTCATACTTGTTTCTCCCCCCCCCAGCCGCTCCTCTGGACAGCATCGAGTCTCTGGCAGCGTTCTATGTGGACTGCATCAGACAGGTGCAGCCGGACGGGCCCTATCGGATCGCTGGATACTCCTTTGGGGCATGTGTGGCGTTTGAAATGTGCTCCCAGCTTCAGACCCTGAACCTGCCGGTGGAGTACCTCTTCCTGTTCGACGGATCACACTCTTATGTGGCAGCTTACACCCAGGTGAGAGAAAAATATTTGAGTACACAGCAATTTACACATTTGGGGAAATCTTAAAGTTTAAAATAACTGTATGTTGGTGATGTCATGTTAACTAAGGGTTTGGTTTCCAGAGTTACAGGGCCAAGCTGACCCCAGGCAAAGAATCTGAGGCTGAAACTGAAGCCCTGTGTGCCTTCATCCAGCAGTTCACCGGCATCGCATACAACAAGGTACACAGCCCCGGACATTTGCACACAAAATGTATTTGAATGTAACTAATAATGTGTTTCTTTTTAAGTATTTCCTTAATCCTTTTTATGTTGTTTTTGAAAGCACTTTTTATAGCTGAAATGTGCTCTATAAATAACCGTGGCTGTCCCTCTGCACTGCAGCTCCTGGAGGTCCTCCTCCCGCTGGCGGACCTGGAGGCCCGGGTCAGCACGGCGGTGGACCTGATCACCTCCTCCCACAAGAACATCAGCCGGGAGCTGCTGCACTTCGCAGCCACCACCTTCTACTACAAGCTGAAGGCTGCTGACGGCTACGTGCCCACAACAAAGTTCCATGGCAACGTGACGTTACTGCGAGCCAAAACCAGCAGCGAGTACGAAGAGAACCTTGGGTCTGACTACAAGCTCAGAGAGGTCATGTCCATAATCATTTATTCTTTTAATCACATTTTTCTAATGAATGAATGTTCATGTTTCACTTTAGCTTTATAGCTAGTTGACGAGGCCCCCCCCCCCCCCCCCTCAGAAAGTCTTTGTATATCTCTCTGCTCAGATACTGATTAAGTTTGTGTGTGTGTCTCCAGGTATGTGATGGGAAGCTGTCAGTCCACATCATCAAGGGAGACCACCGCTCCTTCCTGCAGGGGGAGGGGGTGGAGTCCATCAGCTCCATCATCCACAGCTCCCTGTCTGACCCCCCAGCCACACCTCCACCTGCATACTAACACCACAACATTCCCAACATGTCTGACTCCAGTGAGTTCAGGATGTGGACCTTTAACCTCGTTAGAATAACACACAGCATGTTTCAGTCCTGTGCCATTTTGCCCTAAATTCCCTAATGCACCTTAATGCACCTTCTCAACTCTCATTGATCAATTCAGGCAATGGACTCTCTCTCTTACCTATCAGAGCTCTTATCTTCCTGTCGGGTGTGTCAAATAGTGCCGTCAGTTAATACCTTAGCTATTCTAAGATAGGTCTCCCTATGTTACTGTATTTCATTCAAACTTTTTTTGGATTGTAGCTGGAATCCCAATTTGTATTTCTTATCATGAGCCAGCTATACAGTGGCCAATAACTAACTAGTTAGGAAGTTATTAGAAAACGACTTTTCTAACTACTGACACGGTGTTTTTCAAAGCAGAATCCAAGACAATTAGGATGTTATGCAGTATGAATTCCACAACACGAAATCATTCATTACATAACATGTTTGTACAGGCTCCTTCCATCTATTTATAAAATGACCAAGCAATACTCAAAGCTATCAGGCTTCAATGCAAGACAAACTGAGAGCAGTTTAAAAAGGTATCTGTAGCTAACAGCAAAGCTGGCAGACACATAAATACTTAAGTGTCCCATTTCTTACCGTTTTTATGGAGGAAATTGGCAAATGATATATTAACTGTGAGTAGACCAGCTCCTACAGCATCTGCTCAGATAGAACCAGGGACTTACAAATCATTTGGCATCTCAGGAACTCTTTTCTTTTCCTCTAAATGTCTCCCATACAGAGAATTGGATGGCTATTAGCTTCTGAGTTTCACAGTAATAGAAGCATGTGTAACAAGCTCATTGGTCAATCCCTGTTACTTTGTTTTTCAGTGACCAGACATTGAATCTATATCAAGCCACAAGTGTTAGGTTCAAGGCTATAATGAATATCATGCACATATCAACATGTTACTCAGAACATCTGGCTCTGGAGAGCGCAGTGTGGACATGGTGTGTTCAAAAGAGACGTGTGTTTAAAGGCTGCCTACAAGTCTTTTGGTTGTAGCTCAGCAGGTTATAAGACTTTCTTTCTTAATCCTAGTATCCTCCTGTTGGGACCAGATAACATTGACCCCCAAATGACTGTTACAAACGTATCAGTAAAGAGCATTTGCATGTATTTGAATGACCAGTACACTTCATTGCTGGATGAATTCGTTTTTGGCATTATTGATTATATATTGAAATAAATAAGGGAGCTTTGCCAGTAAATATCATTGAATCATTGTCTAAATGGTAATCGATTGTCTTACACACCATGTTACACCTGTGCTTCTAACATCACAACAACTATAAAAAAGAATGTAGCCTAGCATAGCATGAGGCAGGCTCAGTAACCGTAGAAACACTGCCATGGAAAGGGAATACTTGTGGACTGGCAAAGAGGACCTGATAGTATTGCTTATGGACATTTGGAGTCTTTTTTTTGTTTTATTTTGTATTTATTATATTTGATTTTGTCCAAAAGCAATGTGTTTACCCGTGTTAGAGGTAGCAATCATATCACTTTAAAAGTGTTGCTGTTGGTTTCATAATGTTTTGCTTTTATGAAAAGCAGGTTGTTAACGGTTACAAACAAATGATGGAAAGCATCCTAAAACTAAATATATGTATTAATGTAGTGCATACAGTTGCTAACAGTGTCATTAAATACTTTAAATATATATTGATAAACCATTCTGATTTGTACAACAGATGGTTCTGACATGACATGCTGAAAAAACACGTTCAAATTCAGTCTAGTTTTAAGGGATTGTTTTCATTTGTTTTTATCAATTTCCCTTAAATACTATTATGCCCTGGTACTAATGAAAAATAGGTATTAATGTTTGTAACAAACTGTTATTATTTGTATCCTGCAGTACTAAAAACAATGTGTAGAAATGAAGATGCTGCGTTACAAGATGGATAACTCGTGACGGGGCTTACCTTGATTCATAAGGCAGTGTTTATGAAATAGACACACTGATCAGCAAACAAGGAAATAATAGTATCTGATGAGGTAAAAGGGTCTGTCCAGGCACATCCCAGCTTACCAACGTGTTACTGACTGACTTCTGTGTGTTACTGAGGGCCAACACTAGTGACTGTTACAGTATTTGGATAGTGAATAGGTACCTTAATGTGTCACTAAATGCTGTGTCTTTCCTTAAATCAGCTGTTAGGTTGTGAATGACTACTAAGGCCGCTGTTGTATTAGGACACAACTGATCTAGTAGGGGGATCTCCTCTTTCCTGGGGTCTTTGCTGGAAGGCCTTATCCTCTCAGAGCTGTCTCTGACTCCCATGACCCTCACTTAATTTCATGACCCCCCCCCTGCAGCAGTCAGCGTGACCTCTGAGACCTCCACCTGGTCTATGAAGAGTCCGCTGACTGGAGGCAGACGTGGGGAGTGATTGCTGTGAAGAGGAGAAGGAAGAGACAGTGTATGCTCATCTCTTATATTATTGTAATATTTCCAGTATTGTTTTTGTTATGACTAATAAAAGCATCTCGCTAATAAGTGTATGACTATTTTGTGTTTTTCCAAAAAGTCAACATGTGTTAAAGGGAGATAAAGAATGTGTGGACAATCTACAGGGCTTACTGTGAAAACAGCTTAGCAAAGCAAAGGACATATTGTGTGTGTGCAGGTCGCTCCCCCGGAAGATTTTTTATTTTTAAATATTGAAGTTAAAAGCATCAATCTGGTGCACTGAGAGCAAAATGAAGAGATCTATGGATACATCTCTCAACACCCATATGAAACAGAACTGGAAACAGATTTTTCTTTATGGATATTTTACAAATCACTTAAACTGTATTCTTGTTTTGTCATATAATATTTCATAACTGTTTTTCATGTATTCTCTCTGGCTGTCCATCTCATAATGTTCACATAGAAACTAGCTGTCAATAGGAATATCATTCAGAAGAATTATAATTTCTTGCAAAAATCTGTCTCAAAAAGAGGTTGCATATAAATTCAGGTGTTGTTATGGCAACGTCAGTGGCCAAACAGCCACATTTACTGCTGCAAATACGTTCAAACATGCTGTTGACAAGTAAAGCAGTAGCAACTATGCCACCATTTACATTACATTTCAGAGTAAA